>JAZHYW010024859.1:0-306891 GCA_037355805.1 Ixodes ricinus | reverse complement strand
AGGGCAGACGCCGACCCGACGGGACAATCCAACGCTGCAGTGCCCACCACACCAGGAAGAACAAGTCTAGTACGTCCACCCAGAGCGTCCCTCGACGAGAAAAACCGACGCGTGGCGAACGGCCGACAGACACCCACTTTTCCACCACTGCGGGAAAGCCGACCACATGTACCGCCCATGCCCCCACCGACAACTGGGGCTGCGCGTATTCCACCCGAACGACCCGCACCCATGTTACGGTGAACGTCCTCGCGACATCGGTGAGTACCTCCGACGTTCGCCATGCCCAGCGCCGTCTCTCCGCCGTGAGTCCCACTCACTATCGCCACTACGTTCAGCGTGTCTAGTGCCACGACTTGTATACGAGAGAGCCGGTCTCCCCTGCGTCGCCGTTAAAACTAAGTGCGGCAACGCCTGGCGGTGGCGTTGCCGAAGACGAGCGAAGTAAAGATCCTCCAAGAACACCGGAGCGCTCCCACACTCCCTACGTTACGCATCACAACGACGTTCCTGCAACGGTGCCCAACAACCTAAACGTTGTCATCGACGGCAACGACACATCGGCACTCGTAGACACAGAAGCAGATTACTCAGTCGTGAATGGGAGGCTCAATCGCCGCCTGCGAAAAGTTATGACAGCATGGGGTGGGCCACAGATTCCAACCGCCGGAGGACGCCTTATTACTCCCGTCGGAAGGTGCACCACCCGAGTCGAGGTTCACGGCCAGATGTGTCCTATGAAATTCGTCGTTCTACAAGACTGTGCCAGAGACGTCATTTTCGGCATGGACTTTCTGTATGAATACGGTGCCGTCATCGACCTTGGAGAAAAGAGATTGACGCTGTGGACACCTGTTCCGCCTCTAGAGGAACCGCAAATGACGTCAGTTGCCGTCCGAGTCACTGACCAACACGTGAACCTGACGCCGCGATCAAGTGCTGTTGGACCTGTCGTGACCGATGCAATCACCTACGGCAAAGTTCTTTCGAAAGTCAACATTCATTTGTAGTAAAGTAGTAATTTAAGCTAGTTGGTACATCACTAAGATAAAACAGCGCACAAAACGTCGGAGGAAGAGAAAAGTAGTACAACGAAAGAGCGATGACTTCCAACTAATTTATTTAGCAAAGAGGAGAAAAGGAGGTAAAAGAAGCCAGGAAAGTAGAACCACACTTGAAGTGAAGAAAAGATAAAGAAAAAAAACGGGTAAGATAAAAAGTACATTCATGATAAAAAAAGAAGAAAAGGAGAAAAGGAAATATTGAAAAAGGGAAGGAAAAAAAGGGGAAAGATTAATTAAGGGAAAAAGTAAAAAAATGGCACTTTCACGCCTGGCCTTCCAAAGTTACTGTTCGTCTCAACTTGAACAGCCTTAAGGCATCCGGTTACCCTCACGCAGTTCTAAAAGAGGTCATGGGGTCATTGTTGAAGAAGATTAAAGGAAATAGTAGCAGCAGGAAAAATATACAAAAAATGCGCCCGGTCGCAGTCCCGTACCTGCATAAATTGTCTCACAATTTAAAGCAAATCGCCAACAGGAATGATGTCCCCGTAGTGTTTGCGGCCCCCCAAAGGTTAGCCAAGATCTGCGCAAATGTGGGCTACATCCTTGGCAATCGTTCACGAGCCGCATGCCAAAAGAAGCACAAGAACAAGTTCTTTACCTGCACGGACGGTGTAGTCTACAAGATCCCTCTGACGTGTGGCAGATGCTACTTTGGCCAGGCTGAACGATGCCTTAACGACCGGCTTAGAGAACATTTCTATTCACTTCAAGCCACGTTAGGAGGGCACCTGCCTACACACTGTCGCTCCTGCCAGTGCACACCAACTTTTGGTGAAACAACTGTCCTTGGGAGATTTCAAGACCGGACTACTCGAGGGATCTACGAGGCCTTTAAAATTCAGAAAATAGGACAGCAATGCGTCAGTCATCCGTCCCTGTCGCTGAGTGCTAAGGAGGTGTCTTTTTTGGCCAACGCCTATTCACAGTAACTTTGGTCGGTGGGTCGGAAAAAGTTACTATTCACAGTAACTTTTTCCTTTTATTTATTTTCCCCCTTTTTCCTTCTCTTTTTCAATATTTTCTTTTCTCCCTTTCTTTTTCTATCATGTATGTACAGATTTTCTTCCCGTTTTTTTTATTTTTCTTTTATATTTTCTTCACTTCACATGTGGTTCTATTTTCCTGGCTTGTTTTACCTCCTTTTCTTCTCTTTCTAAATAAATTTTTTGCAAGTCAGCGCTCTCTTGTTCTACTAGTTTTCTCTTCCTCCGACGTTTTGCGCGTTGTTTTATCTTATTAACATTCAATTGCTATTAGGAAGTGGAATAGGCGTCGCAAGACGGGTAACTGAACTTCAGGATGGACTTACTGTGCTCCTCGTGACGAACGTCCGTCAGGAAACGCAATAGCTCACGTAAAGTGCCGCTTTGGGCCACGTCGAGGTACTCCGGAACTGCGGCGAAATCGCCGTGATTGCTGAAGAATCTTCGCCGCCTTAGCAAGAGAGCACGTCACATGCGCAGCTCGACATTGAAGTTTTCGGGCCCAAAACGACGGCAGCTGATTAGCCTCGTCGCCGAATACTGTGACTGCTTTCCGACATCGTCGAATGTGCCCCAAACCGCAGTTGCGAAGCACCGCATCGTTATTGAGGACGACGCGTTCCCCGTGCATCGATCGCCATACAGAGTTTCCGTAAAGAAAAGGAGGTCATCCAGGAGCAAGTCCAAGAGATGCTGAACGACGACATAATCCAGCCTTCAAGCAGTCCGCGGGCATCTCCATTTGTATTGGCTAAGAAGAAGGATAGAAAGCTTAGGTCCTGCGTTGACGACCGGCAGCTGAACGCGGTGACAAAGAGAGACGTCTATCCACCCCCGCATCGACGACACGCTAGACCGGCTGCGCCACCCTCGGTACTTTTCATCTATAGACTTGAAGAGCGGCTCCTGGAAAATCAAAGTCGAAGAACCGGACCAATAGAAGACAGCCTTCGTCTCGCCGGAGGGACTGTATGAGTCAAAGTGATGACCCTTCGGATCATGCATGGCGCCAGCAACTTTCCAGCGTGTGCCCCGTGCTGTCAGATCTAAAATGGCAGAGCTCTTTTGTCTACCTTGACGACATCGTAGTGTTTTCAAGCGACTTCGACGAGCATTTCCGACGACTCCGAGCTGTTCCCCAAGCCATACAGACCGCCGGACTCGCCCTGAAGCCATCGAAGTGTCAATTTGCCTATGACGAACTGAAGTTCCTAGGCCATGTGGTTAGCAGCGATGGCGTTCGCCCAAACCCAGAGAAGACTCGCGCCGTAGCATAATTTCCAGCGCCGAGAGACAATAAGATCGTTCGAAGATTTCTTGAATTATGCCTCTGCCTGCTATTGGCGCTTCGTTCGCGATTTCGCAAGGATTTCCGCACCCCTGACAAACCTCACGAAGGACGCCGAGAAGCTCAAATGGGCCTGGGAGCAGCAGCAGGCATTTGACGAGCTGGAGCGAAGGGTCAAGACTTTTCCTGCTCGTAGAAACTTAGATCAAGACACGGAAACCGAGATTCACACCGACGCAAGTAATGAAGGACTTGGCGCTGTAGTGGTTGAAGTGCAGGAAGGCTCCGAACGAGTCATCGCCTACCCAAGTCGGACACTCTTCAGTGCTGAGGAAACTCTCCACAGCTGAAAAGGTACGTCTTGCGGTCGTCAGGGCAATCACTAAGTTTCGCCCGTACTTATACGAGGACCCGTTCCGCGTAGTCACGGACCACCACTCGCTCTGCTGGCTTGCGAATCCCAAGAACCCTTGAGGACGCCTCGCTCGATGGAGTCTTCGACTACAAGAGTTAAACATGACTGTGGTCTACAAGTCCGGCCGCAAACGCAGCGACACCGACTGCCTGTCCAGAGCCCCTGTCGAGACAAGTTCCGGCAGCAGCGACGACGATGACGACGAGTGCTTTCTAGGCACAGTGAACACAGACGACATGGCCCGATGTCAACGTGGCGACCTTGAGCTGCGTGCATTAATAGAGCACCTGGAATGGCGCGGGTGTACCATGCCACGTGTTTTCTCCCAAGCCCTGCCGGCCTTCGCCATTCGCAAACGTGTACTCTTCGAAGAGAACTCTGGAGAAAACAACTCGCCGTGGATTCTGATAACCCCAACAGACCTTCGAGAAGATGTCTTTCAAGCCTGTCACGACGACCCGACGTCCGGACGGTCTGGTTACAGCCGAACACTCGGCCCGTACACTCTAAAGAAAACGGTGTGGTCTTGCACGCACTTGTGCCATATAATGTACCCCAAAACTTAAGTTCGACGTACAGCTAGGGTGACCATATTCCTCAGGGTAGAAAACGGGACGTCCCAGTGGAGGTTGGGGGGGGGGGGTGAGGTGAGGGTGAGGGGGGGGGTGAGGGCGGGCGGCGACCGTACTAAAGTTTGAGATTGGGAGAAAACATTTAATGAAATTCTACATGTGTGCTATATCTACGTGGTACTCCTGGGTGTTTCAAGGAGCGGCCGGGCTCTTTAAAGCGACCGCAAAATTCGGTTTCTTAGCCTATCGCGCTACGACTTTGTGCAGCGTTGCCCACAGATGGCGCATTTTTCTTTGTAAAATTTGCAAAGAGCGAACTTACCTGAGGAAAAGTAAAGAAAGAAAAAGGCTTAGCTCCTATGGAAACGCAGCGAAGCCACCGGTCTTCAAACAATACGGCGCCGTTTCGCACGGGAGACAAGAGATGGCGCAAGCGGTCGCAACGCCAACTGCCGCCAACGAACGAGCATACGGCGCGGAGGGCCGGCGTCTTTAGCAGACGATCGTTTCGACTCAAAAGCGGCGCGCGTCCCGCAGCGGCGACAGTCGCAGAACCAAAAACAGGCGCGGTAACAACAAGAAACTGCAAAGCAGACGACATCAGTACCCCGGAGAAAACAGTCAAAATATCCCGACAAACCATTATTTTTAATCGATTATGTGTCCATTCAATATCTTTTATTAGTAAGGATGATAAAATAATGCATTGGCAACTGATATCAGAAAAGCTCGCGCCGCTTTTGAGTCGAAAAGTTCATCTGCTAAAGGCGCCGGCTCTCGGCGCCGTATACTCGTTCGTTGGCGGCAGTTGGCGTCGCGACCGCTTGCGCCATCTCTTGTCTCCCGTGCGAAACGGCGCTGTAATATTTGAAGACCGGTGGCTTCGCTGCGCTTCCATAGGAGCTAAGCTTTTTTATTTCTTTACTTTTTCGTCATGTAAGTTCGCTCTTTGCAAATTTTAGAAAAAAAAAAGCACCATCTGTGGGCAGCGCTGCACAAAGTCGTAGCGCGATAGGCTAAGAAACCGAATTTCGCGGTCGATTTAAAGAACCTGGCCGCTCCTTGAAACACCCAGTACATCTGTGCTATATCCAGTAACTAAAACAAAAACTATATTATATAATTCTACACATGCGTTTTCGCGAGATAAAATGTGTTTGTGGGCAAGAACAGTTCTAAATTTTACTCTGGGTAAATATTTTAAAGTACATACGGTTATTTTTGAAGAAAAAATATACTTGTAACGAATAGGCAGAGTTTCGCTTTGCTTCTACTCAATTGATGCCAGTTAGGAAACTATGCACTCCTGGGAAAACAGGACATGATTCTATATTGGGATATAAAGACGGGACGGCAGCAGTGGACCTCAAAAACGGGACTGTCCCGGCCAAAACGGGACGTCTGGTCACCCTACGTACAGCACACTGCCGTAGAACTGACGGCCCCATCTTTTACGAGGGGTTCGATAACGGTGCGATATGACTTATTATACAGCTAAAGTACGTATAAGACTACAGAAAAAAAAAAACAGGTTTGCAGTAGGGTCAAGAAAACCCCGAATAATTTTTTGTAGTCAGTAACACACGTGTGCATTACCTATTTTAATGAGTTGTACCACTCGGCTATCAAGCCGCTCGTGGAAGTTGGTACCTTCAGTTAGACGTCAGTGCGCTGTTCGTCAAACTGGAGTTTGGGGTGTATTATAGCACAAGGCGTGTAAGCACTACACCCCCTATATTTGAGAGTGTGTTCGTGAAAAGTACTACTGGCCCAAGCTGCCCAAAACCGTTCACCTCTACACACGATCATGCCACGTGTGCCAGCGACGCAAGAAACCGCCAACGAAGCCGGCAGGTCTCCTGCAGCAAATTCCTCCACCAAGTGCAACGTTCCAGCAGATCGGAATGGATATACTTGGTCCTTTTCCGCAGTCGACCCTGGGAATCCGTTGGATAATCGTAGCCGCTGATTATCTAATCTAACACGATACGCCGAGACAAAAGCCCTTCCGTCCGAGACCATTGTAGAAGTCGCCCAGTTTTTCGTCGAGTCCATCGTCCTACGACATGGCGCTCCTCGAGTGCTCATTATCCTCGAGTCCTCATTACAGATAGAGGGTCATCGATTATGGCATACCTGACCCAGGAGAAATTTCGCCTAAGCCACACCGAACACCATCGGACGACGGCATACCATCCGCAGACCTACGTAGACGCACCTAGCGACATGATCGCTACGTACGTCTACGTTAAGCACAAGACATGGGATGAAGTGTTGCCGTACGTAGCAGCTTGGGCGAGTTGGTTGCTCATATTAATACACACTACAGCGCACTACTGAAAACGTGCCGTACGTCACGTTTGCCTAGAACACTGCAGTTCAAGAGACGACCACAATGACATTCCAGCTGGTGCAAGGCAGAAAAGTGACAACGATGCTCGACGCTATGATACCCCACGACCCTGAAGACGACGGAACCGACGACGCCCAGTTGATAACCCAACAAACAGAGGAGGTACTCCAGCTCGTCCGCCTGCGGATCCATGACCAAGAATGTGTTCACGCCGGACGGTACGACCCTTGTCGTCGCGATCAAACGATCAGCCACTTTCAGTCCGGAGAGAGAGTGTGGGTGCGGGTACCCATTCCTCGTCGCGCACGCAGGGAGAAGCTGTTAAAACGGTACTTCGGACCCTACAAGGTGCTCCGTCGACTCGGCGATCTGAACTACGAGCTGATGCCCGATGAAACACGCACTTCATCACGCCGCCCTCCACGACCGGAAGTCGTTCACGTCGTGCGCCTCAAGCACGTACTACGCTCGATAGGACTGTGGACTGCGTTTTAGAGCGCAGCTCTTAGGCGCCCGTTTCCGGGTTGAGCGGCATCGCCGTCGACGTCGGCGTAACCGCGTGACGTCACGAGTGTCACGAGTGACGTCACGAGGGTCACGTGTGACGTCACGAGGATCATCAGTGACGTCACGAAGGTCACCAGTGACGTCACGAAGGTCACGAGTGACGTCACGAGGGTCACGAGTGATGTCACGAGGGTGACCAGTGACGTCACGAGGGTCACGTGTGACGTCACGAGGGTCACGAGTGAAGTCACCCTCGTGAAATCACACGGGTATACACCTTCCAAAAACGCTCCTAGGCCGCCGCCATGTTGCTGATGCTGATGCGGCTGGTGCGACTCTCGCGCCATCTATCAGCTTGAACTTTTCTGCCACTCTCTTGGACTGTGAAAACCGGCTCAGCGCGATTCTCTACCTACGTTTTTGCGGTTTCGCATTCGATGTTTTCTGACCCCTCTCTAAAGTTTTCACTTAATTTTTTTTTATGCATGCTGCGTACCCTTTTTGTGTTATCTTCCACTGTGAGGAATAGGGCTGGTAAGTGCCTGCCATTCAAGCTTTTCTGCTGGACATTCACGGGAAACGAAAGACGGAAAGGACGTCGAAAGCCTTTTGACGCGATTTTGCGGAGAATGACAATTGTTCTTCCCCTCCCAGGGATAATCCGAGTAAAATCCTCAGTCATCTCCAAAAATAGTTGTCCGGGTTGGGGTGGGAAACGGGTCAGTCGCGTTCGTTCCTTCGCCTTGGTACTGTTGTGAAAAAAGGAAGCTCTCCCCAAAACGTGTCCCAAAAAAGTCATCTTGGATTCCGTCCGATCGTCGAGATGTGACTGTGTTATTTGAGATCTTTCTCAAATAATTTATTTTTAGATAACGCTGCATCGTGTGGTACGTACAATATACTGTTCGAATGTTAACACTTGCTCCGTGTCCTGTCCATCGGTAAACACGTTGTTTGTGAGCGTCAAAAATGCATGCCTTTCGGCTACCTTCTGTTGTGAATTATTTTGGACAGCTAAGCGCTTTGTCGTTTGACACGCGGCTAATCGGGCGGCGCCGTCAAAAGTTATCATAAAACAAAAAACAAAAACGACAACATTCCAGTCGCATTCGGTCTGTCGCGCGCGTATCCAACAAAAATAGTTTACAGGTTTTTTTTTTTTTGCTGTTTTTTTTAAATGTGATACAATGCTTTCTCAATGTCCTAGGGAAAATACACGCACCATGAAACACAAAATACAGCGGGAAAAGGCGAGAATTTAGCCGCCAGCAGTGTTTGAAGCTGCGCCTACGGAGGCTGCGCCTATTGAAATCACAGTCCACTCGGTTAGGGTTAGCAGGGATGCCGGTGAGAGTCTAGCCTCAAACCCAGTGAGTGGGCTAGAAAACAGTTTGCTGCCCCTGGGGTAGAGTGTTTCTTGGAAAGGTGTATACCCTCCCCTCCTCCTCCTCCTCCTCGAGAGCGGCGCTCTAATTCGGCATTACAAAGAATTGTAAACGTCTTTTTTTTGTACTACGTTTGATAGGACTGTGTTTTACAAGCCTCCGTAGTTTCACAGTCTTTTGTTTGTATTGCTATGTTTTGTTTTATTGCACGTCGCATCGAGGCGATGCTCTTTTAAAGTGGTGAGTAATGCCACGCGCGTCTCCGGGCATGCGCCCGTGGTCGAATCGTTACCGTGCTTTGCTCCCACGCAAAGGGCCAAGGTTCGATGGCTGGTAGCAAACGAACATTTTTGTAATTTTCGTAAACGTCGCGTTCCGGTAAATTCGAGAACTGTATTGCTTATTCGAGGGTAGAATGTTCTACGTGCCGAACCTTCTACGCCGATTGTTGCAGAAATTCTCGCGTGTACAAAAGGGGCTCCGCGTGGCGAACCTGGGGAAGTCTCCGCCCCAGCGCCCGATCCTGCTGTTTTGCCGGCATCCACGACTGCGACGCTAACCTTCTTCTATTTTATTTTGGGCACAAGATAACCCCATTAAACGTTTAGTTACTCCAGTTATTCGCCGTTTTATCATTTGTCATTCGTGACAATATGTACCTGTACTCCTTGCAACATTTTCAAGATTTTGCTTCTAGATAACTCCATTCCCAAAAGAAGGTCCATTTGGCGACAGCCACGTGCAAAGACGATGGGCGCGAGATAAAAAAAAAACAAAAAACGTTTCGTTCACATGAAGTTGGGCATTCTTTCTGCAACCTCAACTCAACAAACATACAAAATGTTTTCCCATGATATAGGTGACACCCTTAATATACACTGAAAAATGAGACGAGAGGCCAGCCAGTCACTATCGCATATGCCCTCGTAAACGTCCTACAGGTGGCCGTATTTGGCGTCACACCGGTGTGCCACGATTCCAGAAACTCCAGTGCTGTTCTCGTGCCAAAATCTTTTAATTGTCCAAGTTGAATGCGTACCCCGTCGTCCAACGGTGTTCAACGAGTTCAGTCTTTGTGCATGTAGTGCGTTTCGTTCTTGCCGTGTCCCTTTTGTGTGGTCACACTTTCCGTTATGTTCCGTCAATGTGTATAGCGTCACAATCACCACATTACACTTTATATTCCACCCCACTTTTAATGTCCAAATAGATAGAGCCTTTAGCTTTGTGGAAACATTCACAGAAGTGTAATATGGCTTAAAAACAGCTGTGCACTTCACGAATGTAAGGTTCTTCTAATTGTGTCTGACACTTGCTAGACATACGGAATAGATACAGTCGATGCTCTCCTTTCCCCTCACTCATTTTTCCTACCTTCCTGCCTCTATCTTCACGTATAGAAAATAACTCAGGATGGCGATGCTAACCTACTAACACAATTTGTGAACTTTTGCAACCGCAGATGTTCGCTGCAGGACAACGACGTCACCAGATTAAAGAATGCGGAATGGGAAGCCAACTGTTTTCTACCGTGGCTAGCTTGGTGATGGAGCGCCTTGAAACTCTTCTAATGAGCTCACTGCCCTTTCCACACATACAGCACTAGAGCAGCTGTCGCTGTTGATTAAACCACCCTGTAGGTTCGATGCACCAGCCAAGTTATAATGGTCATCGCGCAAGGCAGCCATCTTGATAGGTTTGAAACGTCCTGTTGACGTCTATGGTCTTCTTGCCGAAAAAGTATCCTCCATCATTCTGTCACAGTCACGCGAAACCACCCAAAACTCTTACGCATTCCTTATCGCTATCCACTCGTATATACTCTACATGCTTCGCGTACTATTGGGTAAGAGTCCTCAACATTCTGATGGTCACGTGGAACGAAAATGCAAAATTTTGTACAAAAAGTATTTATGGGATGTTTGAGCACCGCCACGGTGCACGACATACGTCCGTATCTACCTCATTGGTGTCAGTGTCTTTCACATCTAGCGAGATACGTGCACAGCCATAGCCTTCTTTATTCTAGAAGGCCTGTCAATTGCTTGACGGAGGTACTGAGCGCGCGGCCGCTGGAAAAAGGCGAGGACCAGCGCCGAACGGTTACTGCATATAATAGTGCAGAGCCACTTCTGGGGTAACCTTGAGTAACTGCTTAGGCTCTGCTTGCAGATCCAGATTATCGTGTTCCTTTTCCTTTCGCCGCAAACGTATTGGCGGAGAAGCGGTCACATGCACCGAGCTGGATCCTACCTTCGTGCGGTGAAGCGACCTTGCAGGCGCCGAGTTTCGGGCGGAATACATTTCTCGCTTTGCGATTGCGAAATATACAACCTACACTAACATAGAAGGAACTAAAAGGTCTCTTGACCATTCAACATTATGTGTAGCCACTAGATACAGTATAATCGTGTTGTTTTATAACGCTTGCGATGTTTTAAAACATGTTTTCAAAATCAGGGTAGAAGACGACAGAGCGGATGATCGCGTAGCTCGCGCATCCGGGGCTCTTGCAGAAGCGACCGTCGCTTCCTCCAGTGCGGCCTTGCATCCAACATGGCCGCCCTGGGAGTACCATTGCGGTACTCTGCTCCGCAAGGCTAGGGTAACCTTTCAGCCAGCGCCAACAATACGCGCGGTGGCCTCTCCGCGAAACAACAAATCGGAACGGAGAAAATAGAAAAGAGGCTACTGGTGCCAGGAGAAGCGGGGGAAGGGCGGAATAAAAAAAAAGGTCAACGCAAAATGTTTTCCTGTCCAGAAAAAAAATAAAAAAAGAGGGTTTTTATGTTTAACATTTTAGTGAAAAACCCGAGACTGAGGTATTGACAGACGACGACAAGGAAGAGAAGGACAACGTCTCAAACAAAGCTCTGTTTGAGCTGTGTTTGAGACGTTCTCCTTCTCTTCCTTGTCGTCGTCTGTCAATACCTTAGTCTCGACTTTTTCACTAAAATGTTTGATATACACCAGCTCACTTGCGCCCTTACGTTCTGCCTTTTATGTCTCCTGACTTTGTCGTTGGGCATTGTTTGGCGCCGCCCCTGCCAGCGCCCTCTTCTCTGATCTCCTTTCCACTTTACAGCGGCTGCGTCCTTTTGCAATTTGACAGGCTTTCTAGAATAACGAAGGCTATGGCACAGCAGGTTCCATTTATTCTTCGCCTGCCCAGGCAAACGTGGCACACGCCGCGATTTCTCATTAATCAGCTCCCACAGCAAGGTTGTCGCGGGCAAACGCGTCTCGCACCGCCGCGCTCGGCCCATTTCCGGGTGCAGCCATATGGACGTCACGTGACTAATATGCCCAACGGAAAAGATAGCGGAAACCGGTAAGTTGCCATTTTTGGCCGCCGGTTTGCAGCTGTAAGTTCCCCAGATGTTCGTGGCACGTTGACAGGTGGTCGTCGTGAAGAGTGTCGATGGAGCTATAATGGGTTAGAAGGGAAAGTGTGGCAATCGCTCGCTTCTGCTGGCGGCCGAGAGCGGTTTTACGCTTCATGAGTCACTGTCAAAACCAACCACAACATCGCAGCTCCACTTCGATCTGCATGCGCAGTTCTGAGCTACTCTCGCCCTTATGCCGTCTCCCTCAAACACTCTCGCTCTCTCAGGAGCTCGGCGAGAGGATCGCCTGCAACCCTGCAGCTTGATGCGTCTCCTCTGTTCTAGCCTTGAAATATAACCTTTTCAATTTCCTGACTAAACCTTAAAAGACACATGCAAAGGATTTTTTTAACAACCTAGATCAAAAAAGAAGGTCATAAAACAAAACTTACAACGACAAAAATAATTTTAGAGCTATATTTACGGTGCGAAACGGATTTGTAGTTGGCGCCCGCTGGAGCCCGCGGAAAAGTGGCCGCTATGGTCACGTGACTGGCCACTATGGTCACGTGGTGCTTGCGCTCTTTCGGGAGCTTCATATGAACTCTAACAGTTACTTATTAATCTTCGTTTTAAGTGCAACAAAAACGAGAAACGAAGATTAAGAAGCATCTGGGTACGACGGGAAGGCGTCCGCCGATCACGGAGGAGTGGTCATGTTCCACGGGGGATCGGGAGGCGGAGCGGCTTTGATCGCCTGCTCCATCTCGGATTTGACTTAGTGATCCCGGCGCGCTCCCGAACGACCTGTGGAATTCGCCATTAGACGTGTTTGCGCATGCGTTCGCCTCCTTCTCGTCGCGCCGGAGCAAAGGGTTTGGGCTGCGGATTACACGGCCCAGGACTTGGTTCTCGCTGCGCCACATCGTAAATCGCTAAAATCACAAGACTTAGGTTTCATTTTCACTAAGATTAAAATATTATGATAACATATCCTATCTAGCTTCTTGTAGGCTTATTCATTTTCTGCTAACGGATTTGTACGCTTTGCGTGGCCTTGACCTGCTGGTGACTGTCTACAACCCCCCCCCCCCCCCCTCTTTCTGAATGCCGCGGAAGAGCACATTTTATGTATGCTGACTATACAAGTAGGATCAAGCAAAGTAAAGCGTATAGGTTGCAATATGGGAACCATAATTCATTTGAGTAAGCCTCTTCTTCAAAAGGCCAGGTGACGTCAGCGCCGTAGAGTTATTACAATAAACGCTAGAGGCTCAGCTGGCGCTAGTGTCTACAGGACTTCCGGTTGCAAATTGAAGCAGACAGCATGCAGTCTACTTTTCCAGTCTTCCTGTGTATTCTTATGGGAAAACGCGAGTGAATTTTGTCTCTTTGCCGGAAAATAACATGAATAACTTTTGTTATTTCGGTTGAACCGGATAGTATGTACGTTTATTAATATTGTGAAAGTGTAATGGCTTTCATTACAGCATTTTCTTTACCGCTGAACAATGTTAAACTTCGCTATATTTCAGGCCCAAACCTCTGTTCCATGGCAGGTATGTAGAAACGAGCGACGATTCTAAGTAAAATAACGATCGAAAGGAATGTAGAGTATGTTCAAAGTCCGCTCATGTGATTCCTGTCACTGTCATGAAAATGACTCCGTCGTGTATCTTTACGAGTGGTTAAAAAAACACGTTCAGAAACGTAAAGAATAAAGTACGTGGGCTACGAAGGTGTGTTTTCTTATTATTTCCTATGCCGGGAGTTTTTATCGCGTACCTGTTCTCTGGCTTCTCTCTATTTGCAAAGATTTGGAGCTTGCGGGTGATGATTTGAACCCAGAACAAGCATCTTCGAACATATTCATGAGCAGAAAGAATAAAGCAGTACTTATTTTTGAAAACTGAACTATGTTACGTGACTTTCAATTTATTTAGATCGTCTGCAAACACAAGGAGGTTGCTATCAGTGTCACTGCGTAGTTCTTACCCCCCTCTTGGTTTTCCACATGTCCATCCGTTCGTTTGGCACGTGTATCCCCATACTGAGAAGCGCCGACGCCGTGTTCGCGCTAACAGTGTCCGACTAGTGCATATAAGTACATGTACGAAGCGGTTTTAGCACCGTCTTTCATACCACGATTTTAAATAAAAACGCCGTAACTGCCAATTATCTCATCTGGGTGACTGGGAAATGTTCCAATGTGCCTAGTACGTACGAATAATTCCTGATATTTGCTCTTATAATCGAGCGCAGAGTGGAAATTCACTCGCTTTTTCCCGTAGAAATGCATTACTGGAAGTCGATTCTCGACTGCTTTGCTGTCTGCTTCAATTGCTAACAGCATACTAGCGCCAGTTGAGCCTCTAGCGAACATTATAATAGCTCTATGGTCGCGCGAACCAGCTGCGCCCGAAGAGGGTAGGCGCTGTGGCGTGTACCTGGAACAAGTGATGTAAGAACATAGCTGCGCGCGCGCAACGGCCCAATGTAGGGGTTCTGTTAGCAGCGGGCGAAGAATCCCTAATGATACGGCATATCATATGTATATATTTTTACATTGATCATAATATTTCAAAAGTGGGCGCCATCTAGTAGCGTCTGCGTCAATTGTCAGAGTCCGGCATCGTTAAGGCTGAACTCCATGGAGCGAATTATGCGACGAATAACTGACGAACGCCGCCCGACGGCACGCTCGCTTTGCGCGAGACGTAGCACCCACTGTGCTGATGCCACGCGCAGAGCAAAAGCCGCCACGCCAAATTCGTCGGTTTTTCGCAGCTTATTCGTCCCATGAAGTCCAGCCTTTAGGAAACGGACTCTGAACACGATTGGATGACTGTGTTTAACGTTCGGCCTCAGCTCGGCTCGGCTCGGTAGAGCACGAGTGCTCTGCGAGCGTTCGGCGAGTACTCACAAGCTTCGTGCCCGGATGGATGGATGGATGTTAATGGCTATACCCTTTGCAACGGGCGGTAGCTTGCGCTACCTAGCCCAAGTCTAAAACGACAAACATACGATTCCTCCCACCTTTCTAAAACTAATTTTCTCCTCCTAACAAGAAATGCTGACCACCAATGTTGCTCGATGAAGTTTTGAAAAGAATCTATGAGGGAAGCATTTATAAGCTCTAAGTGAAGGTCGTGCGTGCGTGCCCAGACTCACGCGCCAGCTGCCCTCCAAGACGCTCGAGTGCGAAGACACGCTCCACGTGAGCCACCTGCGGCAGGAGGCTGGGCCGTACGCGCCGTTGCACGACGTGACCCTGTGCCTGCACCGGCGCGAGGTCGTGGCCGTCCTGGGCCCCACGGGCTGCGGCAAGTCGCTCCTGCTCGAGGTGTTGGCCGGTCGGCAGCTCGTCACCGACGGAAACGCCTACCTGCACGGGCTTAACCTCTTCATGCACACCAACCAGGTACACCTTCGTCCGGATGGCCGTTGGGCTGGCGTGGAGTAACGGCTCCTATACTTTGTTCACCCTAAAGCTGAGACTTGAGCCAAGTCTACGAGCGTGACAGCACGATATCTGGGCTTCGAAGCGTTCTTCCGCAAAACAAGCTCAAGCGCCAGCATGCGTTTCAAACATTTCAAAACAAGGTGCATGGGCTAGCTCCTGCTCGTACCTTTAGGTGCACTCTTAGCTTAATGGTGAACGGAGCAGAGGTTGCGTTGCGTGAAGTCGTCTAAGCGTGTTATCGCGTCCCTCATCTAAGGGGACAATGAAAATAGTAGAAACGACTGACCTTTTTATGTCGTCAATTTAGTACACTTTTGTTGTAGTACCCATGAAATCCTCGTTCATTCTGAAATTCCCCGGGATGACTACTTGTGCTATTTTAGTTTTGTTATTACATTCTAATATCGGGAATGAAATGTCTTGAAAGCCGCGATTGATACGTCCAATGACCATGTAGTTGATAAGAAAGATAATGATTCAATCATGCAGTACCACTCGAATCGGGAAATCTGGGTTTGATTGAGACGTAGTGTAACTCAGGACGGATGGGCATAAGTTATGGACGAGTGTTATATCCTTAGCCCACGAATCGAAGCACCTTCGTGTTGACTGCATCGTTGAAAACCCCAGATTTTTCGAATGTTCTAAATTTAAAATATTCAGACATAAAAATGGCCTACCTTTTAAGCTGCAATAAGCACATTAGCTGAGTGTATCAACCTCCTCCTTAATTTATTAAAAAATGACTTTATAAAATTCAATATTGAAAATTATATTACTAGATTATAAATATATGCTTCGGCAATTGCGGGATAATCCTAACGTGCTTGGGAGCCGTTCACAAAACTAATCTTTATGAAGTTAAAAGGGATTGAGGATAGAATGCCTAGCTTTGTATTTGGCAAACCGGATGACGTCAGTCGCTGATCTAGTTCAGGGAGCTGGTCTGCCATCAGCGACGAAAATAAATTGAGCATTCCGATCAAAATGCTTTCATCAAGTCATATAGGTGATGATATTCGGCGAAAACGGGTTCCAAAATGCTTGTTTGGCGAATGCGAGGAGGAG
Source organism: Ixodes ricinus (assembly GCA_037355805.1). Lineage (NCBI taxonomy): Eukaryota > Metazoa > Arthropoda > Arachnida > Ixodida > Ixodidae > Ixodes > Ixodes ricinus. The sequence goes on along the minus strand of JAZHYW010024859.1, from coordinate 290,464 downwards.
CACGCCAATCGAAGGGCAACACACAGAAGGCGCAGCCAAGCGCGCACCATCCTTCGTTTAGGTTGAGTTGCTCAGGCAGCAGACGAAATAGTGCACCGTATAGTGCCCAATAGTGAAAAGGAAAACCGCTTCTTTTTACCCGAATAATTAAACTATGCGCGTCATAAAAATCTCCAACTCCGTTTGACGCGATAGCGGTGGTGACAGAATGGCAATTTGAGTACATAACATTACCTGAATCGAAACATACAAGATAAAACAAATTCCCGTGAGCGAACGTCCAGGTATTCATACAACCAACTTACAAGAAATGTAATTGTCGGCGCCTGTGCAGACATGCACACGTTACCTCAAGAAAGTAACTCAATACCGTTACTCGTTACTCGCTCAAAAAGTAACTAAGTACGTTACTCGTTACCGATTTTCAAAAGAAACGCCTGAGTTACCTCAAAAGTAACGAGTTAGTTTTCACGTTACTTTGACGACCAAATACACAACTGTTTTTGTTTCATGGCCTCTTGTTTTCTTTTTAGTAGTCGTTGCGCATAAGCAGTAGCTGCCTCTCGAAGTTTTCATCAGTTCTGTTTCCCCGCTTCCTTGAGAATGCATCTCCGGCGACGCTCAAGAGTCCTATTACGAACGCGCTCGAAGGAACGGCAGTGTTGGGCTTCAGGAACAGCTGATGAATCTTCAGGAACTGCGCCTTCATTGAGGACAGCGGGTAATGGGTTCTGTGCCTTCCCGTATTCGCCACCTCCGGGTTTACATTCGGTCTGTATATGATTCTAGAAGGTTCAACCAACGAACCTTGTTGTGTTCGCTGGGTGAAGTACATTCCAAGCTGTAGAGTTCTGTCCAGCAATGTTTATCGCTGGACACGTCAGTCAAACTGTTCGACTGACATGTTCAGCGATATACTATGCTGTACTGTCATACTGTTTAGTTGTTTTTCGGGTTGCCTACCTATGCCGTTCTCGCAATAGACGCATGCTCAGGTTAGAATAAAAACGAGGCCGTTTAAGCGGTGTTGTACACGTTACTCCTCAAAAGTAACGAGATACCACTACTCGGTACTTGGCCTTAAAAGTAACTAAATGTGTTACTCGTTCCTTTTTAAAAACGTAACTAAATGCGTTACTCGTTACCGAAAATAGTAACTAGGTAGAAGTAAGTCGTTACTTGTAACGCGTTGCGTACATGCCTGCGCCTGTGGCATTAATTTCAGTTAAAAAGACCTCGAGTCATCGGGAATGGAAGCAAGACTGTCCTTTTTGCTTATAAGCCAAGGATGAAGCCAAGCTACTTAATTCATGGACTGGAAAACAAATGTATTACTTTAGTACGTGTATGCGCGAAGGCGTCTTCTCATTATATTATGGTCGTTAGCTAGATGCTTCATCTACAGCAAAGAAAAGCGCTTTCACAATGTCCCGCTTTCATATCCCATTTGAGGAACATCCACCCCAGTAACCTGCGAAGCTCCAGCTCTATCACAATCAAACTGCCATTGAGCTCCATACACACAAGTATTACGTCGTTGTGGTTGGACTTTAATTTGAATGAAAATCTAACGACAGCATCGGAAGTGTTCTGAAAATCGGAGGGAAGGACGACAGGAGGAGGAAGGGTATTGAGACAGATATTCAGCTTCCCGAGCATAAGCTATAATAAAAACTAAATTGTTTCGCCTAATTGCAGCCAATCTACTTAGGAGAAGCTATGTTCATGATAGTCTTTTTTACTTGAAAACGGCACCCTCCCTTATCGCCAAAATCATGAAACGCATGGAATGGACTATTAACGCATGAAAAGCTTCTTAACAGAACCACCAATCCCAAAATTGTGTCCGTCCGTCTGAATATGCCAGCATTTTCTGCTAAATTTAGCTTGAAAACTGTCATCACGTGACCAATATGCCAAGTGAGGAAATTAACATTACGCGACCTATTCGTCAAGTCAGTTTTTCTGCTAAATTTAGCGAGTTAAAAAATAGGCTATTATGATACTGCAATTAATGCAAAGGTGCAAGCGAGCTGGACAAGAGTGGTGATAATACTCCCAGGAAATGGGGAACAAGGAGCACAAAGGACAAACACTAATCTCCAAACACAGCTAGGGGACTGGTGAGCGACCAAAAAAATCAACCTGGTTTAGGTATCGAACAAGGCACCTCTCCGTTTCCACTGGCTACCGACTGAGCTAACCAGGAGTTAGATGTCAGTAGAGCAAACGGGTTTTATCAGCTGCCACAAGTCTACCACCAACAAGAGTTGTTGGTGTTAGACTGGTGGCAGCTCATAAAACCCGTTTGCTCTACTGACGTCTAAAGGCTCGTTCACACTCTTGCGGCCGAGTAAGACCGAGAGAGACAAAACCGGTTTTTAAGCCTCTTGCGATTAGAACCGGGTGCGCTGCTGCGGAGCTGGTCCAAAGACGTCGTAAGAGGATTAAAAACCGGTCTTTGTCTCTCTCGGTCGTACTCGGTTGCAAGAGTGTGAACGGGCCTTAACTCCTAGTTAGCTCAGTTGGTAGAGCGCTCCACTGGAAATGGAGAGGTCCCTGCTTCGATACCAGGACCAGGCGGGTTTTCTCGGTCGCGCACCAGTCACATAGCTTTGTTTGGAGATTTGTGTTTGTCCTTTGACCCTGTTCTCCTTCCGCAGGGATTATTAGCATCGCCAAGAGGCTCTGGGTTTGATTCCCGGTGAGCCTATATTGCTTTATTGCCTGGAAAAATCATTTTCCTTGTTGCCTTACTCATGTGACCGTGGTAACCAAACCGGTTGTGCTGGCAAGCCCTACCATGGTGCATGTGCGGACGGATGGACGGATGCCGGTACGGACGAATACATTTTTGGGACTAAAAGGTTCTGCTTTGAAGACTTTGAAATCATAAAATACATGTGTGGTGAAAATTAGGTCGCAATCGCGTGGATTGCTTGAGCATGCTCTTGAGTAATATAAAACTGTGGCAGAAGTATTTTCGTGACTGACCAAGCTAACGCAGAGCGTTTGGTGTATCGCGCCTTTTTTGCGCAGTTTGTGCGGCAGCTCGGCTACATGCCCCAGGAATTGGGCAAGCTCTCTTGGATGACGGGACGGCAGCTCATGCAGCACATGGCCAGGATGCGCAGGATTCCTGCAGCGGCCATCTATAACGTCGTGAACCAGGTCATGTACATGCTGGATCTTTTCAACGATGCCGACAAGCCCATCGGACATTTCAGGTATATCTTTTATTTTCTCATCTCTATTTCCGCCACCAGTCAGATAAACACAATGAAATAGATAAAAAAAACAATGTATATTTGCGATGCTTTGCTGCAGACTTCGTCAAAAGGAGAAAGCATCGCTTGTTTCCTGTAGTCAGTGACAGGTTATGGAATTTCCTCCCACCTCTTTTAGAGCAAACGCTGGAGAGGAGGCGACCTTCTCTCCGGCACTCGCTCTGGTGAAGTGGAAAGAGGTGGGAGGAGCCTCTAGTTTACTGATGTCACCGACTAGTGTACTTTAACAACACGCTTGTTAGGGCTATTTTAATTATATTTTCTGGCGGCCCTCTGGAGCGTCGAGCACAGTCACATTGAGTATGTTGCAGCTTCTTTTCAGCTATCTCCACGCAGGCGCGCGATAAGGAGACGTGAACGGCACATTAACTTGACTCTCCCGCTACCCGAGCATATCTGCGCGATAATCGTTGCGTGACTGTGCTCTTCGGCAGCGCATGTACGGGCGTTTTGATATGGCGATCGGAGTTTTGATGGAAAAAGGATGACTAGACAAATTGAGAAGGGTGCAAAAAGTTGCAACCGTCTTCCAAAGAAGATTGAACTCAGGGCACCAAGTTTTTGAGCCCGGCGATCAACTACTGCGCCTAGGGGAAATCTCGTGAAGCGGTGTTTATTATGTGCCACTGTCCTTATAAGGGCATGTCGGGTCACGGGCCGAGGCGCTCTGTGGACATCTCGCAGACTTCTCACTATCTGGAAAGAAGAAGGAGCGGTTAAGATAAGATGACTAAACAGAAGCTGCGACGTGATGAGTTTGTGTATTCTGAACGGTTGGAAATGTACAGTATTTGACAATTACTTGACTGATCATAGGTTCGTTGCAATTTAACACAACGCATTTGGATGTAATCGGCAGCAAAGTACTGTAGAAATGCAGTCGCAATTTTATATTTTTTATTTGTTCGTGTTTCCTACTATATACAAAATATATTAGGTATGATCACTGTAATATTCATTGCCCGTTTTGTGTTCGTTTTGCATTTATTTAATAATGACATACCCGTAACAAAAATTGATCATATATTTTGATTTACCATTATTTTTAAACTTGCAGATAGCGGTCATTTAGGGGTCTGTATATATGTCAACCTTCTCGACAGACTGACCTTGGAAACCAGTTCCCTTGCTCTTGCACGTAGTGGCCCAGTCAGGAAAGTGCATGGTAGCCGCTATGGCCAAAGCGAAGGAGGAAGTGTCGGAAAACAGGGAGGGAGCGAACCTAGTGGTAGTACACGCAGGACTAAACGATGTGTTAAAGGGACGGAGCCAGAACCTCGCCAGGCAGATAGAGTTGGGGTTACGTAAGCTGAGGAGGTCTCTGAGACTGTGCATGTGCAAATATGCACCGTCCCAGAGGTCTCTGGACAGTCTTTGCAGATGGAGAAGCGGGTGGTGGAAGCTAACTGGGTGATAAGGGGGTTGAGCCGACGATTTGAGTACGGAGTAATTGAAGTAAACAGGGTGGTGTACGAGGCTCGCTCCGACCCTTTTACATGGGGCATCCACTACAGTGGAACCACTGGTAGCACGGTAGGATATAGAATTGGACGTCATATCGTACATTTTTGGGGGGTCCCGGAGCCCTGAGGGCGCCGGTGTAAATGAGGGCCAAAATGTAGGTACAGGGGGGAGGGTTTGGGAGGGTGAGGAAGTCTCGCAGGACTAGGAAAAAGAAACAGCTTAACATAGGTTCCATAAACATGCAGGGGGGCAGGAACAGAACAAAGTGGGAGGAGATTGAGGAGCAATTAGAAAGCGAAAACTTTGCAGTGTATGGATTAGCAGAAACACATCTGAGGGATATGGAAGAACCACCATACATACCGGGATATCATTGGATGGGATGCAACCGGGCAAATAGGGAACGCAAGCGAGGGGGATTAGGGGTTTTAGTGAAGGGTCATGAATGGGAAAGGGAATGAGAGAGCTGCAGGGAACACATGTGGGTGAAAGGCAATATTGGGGGTTTAGACAAAATCCAGGGTTTTTGTATCTAAAAACAGGCAGTGATGCAGGGGAGGAAAATGCTGAACACTTACATGTATATCAGGAGACGTTAGGAAATCCGCACTTACAAGGAAATAATTATCTTGGGGGACATGAATGCCCATTTCGAAGACTTTGATGGACATGCGGATACAACAGGGGGGATGTCAGAGGAGTTCTGCGAAGCTCTTGACCTGGTATTGGTTAACGCTCAGGTGAAATGTCATAGAAAAATACCATGGGAAAGAAAAAGCTGGCACTAGACTATTGATTACTGTTTAATGTCGCGTAAGATATACAACAGATTAGGTGTTTGAACGGTATTAGCGCACACGTATGGAGAAGCGAGAAGAGACAGAAAAGAGCGCTACTCACAACTGTATTTACAAAGATGAAGAGAAGGAAGAACATCGTCAAGATCCCCATGTTCTTCCTTCTCTTCATCTTTGTAAATACAGTTGTGAGTAGCGCTCTTTTTGTCTATTCTCTCTTCTCCATACGTGTGCGCTAATACCGTTCAAATGTCTAACAACCAACTAGCCTAGTTATCAACCCTTTTAACAGATTAGGTGGTTTGGAAATAGATGAGGAAGGCACAAAATGTCTGGGAGCGACAATAAGAGAATCAAGATCAGATTCGGCACAGTAAAATCAGAAATGCAAAATCAAAAACAAGAGGGGAGAAATAACATAAATGATAAACAACTACAGGAGGTACCTAAGCGAATCGAGAACATAGTATCCAAGTAACCGGAAAGAGAATGGACATATGAAGACTTAATTAGATTTTCAAAAGAGAGTTAGAAAAATATCGAATCAAATAAGGAGGACGAAAACTAAAGCGCAAGCTCAAAAGCTGGTGGGATAAAGAGGTTAAGGCAGCAATATCGAGACGCCAAGCGGCATCTAAAAAACACAGATGGGCAAAAAAAAAAAAAAAAAGGGCCACACTAGCCGAAGTAGCAGCGAAAGGGGGAGATTTCAGGAAAGTAAGCGGGAGGCATCAGCATTAATACAGGCCAAAATTGGGAGGGCAGGGGTCCAGTGGAGGATAGAGATAAACCAGAAGGATAGGAATGCGGCAAAAAGGTTCTGGGAACACATTAGTGCACAGGGAAAAAAGGCCGAGGGGTACCAGCAGACACTAACCACACAGGAAGGGACAAAGGTAGGGGGGGGAGGCAAGAGAATACATTAGACATACAATCGAAGCAGCATTTTCGGAGTTAGAATCAGATCAGGCCGTAGAGAATGGTAGCGTCTACACAACACAAGAGTAGGATCATAGTGAAGAAGAGGAAATGAACACTGGGGAGTGGGAAAAAGCAGAAGGAAAGGTTCCGGCTGGAACTGCGACAGGTCCAGGCGGCATACTAATGAGATTGATAAAAGTTCTAGGCAAAACGAGCAAATTGAAACTAAGGCAGGTGATTGACCAGATACTTATGGGAGGAGGTACCCAGTGACTGGAAGTTGAGCAGGATGAGATTACTATATAAGGGCAAGGGAGACAAAGACAGTATCAAATCATACCGACCAATCACAGTAACTTCAGTAATATACAAACTAGCTATGCAAATCGTAAAGAGAAGAATGGAAGAATGGGCAGAGAGAGAGCAGATTCTGGGGGAGCTTCAAAACGGTTTCAGGAAAGATAGGAGATTAGATGATAATTTATTCGTAATCACTCAGTACATTAGGATAGCAATGACAAGTCAAAGGCCATTATGGGTAGCATTTTTAGGCTTCAAAGGGGCATATGACAATGTGAATCAGGAAAAACTCCGGGACCAACTGAAGGGATATGGGCTAGAGGGAACCATGGTTAATTTTCTAGAACAGGTTTATACGAAGAATAGGGTGGTTATAACATTGAAAGCCGAACCTACAAGACCAGGAGCAATAAAAAGAGGTTTTAGACAGGGTTGCCCATTGTCTCCCCTGCTCTTTATTATATACGTCCGTGAGATGGAAAAAAGGTTAGAACAGTGCAACCTAGGTTTTGACCTGACTTACATGGAGGAAGGACATAAAGTAAATCAGGTATTGCCAGGGTGAATGTATGCAGACGACATTGTACTCGTATCAGAAAGTCGTTAGACAATACAGGAACTGATTAGGATTTGCAGCAAGGAAGGGGACAATTTAGGACTAAAACTTAGTAGGGACAAGTCGGGTATAATAGTTTTCAACGGCGAGAAGGGGAACCCCTGGAGATTCAGGACAAATTGATAGTACACGTAGAAAAGTATAAATATCTGGGAGTATGGTAAAGTGAAAAAAGACGGTGTCTAAAAGACCATGAAGATATTGTAATAAAGAAGGGGAAACGAGATTCAGCCATCATGAAACACAGGGCACTATGGAACTATAATAGACATGAAGTCGTTAGGGGTGTATGGAAGGGAGTCATGGTGCCAAAACTGTCATTTGGGAATGCGGTATTGTGTATGAGGTCAGAAATCCACGCAGGTTTAGAGATACAGCAAAGGAGTGTGGGTAGGTTGGCCTTGGGGGCACATGGGAATACACCAAATGAGGGAGTACACACTCCCAAGAAAAAGGGTGGAAAAGGGTATACCGTTACACCCTTTGTCCCATATAATACACCCTAAAACTTCAATTCGACGTACAGCGCCCTACAGTCGAACAGACGGCCCGAAATTTTACGAGGGCTTGATAGCCGTGTGGTACAACTGATTAAAATAGCTAATGTACGTTTTACTGACTACAAAAAAAAAATAATCGGGGTTTTCTTGGCTCTACTGTAAAAACTCAGTGTTTTCTTTATGTGGTCTTGGATACGTACTTTAGCTATTTAAAAAGTTATATCGCACCGTTATCAAGCCCCTCGTAAGATTTGGGGCCGTCTGTTCGACTATGGGCTCTGTACGTCGAAATCAAGTTTTGGGGTGTATTATATGGGACAAAGGGTGTAACTATACACACTTTTTACACCCTTTTTCTTGAGAGTGCAGGGGATATGGGTTGGGAATCTTTCGAGAGTAGAGAAGCGATCTGTAAAGTAAATTTGAACAAAGACTAGCTGAAATTGAGGATACACGGTGGGCAGCGAAAGTGTACAAGTATCTATATATGAAAAGTTTAAACACTAAGTGGACGAACCGAACCCGCAAGCTGAGATTTAAATACATTCAACGAGATGGAGCCGATCGAGCATATCAGTAGAAAAGGGAGTAAAGAAAACAGAGAGGAAATTTTGGGAAGAGAGAATGCAGGGGAATTCAGCTTTAACAATATACAGGGTACAAAAACAACAAATAAAGAAGGAACAGCCGTATGATAACTCAGTGGGAAGCTCTTTGTTGTTTGAAGCGAGAACAGGGGTGCTAAGAACGAAAACGTACAGGGCTAAATTCCAGAAAGTAGACACTCTGTGCGACGTATGCAACCGCGAAAGGGAAACTATACCCGTTTTCACCTCAAGAAAACAGTAAGTTTTGCGCATTGTTCATACGCCGCGCGAAATAGTTCTCGCCAGATTTGGTTGTCGGAGGCACAGGCAATGCTTTTGGCGTTTGAAATGTGTACTCCTTGATAAGATAACGTGTATCCACTCCAAAATGCTACTAAATATATCTTAAATCTCCACCTAAAGGTGAAAATTAGTAATCATCCGCGAGAAGCCGGACTTTTTTTTGCTATGGTTCTTGAGGTGAAAACAGGTATAGAGAACATGTAATTTTAAGGTGCACGGGGCTTCGTCCCACCCTCTTGGGGTGGATGACTACGGATTTGGATGGACGAATGGATAGGGAACGAATTGCAGTAACTAAGAGGAAATTGGAAGATTGGTGGTAAATATCTAGGGAAAAAAATACGGATAAAAATAAGCAATGGAATCACTTTAAAAGGGGGAAAGGGGAAATCTGTTATAACAAAATTCATACAAGTTTTAAAAAATGGATGACGAAATGTTAGGCTAGGCGGCGCAAGCTACCGCCCGTTACTAAGGGTATAGCCATTACCATCCATCCATGGACAGATGGTTTCAGCTTATCGATCAGCTTGAGATGCCGTCTTTGCAGGGGGTGTTTTCATGCCACCCAACGGGTGAAAAATACGGGGGAGGGGGGGGGGCGCTTGCCAGGCCATATTCATGCACGACTAAACACCCTACTAGTCGTACAACGTGTCAGAAAGACGACCAAACCCGATCAGGTGGCGGTCGATCACGGCCTCACTGAATGCACACGACACAGTGGTTGGCGGGCGCTTGATCGGGTGCAGCCGTCTTCCTGACAGGTCATACGACCTGTCGGGCGTTTGTTCGTGCATGAGAACGGCCTGACCAAGCCCCCAATAGTCATAACCGGTTGTGTGGCATCACAGAAACCTTGCAAGGACATCATTTTGCTAGGTATGGGCGTCAGCTAGAACACAAACACGAAAACACAAAGGTTAGAAAGGGACATACACAGCGATGCGACACACCTCTGGACCAACAGCGGTGTGCATGTCGCTTTCTATCCTGTGTGTTTTCTTGGTAATGTTCTAACTGACACTTATACCTAACATGTACCAGTTAGCTCAACTTACGACTGCAACATCATCTTGCGGTCATTTACAAGCTGGAAGAAGGTGTCCAGGAATTGGTACAAGGCAGTTCCAAAAAGTGCTTCCACCAGAGACTGGAGAGGCTGCCACACAACTGGTGCAAAGGCACTTGACTCCAGGGGGACTCTGTTGGGAGAACTGACATGTCTACACAGGTGTAAGTGATCAGTATCTCAAAAAAATTGTAAATTAATGTGGTATTTTTCTAGTATTCTCTTTATTTTTCAGGATTATTACTGATGTTAGAAAATATACTATATTATGTTATGAAAACTTTGTTTTAGTTATATGTTATTTTGCATGTCTTGAAGTTCACCAAATGGGTTCAGCGCCTCTAGGTACACTAGTGCAATATCTACTGTCGTGGATAGCGCATGCGTGTACATATTCCTCTGCCTTCAACTGTATGGGGGTTGGGGAAACTGTGTGGTAGCAATGCTCTTTGTCCCTGCTTCCCTAACAGCATTGCTAGCGAAGCTACAATAAAGGTAAAAGATGCATATGCTACAATGAAAAGGCTGTATGGGGGAAGAGAAGAAAGTGGACGAAAAGTAGAGCAGATGTGATGGTCATAATTAGGTGTTTAAGGGCGCAAAATGCAACACAGGCCATGCCACCTAAAAGGAGATGATAGAAAAGGCGAAATCAATTCCAATCAAAAAGGTCAATTAAAAACAAACATTGCGAAGGACCTATAAATTGTGTAGATAGTCAACTATTCTTTAAAAAAATTACAGCTTGACTGATAAGGGACTATGGGTCGATCTCCTAGCATAAGAGCTGAATGAAATAAAAGGCGACGTCTGAGAAGATGGAGAAAACATGCTCAGTGCTGACTGTTGGGCGAGTTGATGCTGAATCTTTGAAAACTTGGTCGCGCTCATGCACCACCACGCGGCGCTGACGTCACGCCACTGCTGTGGCGCTGCTATCGGCAGCGCGCATGCGCGGTTCGCTCCATGCGCAGTTCCGGTTCGCTCCGAACTGCGCATTTTTCCACAGCTCGTGTGGGTTTGTTTGTAAACAGCGCGTTGGCCCATGAACACTGACAACATACTGAGGATTGTGCCGCCTTGTTCTTCTTCAGTTGTGAGCGTCTACAAACTCAACCATGTGAAGAAAAAAACAACGTGTTCGACGTTTTTGATTAAGGATTGTGAATGCGACAAAATGAGCAGTATGCAGTTAACAAACCGGCACAATGCGCACAATGTAGAGTTTCTTCATCCCCAAACAATGCACGAGCAGAAAAGATAAAATAAAGGAAAACGGGCCCATTCCGGAGCGGATTCAGCACGGTCATAGCCTTTCTAGCATCAAAAGCCTGCGCTTTTGATGCCAGAAATGGCCGCCAAACTAAGAGAGAGAATGACAGAACGTAAGATATAATAAATGGGGTTGTGTGGATATTTATACAGCGTGTAGTTGGTCTAACTTGTGAAGCGCCCAGAAAAAGAGAACACGAGGAATACGAGACAGGACCAAGCGCTAACTGACAACTGGACGTTTATTGAAACACACTCATCTATTTGTACACAAATTCAGGCTCCCGACACAAAAAGGAAAACTCTTTCTCAGTTAAGTGCACTGACGGTGCACTCACGCACTGTCAGTGCACTTGTGTCCTCGTTTTTTAGGTGCTTCACAAGTTAAACATGTACCAACTAGCCCACCTATCCATTTTAGTGTAGTTCGGGTTCGGCGAACGTCAGATAAAGAGTACAAGAATGCATTGTTCTCCGGGAGAGGCGGACAGTTTCCGAAACTCCGTTCTATTTCTTTTTTTTTTTCAAGTAAAATTTTTGAGCTTATTCGCACTTACCACATAACATTTTCTCTCAGTGCCACATCGCATACTCCCACTGCCACTAGGAAAGAAGGATAAGAATTAAGCCTTTTTTTGAGAGCGCAGCTCTTAGGCGCCTGTTTCCGCGTATGACGGCGTCGGCGTAACCGCGCAAGTTGCGTATGGGACGTCACAGACCTATGATCCCACTTAATTTCCCGCTAAATTTAGCGAAGAATCTGAATTGGTGCGCAGGTCTGTGACGTCCCAGAATGCAACACTGCGCGTTCAGTATCCCCCCCTAAATTTAGCAGTAAAACCAACGTCGCATGACCTCAACACCAATTCAGTTTCCCCGCTGAGTTTAGCGGGGAATTGAATTAGTGTTCAAATTACGTGACGTCAGTTTTCCCGCAATATCTAGCGGAGAAACCGAATTTGTTCATAGGTGACATGACACGAAGTCATGTGACTTCATTTTTCCCGCTAAATTGAACGGGGAAACTGAACTGGGGTTGTGGTAACATGGCGTCAATTTCTCAGCTAATTTTCACAGGGAAAGTGTGGGAGGAGGAGAGGGTACGAAGTAGGAGGAGGGGTATACCCTCACCTCTGTACCCTCTCCTCCTCCTTCTCAAAAGCTGCGCTCTAATTTCGAAATACGGAGATCTCTAAACGTATCATTTCTTTTGTTTCCCCCACAATATACAAAACCAAAGGAGAAGTGGTTCGCCTTGCGACACTGCCTTCAATATGCTCTCCTACTTGCCTACCACATCCGCCTCCCTCTTTTCTTGCAACCTGGCTGCGTAATGTACTGTCGCCGAAGGCGCAATCTTTCTCTCTTTATTAGGCTACGGCACAGTAAACCGGAGCATAATCCCAGAGAAAATGGTGATGTTGAGGGAGATCCTTGGTCAATTTTCTCTTTAGATACATATCCTTCAGAAAGAACGACAGCTGTACTTCAGAAGAGGAGCAATTCCAACAAACATCTGCTCCACTCTATTCGTTAAAACGAGCCAAACGTGCTCCCTGTTTGCAGCTCGGGGGCCCTGCGCAAGCTGGCGATGTCCCTGGCAGTCTTGGGAGCGCCCCAGGTGCTGCTGCTCGACAATCCGACCCAGCACCTGGACCCCGTGTCGAGAAAGCGCTTGTGGCACACCATCATCACCTTCGTCAAGAAGGCGCACGCATCTGTGCTCATCGCCACAGACGAGTGAGCTTTATCCTCCTAGACGGGAGGTTGATGTATTTAGAGTCCGTCACGACTAAAGACGTCGCCAATGCTTGTAGGACCTTGAGGTTCGACTGGTCCAGCGACTTTTCACATGTTTAGCAAACTTTGACAAAATTAGGTTTCAAAGAAAAAATTCGACTTCTTGGGGGAAAAAAGTAGGAATATGTTTATAATTTGAGATAACAAGAAACAAATTCACACAACATAAAAACAAAAAAATAAGCATTTCACAATATTCGGGATTTCAGCGAACGAAGGCGGGCACTCTGGTTAGGCAAGGTGTCGGAAGAAAAGAGGTCGGTTTTACCGTTTAGCACGCGAAACAGCTTAGACGTTATGCATTGCAGCGTGGAGAAGATTTTTGCTACATAAATAAAGTGCTTTATGGGCGGGGAATACCTTGCTTTTCGCGCATCTGTTACCCGAGCCGCCACAAGTCGACGAGTCCTCCGAGCCACCATTGCTGACCTCCAAATATGATGGCGCGCCTGCTTTTCCAGTTTACAGAGCCATCGTTTGCGGCCGCTAGCGTGCGATATGCGACAGCAGTGGGACGCGTAAACTGCGTTTAGAGAGAAGAACGTGATCAGTGGTAGTAGCTTTCGAAGACTGCAGCGACGACGTTGAGTTCAGGAATAACGCTGTAGCACCCATGAACTTTCCAGGGTTTTTAGAAGAAGGCCGTTGTCGCAGCGGCATTTTTCTCTCTGAGCCTTTTCTTCATATCTCAACTTGCGACAGACAACAAATGCAATTATGTAAAAAAAAAACGGAGTTGCGTTTTTGCTGTTTAGTTGGGTAATACCTTTTCACGATGTCTTCGCAGAGCTCCTAATCCAATTGTGCGTCCGAAACGACCTTCGAGGCGTCAGAAACCAGCAGTGGCACCCCCTAGCAATTTGAATTTTCACGGGAGCTGCTGTGACGACATAATCGAACACAGAAAAGTACAGCCGAAGCATTTTCTGCTGACGGAGAAACGTCTGCTTCGATCGTCCGACTGTGTCGTCACAGTCATTTTCTATCTTGTGTTTACGCATTAAGAGAAAAATAATGTAATCATTCAACTCATCTTGATTTTCATTCTGTCTTCTTGAGACTTCTCTCAGAAGTAAACACGTAGAGCAAACAAAAGTGGAAATTGACTTCGGTATCCCTTTAGGTTACCAGATGCTAAAGACTTAGTAGCTAAATACTCAACAAATTCATTGAAATTTCAGTAACTGATCGCACCGTTGTTGCACAGCTTCACCCAGCAGAGCCATTTTACGCTGAAGTAAACAAACCAGCCAAACAAACGTCGGTCTGTTTATTTATATTCTTATTTGATACTAACTGCAAACCCGTGGATCTTAGCAGGATGGTCACAAACTGGGAGAAAGAAATCGCACGAACATCAAGCTAAACAATCAATGCCGCTATAAAAATCAAACATCGTTATCTGACGCTGCAAATATTAGGGAGTCCTAGGGACCCGTTTTTGCACATCCGATACGGTACGAGAGGACCTCCGGTACGAACTGCGCATGTGCGAGTATTCTGTGGTAGCGCATGCGCACTTCGTACCGGAGGGCCCATCGTTCCGTATCGGACGTGCGAAAACGGTTCCCTAAAATTTCCTATTATGATTGTACACTTACCCAAATAACGCATAAGACATGAAACATCACTATTAAATAAGTTTACATGGTATTGGCAGTGGCGAAATTAAGTTTCAGTAATAAATCTTTATTTTATACAAAAAATACACACAAAACGCGCACGCAAGCAAACAGCACAATACATTAAAAAGTGTGCTGATATAATCACATTTCGATAACGCTTTCTAGTGATGATGCCAAATCTGAAAAATGAAACAATTCAGCCGACGTTGCTAATGGAACAAACCAAGCAGCATCAAAAGTACGAGTCAGTGGGTCTTCTTTTTAAAGATTGGTTCAGTGATGATAGAACATGTACAGAAAAATGGCAGACGCCATGATAGTGCGCTTTTAACAACTGATTGGTGCTTAAAGCTCGTATTGTCGGCTGCATCTAAACTTAAGGTGAAACAAAGCATAGCGGCAATATATACCACTCATTTTCTCTCTGCGGAAAGTATGAGAACATAAACATATAAGTACGCGCCTAATATGGAGTTAAGAAAATAAGGCTCCAGTCCACGTTGTGAAGATGGTTAGGCAGCGAAGCTATGGTATCACCTGCAACGATTGCCCACTACACTATAGACCCTTTTTGTGGGAAGCGTCACCAGGTGGTGCTCCAGTTTTTGACATGCCAGAGAGCTTCCGGGTTATAAAAATAATGCACAGAACCACCTCAACACCGCTGATTGAAATATAGTTGTAACGTTTAACCACCAATTCTCCAGGTGTGGGGGTGCGAGATTTGTTAAAATGTTTCGAGTAGTCTTGTAAACCAAACTGCTTCCTCCAAGATGTGATGTTGTACACGCGAAGGCCCTCGTTAAATCTCTAACTTTGTTGTTCATGTAGCATTTACGTCTTCTAGCACTGGTGACATAAGCAAGCTCAACAGGCTTGCAAAGACGGTGCGACTGGGAGTCGCTTGGTACGCCAGCGACAGTTCATGTTTGTAAACAGCAAAAGGGTCTATACCAAACGACTGACGAAAGAAAAGTAAATGCACTGTACCAAACTTTTTTTATATATGAAAGACTTTGTATGGTGCCGTTGCTGCGGCAGCTTATGCAACGCCAATCTTTACCGGAAGACGCATGCGGGGAGCGCTACGTGCTTCGCATTGCTAGCGGGGCTAGTGACGTCACTCCACACTTCGTACTTCACCGTTGCTGCGGCAGCTTATGCAACCGCAATCTTCACCGTGAAACGAATGCGGGGAGCTCTGCGTGTTTATCATCGTTCGTGCGCGCCTTTTAATCTCTCGTGGATTTGACACTTGTTCTTAAGGTTTTCCTTTTGAAACAAGTGTCAAAACCGGATGATCAATGATAAGGTGTGCTGGAACGGTGATAAGGCGTGCGCGTGAATGTTCTGTCGGCGTACACGTAAAAACGCCACCTGCGAGTCATATACAGCTTCGGTGTAAAACTGTTCATGGTTACGTCCATATTTCGTTTTACCCGAAGTGCAGACGCGTCCGAGGCTACGAGCTGATGGCACCAATCAGACAGTGTTCAAAGTGCAAAATCATTGTGTTCGTCATGTTCCTGTAGGCATCCTATGGTCGCTGAAAAAATACTAAACAGAAAAGCCTAGTCACGCGCTCTCGACGCTGCTTCAATGGTCCCATTACCTCGTAATGTGGGTTACGTCTGGACTTAAAGCTGAAGCTGAAAACTTGACCTCCCCGAAAGCTGTCTTAAAGGCGGACCTACAGGCAGAAAGGAAGATACCTCTCCGTCAATTCCTCCTTTTCGTTTGAGAAAACGGGTGACCCTCATCCTTTCTGTGGGGTGTAGCTCAGACTTGCTTTTGTGTGTAGAGGGAAGGGTAAGATGGAAACTGGGAAAAGGTTTCTTCCTACCATTCGTATATATACTCCAAGGAATTACTACAGTTAGGTTAGATGGCCCACCGTACTGAAGCCACAGAGAAATTTTAGCTGTTTGTGCACTTCCTTCGCGTTTCGGGAGGAGAAATAATTCCGTCATGTTTCGAGGCTTCTGTTTGTGCTAACCCTTTGTAGGTTCACTTCTGCGCATTTTGAAAATAACGAAAACGCAAGCAAGCTACTGTACACCCCTTACCGCCAGATTACCGCGGCATGAGACGATGGAGGGGGGGGGTTGCTTGTGTGCCCCTATAACTATTTTGGGTGATGTCGACCAAGGTCACCCATTGCGGACAGGCCGGAGGATAGGGATCTGACAAGCAGAAGTACCTGGGCAGAAACCCACCTAAGCATCCCCTGCGTAGGATCATATTGCAATGTGGGGAAAAAGGCAACCAGGCCGCAGAGCTGTCCCTGATGAAGATTTGTAGCATTCAGAGCCCTTCAAGAAAGCAAAAGTCCGCTATGCCCTTGGTTCCCTATACGCTGGCCCTTGCTAAGCCAACCAGGTGCTATTCGGAAGGTAGTCCACCTTTTCCTTCCCTTTTACTATTTCCTTTTTCACGCTCACACTTCCTATTTGCCACTAGAAATCCAGGGGCTAACCATGTTTAGGAATAACATCATCTTTCTTTGACGATTATGTGGTTGGTTATACTTCTTACATAGGCGTGTTATTCTCGAGGGTTCCACTCTTCTGGCTAGGTGCACTGGAGATGCACTCTTGTTGGTCTCCATGGCGGGTGAGCCAAGTCAGTGGTGAAGTAAACCCGCCTCTTTTGACCTTTTATGAGTGCAAATCGATTCGGACCAAATAAGGTGAAATAGTCGAACCAAAAAGATAAAGGTGCAAAACATTTTGGGAAATAACGAGCAATGACCCGGATTATCCAATGAGAAAAACCTCAGCATTCCTTAAAAGAAAGATAAGAAAAGGTATCACAACTGCCACAAACATCAAGGAAACGACCACAGGCGACTTTCTTCTGGCGGCATCATCCGAGGACACAGGCATGACGCTCCTGAAAGCCGAAGTTCTCGGCCACTGTCACAAGCCCTCGCACTCTTAACTCGACCAGAGGGGTGATACATCTGTAGAACCTGCTAGACACCTCCGCAAAAACAATTACCGAGCGAGTCGATGATGCACTTTATTCTTGCTCACCTTCCAAGCACTTCACTCACCTTTACTTATCAAGGTTGTCTACCCGAAATACGCAATTTGGCCATACATGATGCAACAACAAAAAGGGGCTGCTTTATGGCAACGTAATAATTTTTTGTAGAAACCAGTTCAAGTACCTTTTAATTTTGAAATAGTACTTAATAGTAATAAAGAGTCCGGGTTAAAAGTTGCTACGACTTTTAATAGTTACTTTCTAAACCTGGTTCAAACATCAAATTATACTACAGATCCGCTTGTAACATCGCGATTAGTCCTTAATGAATCTTTTTTTCGTACTACAGAATGTGGAATTACTAGCACATCCTTGAACCTGAAAAATACCAAATCGCAAGAGAAATCGACTGCAAATTAAACACATAAAATTTTTAATGATATCTTTTCTCCCTCTCTCACGTACATTTTAACCTAGCCTGAACGGCCAGTGCTTTTCCAAGAGAAATGCAAAGGTCAAAGGTAACGGTGCTGTACAAGGGTGCCGATAAAAATAACCTAATTAACTTCAGTCCAACATCAATTTTACCCGTATTGTCTAAGGGCCGTGAGAAATTAATAATGTAAGACTTACGAGTTTTCCTAAAAACACAATCTTTTTTTTATAATTTATAATTTGGTTTTCGAGAACAGATCAACAGAAACGGCATTATTAACACAAGATGAATTAATCGCAGATGCATTTGAGAGTAAAAAGCTTGTTCTGGGAATATTTATTTGCCTCACTAAAGCGTTCGACCACATAAACCATAAAAACCAAACTTTGAATTTCAGTCTTATGGTATTACAGGAAGTGCAGCGTTACAAATCCAGTCTTACTGAGAGGTCCGTTCTCAATATGTTTGCATAAATTCCACTTTTCCTCCGCTTGAAACGGCTTTAACAAGTGTGCACCCGGGCAGCATCATTTTATATTTCGTTTCACACCTTTTATACTTTATATAATTTTCTTGTTTTTTAGATCTTTTTATATCTTCTTTTTATACTTTACATAATGACATTTTAAATATAGTGACATCAGCAGGATTAATAGTCTAGAACGACGATATAACTCTTCTTATTACTGATACAGAACCAACTATGGTTTCATAGGCAAACAATTCTTTATTTTATTTAAAACAATATATAGATGCAAACTGTCTAAGAAATAAACCATACCAAACTATAGCCATTTTTGTATATATAGAAATAAAATAATTAGTGTGCAAAAATATATCCATCTTGATTACCAGAAAATAGGAGTTGTAAGAGAAATAATTTTTTCGGCGTTTATTTTTCTTGCACACCTCACATGGGACATTCATGTTAATCACGTCAGTACAAAAATTAACAAAATAAACAGCCTGATGAATGAACTTAAATACAGCCTACCGTTTAATGCTTCAAGAATGTTGTGCAAAGCCCTAGTTATGCGTAATTTAGCTTATTGCCATCTCATATGGCATACAACTTTAAAGCAAAACAAACTTAACCTTCTTCCTACTGTGGTAGGGTTGCCTTGCTGCATGCCCATCCGGGAGGAACAACACGAAGCCGGGGTTTCCATAACGAGAAACTACATTTATTAGAGTAACAGGAATGGGTTGTTAGTATCAACGTAAAACATTGCCGGAGCGTTCGGACTGCACGCCTCCGTGACCACGGTCCATCTCCTCCCGTTCTGTGGGCGTGTCCTCCTTTTATTGGCACTTTCCTTGTGCGCTGTCGTGCGTTTCAGACTGTGTCCTGTTTTGGCGGTCAGTAGCGGCCCCAGGGCGGGGTGGCCAGACCCTCGCTCCCACACTACTAAAAAAATTAATTACAATAATAGCTAATCTCGCATAGAACGAAACCACAGCAAACTATTTTCAGCGGTTACGCGTCACAAATATATTTTTTTCTGTATAAGTTCAAACTCACAAACAAAGTCTCGTTACTTTATATTCTGAATCTGAACACGCATTTAACACTCCTGAATACAGGACAAAAATGGTTTGTCCCGAGATATCACACAACATAATAATACACGACATGCATGGTTTGTCCTGACAAATCATACAACATATGGACACGAATAAATTAAACAGAACATACCTGAATTACTCAACGAATTGGAACAATACCATCATACCTGAAGCTTTCACAAAGTGACAAATCATTTCTCTATTTATGATGTGCACAGTCGCTAACGCATTTGAACCATTTTCACTTTTTCTTTATATATTCTTTGTTGTATGGCGTATATAGTTATATTTAGCTCGTTGTTTTATGTGTGCATCACTGCATCCGCTACCGTCTGTACTGGCGCAGGGATCTCGCCAAACTACTGAATGTAGATTTTTGTCCCTGGCTCTCCGCTCCCTGGAGAGGAAATGGAAAACTAGAATAACCCACTTCGTTGTTTCAGTGAAATCGGCGTGGCTACCAAACTGCATTATGTCGATGATCGCAATGCTGTGCAAAGTGCTTCAGCAATGACCATTATTCTAAGTAGTGCTCTTGCTCTTTCCATTGTGTAAACTGCGAGGATGAACGCACTGCCAACACACGCAGCAGCCGATCCTGGCAATCTGAGAATAACATTGTACGGCTTGAGGTCCTACAAAAGCTGAGCTTCCGTGATGCACGAAAAGTAGTTTCCCAACCTCTTTTTCGGAAATCCTATGCAAGCGCAGTGTGTAAAGAAGTAGAAACTACCAGTATTGGAAATTAGACCACACCTGTTGACATACCGCCCCAATTACGTAGTGGTCATAAACCAAGAGCGGCCGTAGACAAGGTGTCGAATTAAATGGTTGACTGTCAAGGAGATGAAGCCCACCAAAGCACTGACTAGGTTGCCACCTACAAAAACAACATAGTTTATACTCTTTTATAGTCGTGAGTTTAAATGTGAGGATAAGTCAATATTTATTTAAGCGAGTTAGTTTTAGCAAGGATTCAGCTTAAAATTCCAACAATTCTCCTGTGAGAACTATTTTATGGGCAGTCGATGTATATTGTGTTTTTAGAGCGGAGCTGTTAAGGGCTAGTTTGCCCAGGATCGTGTCTGTCATCAATTAACCTGAAGACACAAAACTCTGGACAGCTACCGCCATTTTTACGCGACGGCGGTAACCAAATAACCGGGAAGCCGGTTGTCTGGTTGCCGCCGTCGCTCATAAATGGCGGCAACCTTTCGAGCCTTTTCACTCTGGCTTGCCGACTTGCGACCGGCCATTATTTCATTCCCACCATAGTACAGCTTCGCTGGTCTTCCTTCTTCACCAGAGGGGAAAGGCTGAACGTTTTTTCTGCAGGTTAGCTTATATATTGGACCGCATAGAACAAATTTGTTAATGATCTATGACCGGATGCATAAATCGGAGACCCGCTTGCAGCATCGAGGAGGCCGAGGCCATTGGAAAGCGCACCATGTTCCTGCACCGTGGTCGCGTGCGACCCTCGACGCTGTACGAGACGCCCCACGCCGAGACGGGGTACGAGCTCACGTTCTCGCTGGCGGGGCTGGAGGGCCTGACTGAAGCCGCCGAGCAGGCGATCGCCTACGAAATGGAGGCGCTCTTCCCTGAACGGGACATCCTCGAAACGAGGCTACAGGTGAGCTGGTCGGACATGGTTCATGTGGTCTTGCAGACAGCTAGGGCTTCAAAATTACCTCGAGAATGCATTTAAGACAAGGTTGCAGGCAATCACGTTAAAATGTACAGTGCTCACGTATTTTGCGAAAAACGCGCGAAATGTCTTCTTTTTTTTTGGGGGTGGGGCGGGGGCGGGGGCATTATTTTTGTGGCAGAAGAAAAACTGGTTTATGACGTAGCGCTCAATGTGTGAGCGGACTCTTCTGCCCAAGCAGGGCATTCCGCTCTCTCAAAGCCGAAATCGACCCTGGAGTCTGGGACAAAGCGATTTCGCCGGCCAAGCAATTTATGCTTATCGCTATCCCGCCACTCTACGATGATTAGACGGCTACCGAAAACCCGGTGTTCACCGTCCTGCCGCAATTACGACGTTAAGCGGGCACATATCCTGCAGGGTTGTTCCATTGAGTGCTACGTCTAAGAGCTCTTTTTCGATTGACGTCAGGCTCCACGAGATAAGATACAATACTCGTATTTCGTAGAAGGTAGGAGAGGACTGTACCTCAGGTACGCATCAAGCCACTCCTATCAAAGCGTACATAAATACAGACATATATACATATCTCCGAGTACCTTGCTACGTATACTCCCTTTCACTTTGAGTGTGAGCGTACCAGAAGGTACAAGAGCGAGCTCCGGGCTTTCAGCGTCCCTGCCAAGCGCGCGCTCTCGTGCAGTGCAAAGCACTGTCATAGCCTCCTCTATACTCACAAAGACCGGCAGTTCGACAAAGGAGCCATAGAGTGCCCGGTTGCAGATTTGGAGCGCGAGGATCTGGTAGCACAGAGCATCGAAGAGTCATTTCTCGGGGAACCTGGATGTCAGCGCACAGCTTTTGCAGCGGCGAGGACCCGAAACACAGTTGTTCGCACGCGAGAAGCCTGTTTCGGCGTCTCGCCGCAGCGGGGCGCGAGTCACGTGGCTCTCCTCTCATCCGTTGTCTGCCGCTTCACCTTTTCTATTTCGGCGGCAACTTCTCGAAGCGAGCTGCCAGGCTTTCTCAGTATATAGGAGGCTATGGCACTGTGCAGGGTCATATGCCCGCGCATGTTGCATCGGCTGCGTCTGAACTTAAGATAAACGAAATTATCTTTGGAGATCTATCCATCACCACTTTCTAGTAATTAAAAGTACAATATTGAGGCTCAACGCCGAAATTGTGACATATATGCGGATAGATCCTGCAAGAACAGCCAGTGCCTCCTATTTAAGTTACACTATGCCTGTCGGCTTCTCTCCACGAGATGTACGAACTGGTTGTAAGTTACACAATGCCCGATACTTCATCCCACGACACGCACGAATTGGTTAGTGACACTTCAAGTAGCTGTTTTTTTTACTTGTGTATTTGCATTATTATTAGCAATAAAAAAAGTAAAATATGGTTTCTACCATGTGCGATGTTTCTACAAATGTGGCCGCCTTGTTTCTAAGTAATTTCGGTGCGACATAAACCGAAACATAATCAATCGCGACCAGGAGGCTCTGATGCAGTGCAAACCGGCGCGAACGCTTGGTCGTCTGCTTTGTGCGTCGTGCGTTGTCGATACTTAGCTAGTTTGTGATTTATGCTTCTAAAAGGTGCCAGCTAAATGCAGGAAGAAGCACGAAGAGAGATAGAGAAAGTGTACAAACACACTGCTTGTCTAGCAACCATTTACTGAAAATCTTCTTCCACACCCATTAGTCAGATATTTCGGAACGAATGGATGAGGAAAAAGAAGAGGTTTATGTTCAGTAAATGGCTGCTAGTTTAGCAGTCCCGAGCATGTTTCTACAGAAGAGGCAGGCACCCCAGCGAATCCCGAAGATCTTACGCGAAGCGGAGACGAAACGAGGTAAATATTGCGCGTTGATCGTTGGCCAGTTGCCTGGTAGCTGGCGTTGGGCTTCACCGCATGACAAGTTTGCAAATGCTTCCCTGGCTCCATCACACGGCAGCGACCCGTACTCTTTGCCCTCTTCCCTTCGCTTGCCACCGTTCGGGGCCCACAGGAATAGTGTAACTTATACAGCAGGTGCCGGTACAGCGCATGGTTCCCTTTAACTTTTATGCATATCTCGATCTCATGAGAACTAGAGACAACGTCGGCAGTACGACAAGAAATTTAAATTCAGTACCCGTTCCTCTAACGGCATGGAAACCCAAACATGTCTATGTGTTCATTGAGCACGGTATTTGTTTGAGGGTTGGAATCCCCTCATGCAGCATTACGCGACGCCTTGGAACACATCCAGAAAAAAACGTCCCATGTCCGTTTTAATATGTTCCGGAGTTGCTAACTTTCAGTGCTAAGAATCGTCCGCCAAATAGAGGACGTTGGGCAGGTGACCTCGTCAGCGAGGCGGTAGACACCTAACCTTATAAGCTAGCTGGTAGACACGTGCTGTCATAGCATTACCTGATCACGTGACTCCAACCAGGTGACCACGTCACGTTACGTCACTCACGCCACGATCTGACACCATCCACGTGACGTCGGTGCCGCCATGTGACACCACGACGTGCCACCATAAATATACTGTAACCCCGGCTAGTTGATGACGTCACGTGACCACCATCCCCTAACAATGGTGGGCCTCGGGTCAGTGTCCGTCAAATTCAGCAAGACCCAGCGCACCTGACCGTGCGCTTCGCATTTAAACTTCCGCCCTGATCAGTAGGACAAAGATTCATATAAATGTTCACGTAGAATGTCTTTAAAGGGATGGTGAAACGAAATTTGGATTTCAGAAAACAATGCAGGAGCTGTAGGCGGGACACTGCAATCCCTACAACAATACTCGCAAGGCGATATCTCGAGTGACCGGCCGCATCTTCGGAAAAAGAGGTCGAAACTGAACTAGGCCGACGAGGCGCGTGATGTCAACATATCTCATTTCCTCCTCTCTTCGATTCGCCCCCTCAAGGCGGCGAAGCGCAGAAGACGCGAGGTCGTTCCCTCTCCTACTCGACTCTTCTCGGAAAAACAAGACGTCAATATATCTGTCAAAAGCGCCTTCTTTTTTTTTTTTTAAATAGGGTCGTCTGTTCGAGATATCGCTGTATGAGTGATGTTTTGGTGTTTGTAGCATCCCATTGCACGCTTTTGCCGCCGTGTTTTGTAGAATCCTGATTTCGGTTTAGCATCCCTTTAATTAAGGCTGGATTTTAAGCGAAACATGTAAAGCTCGAGCGAACAAAACACCGTTACACGCCCACCAACGAAACATGAAGCGAACATAGCCAATAGCAGCTAGGATTTACATGAATATACAAAACATATTGAAGGCCTACTTGGGCATACTGACTTACACTGAATCATATAGAAGCTAATTAATCATACCTAAATGTTGTTTACGGTAATTAATTATATTTACGAAGCGGTTCAGCGTGAACCAAAGCAGGGAAATTCGCAGCCCAGACTCTTTTCACGTCTTCACGACGAGGGGGCGGAGTTCAAGCAGCTGGACTAGGTATGACTGACGGGAGGCGCACCCTGCTGGCTTTAAATCACCAAGCGCAGCCCCACAAGTTATCTCAAGACGTCACGTTGCGGATCACGCAGCAGCGCTATTAGATTAGCTCAGTTACAGGAACTGTCCATAGACGGAGCTTGCACGCGAGCAGTACCCGACCCCTCTCCTCGCTCCTCACCTCCCGTCCTTCGACGCCCCCTTCCCCCATTTTTGGGGGACGGCTGTTATGGTAACTGCAGCGTAGTTAGTGGAATAGGCACGATTCTAAGCAGAGCGTTTAGATTACGTTACACCGTACTCTATGGAACACACAGTTTTGATTGAAACGAAAATCAAGATTGCGCTTCAAGCGCAGGAGGGTCGGATTGAAGGAAGTGAGGTGTGGTACCCCCTCCGCGTTAGTTTTACAAGTTAGGTAATCTAATAACGTCGTCACGCACCAACGGATAGGGAAGGCAGGTCACGTTACAACTCTCCATAAAGTCAAAAATATATTTTTTCCTATACCTTCGTTTCCTGCCACGTAGTTGAGAAATCAGGTATAAAAAAAGCAAGGCTTTACAATTCAGAACAAATAAGAATATATCGAAAAAGCAAAAAAAAAAATGATAGACAGTCGCGATTAAAACGTGAGCTTCTCCCAGTTGTGTGGCCGGAGAAAAACAATGCTTTCCCGCCTGCCGGAAGTTCCGCGTTTTAATATGGCGGCGCCCGCGTAGAAAAGGTCTATAGAGAACGTAACGGGTGGGACAAACCTCATCATATCGCTATAGGACGTCGCGTGAAGCGGCCGTACTCTATAGAGAGCGTAGCGGGTGGAACAAACCTCATCCTATCGCGATGAGATGTCGCTTGGCTGTCATGTCGCTTCTTTGAACATCAGACACTCCCATTATTCAACGCGATGCCCGGTCGTTGAACGCATTCAGAACCACCCTACGCTGCACCTAACCAAACATAACAAATTATAACGCACGCAAAAAACCCACAAAAACCCATAAATCCAGTGTTTAAAAATTATGGAAACAAGTGGGAGTTTTACACAGTACCCTACTATTTGAGGAAAGGAACTTGGCCTAGAATATCTAGATAGACAACCAGGCGCGCTGGTTCCCCGCTCGCAGACTCGCGTGAGGTTCCGTGTCATGGACGACAAGGTGGACTGGGAGCGGATCATGCTGTGCCTGGAGGAGCTGCGCCACCAGCTGGGCATCGTCGAGGAGTACGTGCGCGTGACCACCACCCTGCAGCACGCCTACTACCGCTGCTTGCTGTCCCAGCCGACGCCGGCGCCGTCACTGGCCCTGTCGCCCGGCGCGTCGCGCGCGCCTTCGAGGCCCCGGTTGACGCTCAACAGCTGCCCGACGTGTACCGGGCCGAAAAGCCGCGCTCTGCCTTCCCCCAGGCCGCCGCCTACGGGAGCCCATCCTCATACGTGCACTCTCCGCCTCCCCAAAAACACCCCATTCCCCAATAAAAAAATATAAAAAGCGAACCTATACTTGGTCACTGGCGGAACAGCTCGCATCAAGATCGAATCGTGACCTTGACTAACACCACCTATAGACCCTTCCAGAAAAAGACTTCTGGCCGTTGCAATCTTCTGGATTCGTTACCATGCTTTGCTCGCTTTCCGAAGCCACGGATTCGTTCGCGCTGTGGGGTCGCACGCTGGGCCATCGATTTGAAAACTGAAAATGCTTATACTCGGCGTCAACTATTGTGGTACGTTTTCAAGGCTAGCTTATCTTCCTTGGTGCTGCAACTGTCTCCTTCACGTGAGAGGGTGCCCTTGCAGCAGAATGGGGCTGCAGCACCGCGGCAGCTATGAAAGCCTTGACAACGAGCCCCCGCAGCCTGTGAAAGCAGGTGTTTGGAGAGTGGCGTCTCCACGGACCCCGAGCCCCGCAGGTGCGCCAGCACCTTAGGTGCTCGGTGCTTGGTGAGTAGCGTCACCACGGACCCCAGCCACGTGGGCCACCATATTCGCACGCAGGGGGTACAGTCGCCGCAGGAGTTAATAGCTCCACGCGAGCGCGCGTATTTTTCCGAGGGGCGCTTGGCTGGTGGCTTGCGATAGAATTAGAGATGACGTCAGGGCGAGTCCATGCGGAGTGGACGGGGAAGCCGTCTCAATTGAAGGGAACCGTTATCATCCGCATGCCCGCAAGCCTGAGTGTAGTTCGAATGAAAAGGGGAGATGATTCTGCAGAAGTCAAGATTGCCGAGTACGAATGAGATGGCTGTTTGGGAAGAGAGAAGGAAACACGTCGTATTTTTTAACTTCTTCAGAATCATCTCCCATTTTCATCCGAACTGCGCTCACCCCGCAGGCAGATGATAGCAACGATTACCTTGAATTGAGCGGCTTCCCCCATCCACTCCGCATGGACACGCCCTAACGTCATCTCTAGTTTTATCCGAAGTCACAAGTCGAGGTGCTTCAGTGAGTGGCGTCACTACGAACCCCGATCCTTGTGGGTTCGCCCACCCACGTCTGGTTGTGCATGGCTTAATCCGTGTGCGGGGAAAAGGGGATCCTGGTGATTGAGCTGAGCCCGCGGTACGTTTGGACCCTTCGCCCCCCCCCCCCCCCCGGGTTGAGGCAATATACCGTTTCGGCCCCTGCTTCTCGTAGACGGGTGCCGTGGCTTGGCCCGACCAGGATGATTCAGTCAGTCGCCTTTCTTCTCCGCTCCTATCTTTAACCTTCTTCTCATCTTCCTTCCTATTTCACCTTCTTTGGCAGTAAGGGATAACCTTGGGTGGCAACAGACCTCTCTCTTGACCCACACTCGGTTATAGCATCCTAGTAGCACTGGTGGAGTAGCATACTCAGACAAGCCAGACCTGTTATGAGATGTTACTTATCCTATCGTTGGACTCCGTGGTGGGTGGTGCGCTAGATGCCGAAGTTCCTGCCCATCATATGGTGCCCCCTTTTCTAAACCCGGTTCAAGGCAGGCTTCCAAGAGGCCTAGCGCGGAGCCCCAACTTATTGGAAAAGCGCCTGAAATGGGAACATTTACAAAGTATTTTTGCGATCCACTCAAACCTCGAAGACAAACCAGTGTCCAAACTGTCCCCCTTCGTGGTAGCCAAGGTGCTAGAAAACCTCATTGGGTTCTGATACAAAGCAAAAAAACTCCAATCCGGCGACCTTCTCGTTAAAGTAAACACGGAAGTTCAAAGTGAGGCACTCTCCAAGATACCAGCATAGTCGACGTCGAAGTGTCCGCGAGTCCTCACCGGACGCTCAACACGATACGTGGAGTCCTTTCTGAAGACGACTTCCTCGACGCTAGTGAGGAAGAAATCCTGGAAGGATTGAAAGATGCCAGTGTTGTTGCCGTTAAACGTATTGTGTTCCGGAAGGATGGCAACAAAACACCATCAAAGCACGTGATCTTGACTTTTGAGAGAGACACCCTCCGTGAAACTGTGAAGGCGGGCTATCTCCACTGTCCCATCCGTCCCTATGTCGCCAACCCGCAACGGTGCTTCCGCTGCCAGCACTTTGGGCATGGGTCACGCAGTTGCCGAGGAAAATAAACGTGCGAAATGTGGAAGCCAGGAACATGTTCTTGACATCTGCGAGGCAGCGGCCCGCTGTAGTAACTGCCGTGGGCCCCACCCAGCGTACTCCAGCACCTGTCCCCTTTGGCGTCAAGAAAAATAATTTTTTCCCTAAAGGCAAAGGAGAACATCCCCTACTTGGAAGCTAAGAAGAAGTTGTCCTTCCTCTCAAAGGTAGGTTACGCCGAGGTGATGCTCAGGGGGCCTGCAACACGCTTGAAAACTAGGGCCACCCAGGTCTCTCCTGAGATCTTGGCGGCTGACCTAAGGGCCCCATCTCCCCAACAGGAGCAGAATGCTGCTCCCCTGGGCAAGGGCGGGCAGGCAATAGCCGTGCCCGCCCCACCCTTCAAGACTGGGGCGCAGGGTCAACAGGCTTCCTATTACTCGCGGAGAGGGCGCTTTAGCTGCTTCCTCTGCTCAGGACAGGCCAGCACCGGCTGCACCTGTCAACACTGGCCGTTCTCCTAAGGAGGAGAAAAAGCGAGGCCCTCGGCCTCAGTCCCTGGAGAAGCAGCCAGCAACCAAGGAGCTACGTGGCTCGCACGCAGCTTCCCGGTCGGGGAAAGGTGTGGAACAGATGGACGGGGTACAACCCCTCCCCAGTACATCAAACACCCTTCCACCTATTCTGGTCGTGGCTGCGGATTGGGGCCCCGCGGCACAGACCCTCCTGGGCCAGCAGGCAAGTCTGCCTGCGGGGCTCAGGAGAATATTGGCGCTGCCTTGTCTGCCCCCTCATCGACTCCGGGGTCTGGATCAGGATGAGATGGAGAGGCTGACTACAAAGAAACAAAAGTCTAAAACATTCGTAACTCCTCCGAAGTAAAGCAACTAACTCACTTTTTCCTGCGCTCAGGATTTCGTTCCTAAAATGGCTTCAGTGCTTATACAATGGAACT
Organism: Ixodes ricinus; assembly: GCA_037355805.1. Lineage (NCBI taxonomy): Eukaryota > Metazoa > Arthropoda > Arachnida > Ixodida > Ixodidae > Ixodes > Ixodes ricinus. Next base: position 261,316 of record JAZHYW010024859.1, on the reverse strand, counting down.
TTTGTGGCCTTCTAAGAAACCTTGACGATGAAGAGCATCTTCTGGAGGATTACAAGCCAGGAGCACTGTGCTTGCAAGAGACTCATTTGAGTCCCAGTCGTACTAATTTTCTCAAACGTTACCAGGTTTTCCTTAAGGGTCGTCGGAGCTCTGGCAGTTTCTCTGGAGGAGTTGCGGTGGTTCTCCCAAGAGACGTTCCCTGCACAGAGGTTCCACTGTTCACAGCAGTCGAAGCAGTGGCTGTTCCGTTCATGCACCATAATGCTCCGACAGTATTGCTCGGTATATCTGCCACCTTCTTTTACCTTGAAATGTTCAGATTTTAACTCCCTGTTAGATCAGCTTCTTGATCTTTTTCTTTTGATGAGGGATTTTAATCGTCACAACCCGTTATGCGGGAGCACACGTCGGGATGTCAGAGGAAAAATAGTTGAGTCAGTTTTATCCACACGAAGTCTCTGTCTTTTTAACATGGGCCAGCCAACCTATTTTAGTCCATCATGTTTGTCATTAACTTCCATCGACCATTCAGTTGGTTCTGCTACTTTGCTTCCATATTTTTCCTGGGGTGCGGGATTCCACGTAGAAGTGATCATTTTCCTACTCGTTTAACCTGCAGTGTTGCTCCTCCTTTTAATTCATACGCTCCCTCCTCGTGTGGAGCTTGACAAAGCTGATTGGGGCCTTTTCGAGCAGGCGTCGCTTTTAGTATATTTTTGTCTAGATAGTCTCCCAATTGATGAACTCAAGCAGCTTTTAACCGAGAACATCATCGTAGCAGCCAAGTTGTCCATCCCGCAGACATCTCAATTTCTCCGTAGGAGGCCCAAAACCCTGGTGGAATTCGGAATGTGAAGAGACACGCAAGAAACAAAATCGGGCTTGGGGTATTCTGAGACAATACCCAACTATAAATAACCTCGTATCCTTTCGCAAAATGAAGGCCCGTGCAGGCTACGTCCGAAGAAAAGTCAAACGAAAAAGTTAGCAAGGATATGTTACTACTATAAATAGCATTACCTTACCTAAGGAGGTCTGGGATCGAATGCACAAGGTCAATAGTTCCTATCATGCATTTAAAATCCAATACTTTATAGGAATGGAACATATCGAGACACACCCAAGGAACAAGCCGATATTTTTGGTGAACATTTTGAGTATGTATCCAGTTCACATTAATATTCATCTACTTTTCTTCAACACAAACTAAAGGCTGAGAGTAATACCGTGAAAACCTCAGGAGTTGAAAATGAGAATTATAATGCACGAAAATATAATGCACGAGCTTCTCGCTATTCTTTATAACACAAAGCCCTCAGCTCCTGGACCAGATGGTTTACATTATCCAAGACTATAGCATTTCCATCCTTCTACACTTGATGTCATTTTATATCTTTATAACCGCATATGCCAGGAGAGCTATTTTACTTCATCTTAAAAGGCAGCACATGTCCTTCCACTTTTGAAGGCTGGTAAGGATGCTTCTTGTGTTTCCAGTTATAGGCCCATTGCTCTTACCAGCTGCCTCTGTAAGACACTCGAGCGAATGATCAATCGTAGACTAATGTACTCTCTGGAGCATAGGAAGGTGCTCGACAAATTTCAGTGTGGCTTTCGTTCATCAAGGTCTACTGTCGACCACTTGTTCCGTCTCGAAAGTGTTGTGCGTGAAACCTTTGCACAGGGGCAGCACTGCTTCTCCGTGTTATTCAATCTCGAGAAAGCGTATGACACGGCTTGGCGCTATGGCATTTTGAGGGACCTGTTTGACCTCGCACTACGTGGTCGCATGCTTCGTGCAATTCAGAGTTATCTAGACAGGCGCAACTTTCAAGTCCAGCTGGGAAACACATTCTCCCGTAAATTTCTGCAGGAAAATTGAGTGCCGCTGGGGGAAGTGCTAAGTGTCACCTTGTTTATAGTTAGAATGAACTCCATTTCTTCTGTTTTCCTTCCGTCGGTTCAGTATTCTTTTTACGTCAAAAATTTACAAATTCAGTTTCCTCCTGTAACCTCTCAGTCTGTGAACGCAGGGTTTAGCTAGGCATCAAAAAGCTTACTAAGTGGGCTGACAGTAATAGTTTTATGTTCTTTCCTGAAAAAATTGCATGTGTTTGCTTAACCCACAAACGTGGAATCCTTCTTGAACCTTGAATCCTCAGCACGAATTTCTGGGTCTCTCGTTTGATAATCAACTGAATTTTAATGCTCATGTAAAAAGCCTGAAACTGAAAGCTCACAAGTCACTCAATATCCTTAAGGTGCTCTTGCACCGGTCTTGGGGCTCCTGCGGATCGATCGCTCTTTGGTACGCTCCCGACTAGACTATGGCTGCTTTGTTTATGGCTCTGATAGACAGTCTGTGCTCAAAATGTTGGATCCCATTCATCATATTGGGCTTCATCTGGCTACAGGTGTATTTTGTACATCCCCTGTGCCCAGTTTATATGCAGAGGCTAATGAGTGTTGCCTCGAAAGACGTAGATTTGCATTGGGCCTGATGTACTCTCTTCGCATCCGATCTGTCCTCCAACCTAGGCCTAGGGGGTCACGTGACCTTGGGGGTCACGTGACCTTGAGGTTACGCCGACGGCGACGCCGACGCCGCTCAAGCCGGAGACGGGCGCCTAAGAGCTCCGCTCTAAAACAACAACAGAACAGTGAATATATGTGTTGTGTGCTCGCCACCGACTGGTAGCGCCACCTGCATGCCGGGGATTTGGGAGCCTTGAAGAAGTCTGTGCTGCCCGGGGGACCACCGCTTATCCCCGCTTGCCGTTAAGAGTCATGTTAACAAATAAACAGTGAAACGTTCCGACCAGTAGGTTCCGACCGATTCTTCATATGAACAAACTTCATGGAAAAATACAATATAATGAAAACACGCTGGAAAGCATACATATCAATTTACACAGTATTGAGCACACACACTTTTAAATTCGTCGACATTTTCTAAAGACACAATGTTAGCTAGAAGTTTGTTCCAGTCGGAAATTGCAAACTGTAAGGGTGATGTCTGGAAAATTTGTGTATGTGATGATTGTAATAGTATCTTATGCTGATGGTCAAATCGAGGAAAAATACGGTGTGGCGGCTTTAAAAGTTCAACCTTGAGGAATGGGTTATTATAATACATGTTATGGATGAAGGCTAGCCTAGAAAGTTTTCTTCTGGTAGAGATGAGTGGCAAGCCTGCTTTTTCTTTCAGCTGAGATACGCTTGTGTGTCGAGAATAATCTTTGTAAATAAACTCTGCTTGCCCTGTTTTGAATTGACTCTATTTTTTAATTAGGTAGTCTTGAGAAGGATGTCATATGATAGAAGCATACTCTAATTGAGACCGAACATATGATTTCTAAGTATGTAAACGAACGTCCAGAGGTGCCAGATATAAATTTCGTCTTAGAAAACCTAATGACCTACTAGCCTTGCTGGCCACAATTTACGTGATCTTGGCAGTGTAGGTTCTCGCTCAAAATAACTCCTAGATACTTGTAGCTATTTACTTTCTCGATTGATAGATGACCTTTTGAGTAGTTGAAACTTACAGTAGAGTTTCTAATCTTTAATGGAAAAGCTCATAAATTTAGATTTTGAGGTATTGATGTTCATTTGCCAGCGATCACACCACAAAGAGAGGGCGTCTAAGTCATGCTGTAGTGAGAGACAGTCGGTCTGTTTTTTGACAATTCTATAAATAACGCAGTTGTCTGCAAAGAGTCTGATTGTGGAGGAAATGCTAGTGGCAATATCATTAATATAGATTAGGAATAACAAAGGGCCCAAAACTGATCCCTGAGGAACTCCAGACTTCACATTGATACTAGAATAAACATTCCAATGAAAAGAAACTGCCTTTGTTCTGTTGGTCAAGAATTCCCGAATCCAGTTAATTAAAGAACTATCAATATTAAGACACTCAAGTTTTTAGAGCGCAGCTCTTAGGCGCCCGTTTCCGGCTTGAGCGGCGTCGCCGTCGGCGTCGCTAACCGCCCGAGGTCACGTGACCTCCCCGAGGTCACGTGACCCCCAGGTCACGTGGCCCAACAGGTCACGTGACCCCCAGGTCACGTGATGATGATGACGATGCGGATGCCGATGACGTCATCAGTGACGTGGCCTCCCAGGTCACGTGACCCCCTGGTCACGTGACCGCCCGAGGTCACGTGATGATGATGACGATGGCGATACGGATGCCGATGACGTCATCAGTGACGTCACTGATAACGTCATTGGCATCCGCATCGTCATCGTCATCATCACTGATGACGTCATCAGTGACGTCACGTGACCCGCCCTCCCCCCTCCCCGAGGTCACTTGCCTCCCCATACGCTTCCCTCCTCCTCCTCAAGAGCTGCGCTCTAATTCGGCATTACAGGGAGTTGTAAACGGCTTTCGCTTTTTAAGTAGGCGCTTATGTGGCACGCGGTCAAACGCATTAGAAAAATCAATAGAAATACTGTCAGTCTGAACTCGTGAATCTATGTTTCTGTGTAGATCGGTTAATAATTCAAAAATATGGGTTTCGCAAGGCCGGTTCTTCCTAAAGCCATGCTGGTTTATAAAATGAAATCGTTGCCTACAAGAAAGTTCATTATATGAGTGTACCAAGCATGTTCAAGAATCTTGCATGCAACACTGGTGAGAGATATCGGTCGATAACTACAAAACAAAGATAACAAGAAAAACACTCCCAGTGTGGGGCTTCTGCGAGAAGTTTATGAGCTCGCTTGATTGTATGAACATCATAAAAAGTTCTATACAGATGGAACAAAACCTGAGACCTTTTGTTGGCTGCCCTGTCATTGGCCCTTCAGTGGAAGTTGTAAGGCGGACAAATACTGCCGCTACCATTCTTAAGCGTGTTTCACATGCAGCGATTTTGGCCCTAGAGCGGCGCGATTTCTGCCGTCGCGGCGCTGGGTGCCGCTCCAACCACTCGTGCTGGCCCAGAGCGCCGCGACGGCAGAAATCACGCCGCTCTAGGGCCAAAACCGCTGCATGTGAATCCAGGCTTCACAGCGGAGCTGTATGGGCTCCTGTTGGCTACGGAACACGTAGCTTACCACAGGATACCCAGGCAGTGTTTTCACTGACTCTCTTAGTGCATTGCAAGCCATATTTTCACTGCTGCCTCCAAGGAACTCCCTTGTTGTTAAAGTCCAGAACAAAATTGTGGCAGCTAGAAAGCATTGCACCATTGTCTTTTGCTGGATTCCCAGCCATGTTGGTACCCCAGGCAAATAGGCGGCCGACCGTGCTGCCCGCACATGCGTCAGCAGAGAGGTCGACATAAAAGGAATCCCTTCATGGACTATTGGCCTTTTGTACGATCTCGCACACGGGCACAATGGCGAGCCGAGTGGAATGAGGAGATCTACAACAAGCTGCATCTCATTAAGCTAAACCTGGGTGAATGGGCGAGCGCCCGGCACCAGGAACGGTTTTATCAAGTAACACTGCGTCGGTTGCGCATTGGCCGCACACATTTGACTCATGGTTACCTCCCCCGTGGGGAGGATGCCCCTTTGTGTGAACAATGTAAAGAACCTCTAAGCGTTCTCCATTTTCTAATCGAGTGTCATTTTTATGAACGTGAAATCCAATCTCACTTCGCACACGTGTACAGAAAGCACATTCCCTTACACCTAATGTTGTTATTGGTGTTATTGGGTGATGAACCATTCGTGACTTACAAGCAGGTTTTTAAGTTTTTAGGTGCTATTAATCTTCTCCATCAATTGTAAACTTTTAAAAATTTTCACTCATGCCCATTATTGTTTGTGAAATAATCTTGTTGCATGTCTAATTCCTTTATTTTTAACTCTGACCACTAGAGTCCTTTCTTCTTGCTTACCCTCAAAGTGACAGTTTCCTTCTTTCGCGCTCTTTGGCCTCAGCATGCCTTGCGCCATAAAAACTCAATCCAAAGCCAAATACAAACTTGACAACGAGCACAAAATATTTGACGCCAAAACAGTCAAAGTGTGTGTGCTAGTATTCAACAGATCATCACAGGGATATTTAACGCAGACACTGCTTGAACAAAAGTGCTGCGTTAGCGTTTGGATGGGCCTCCGGTTAAGTGAATGCGGCATGGGATGCTTGGCGTGGGGTTCAATCGCCAAGTTTTTTGCCATCCGAGCGGGATCACGTTACCTGGAGTTATAGGAGGCTATTCGAAGGGTCTGATTACACGAGGCGGTGTTGCTTTCACCCGTCTTGAGTTCGCTTGTTCTCACAGAGCCGTAAAGCTGGGTTCACACTGGTCATGCATCATACAAAAGACAGTCTGCAAACATATTCGAACTCGAGTAACCGCGAAATCTATGCTTTGAATGCCGCGTGACAGTGAGCTCAAAAAGAAACTTGTGCACGCGGCATTCGAACCACGGATATTGCGGTGACTCGTGTTTGCATACTGTCTTTGGTATGATGTGTGAGCAGTCTGACCACGGCTTAAAAGTTTTTGTGGCTGCTTCAACTTAGACGTAGTTCAACTACTCTATTCAAACTACTGCAGTTTAACTACTTTTCCGAGTAACTTGGTAACTTTCAATTACAACTTTATTTGGGTAATTAGTAGTTTATTTTAACTACAATTTTCAGGTAACTTCTACTCAAATTACCAACTACTTCCGAAATCTAATGCTAGATTTTCTCATCACAAAATTTTGAGCCCAGAAATAAATAAGACGCTGGCAGATGAAGTGGTATTCCCGAACACGGGGCCCCTCATTTTCCGTTCCCACGTACTTATACTCGGCAGCCGTAGAAACTGCATCACAGACGTCCTTGGGCAAAGGTGGCGACAAGCAACCAAAACATAACACCGGCGCGCACGAACGCAGGCAGAGGTGTTTAACAAGCCCTGGTCGGATATTGACCTAACCCGGTAATGCAAGCAGGCGCCGTGCCTCCAGCTGCAACCGTGCAAGAATTTGAGGGTTGTTGTTGTTTTCAAGTTGTCTGCCTTTAGTGGGTTCTGACTCAAGTCGTAGGTTCCGCGGCATTCCGCACTGGAATGACCTCGTAGCTGGGCGCCTGTTCCCATGGTCGCCTCGTCTTCAGCGCCTACTCCCTTGCAAAGCCGGACTCCCCCGCGTACAAACATAGACACGGCTAATCCGTTCGTGGGAGCAGCTTCCCGCTTCCCGCTGAAACTGTACGAGCGAAGATGCTGATTCACGGAGTTCAACTACGCGTCCTTCCGACCTTCCACGCCAGGGAAACCTCCTCTTTGTTGAAAACGTTTTACTTGTAAGGCGTGTCAGGCACGTCAGGATACCATAGTCACCGGCGAGGATTGCGAGTTACTCTTGGGAGATTTTTTTGTTGGACCCGGCGTCAGCGGCGAAGTATACTTCGTTTCATTTTCTGTTAAACCAAAGCAATTTATTTTCAGAGGCGTAGCACTAGCATTGCAACGAGACGCGCAGACGTGCGGATAATCTCCTCGTCGTGGCGCGTGACTTCATCCCTTGACGGTCAGGTACACTCGCTCGGCGTACTCTACGAACGTCGTGAGAATAAAAAGGGGCCAGTCATAACAATCCCAACTTGCCGAAGAAAAAATAAAAAAGGAGGAGAGTTTGTTATAAAAGACCCTCTAGCCGGGGCAAGCCTCACATGTTTCGTCATGCGCACCAAAGATGCCGGCACTCGCTTACCCGACCTTCCACAGCCTGTTTCTGAAATTGAACGCTGCTTTTGCATCCAGCGCCATGGTGGAACGTCTGTTTCGCTTGGCTGGGGACGTCATCAGAAGGAAAAGGGGAAAACTCTCCAATAAGAACTTTGAAAGACAATTGCTTCTGCGAGCGAATAAACTATTGTGGAAGTCACAAAAAATGAGTCCTTGCATTTATTTTAGGCTCGCCAGGTTTTTCACAGATCAAAACTGATGTTCATTTTGCTACCACAAAAATATAAAAAGTAACTTCTAAAATAACTTCATAACTCGCTACTTTTTTACAGTAGTTAGTAGTTTACTCAATTACTATTGCAAATGCGTAATTTCTACTCCAATTTCTTTTGGCGTCGATACTCAGTAACTTAACTACCTTTTTTGAGTAATTTGTACTTATCTGGCTGCTTGAGACTGGAATGTCAACAAGTTAGATATAAGATTCAATTCTTCAAAGCGATTCGACTTACAGTGAGAGCCACGCCAATGCGACGATAAACTAAAAGAGGAGTAAATGCGAGGCGCGGGGATGTCAGAACGCCATTTTGTGTTATCAGAAAAGTTCGAATGATCAGTAGGTAGACCTAAAGCTAGCTGCCTTTGTCTACACTCGTCTGCAAGAAAGGCTCCTGTGCGCTGCCATTTTGAGCGGTGCTGGCGCCACGTCACGTTTCCACCATGCTGCGGCACAGCCGTTTATACCAAGAGAATTTGGCCAATGGGCGGAGCTTGTTGCCCGCTAGAACCAACGGATTTCGCGATAACACAAAATGGCGTTACTTTGTCTTTTTTATTCCTGAGAAATCGCATAGAGTTCCTATGAGTAAGAGCCCCAAAACGATAAACGGATGTAGTCATTCTCCGGTTCTCAGACTATGCTGTGGCGGTTGCCAGGCTGTCAAAGTGTTCTTAAAGGGGCACTGACACATCAAAATCATATTTTTTTTTATTATCCGAAACGATTGAAAACGGTGCCGGGACATTGTAATAGAAGGGAGCCGGCGCGGGAAAAAAACGGTTTCTTCGCCGACACGCCGGTCTGCTCGAGCGCCGCCAAAGAGAGGGCACAAATCTAGGAAGGGACATCTCACCGAACTCTGATTTTTGGTATTTCAAGAAGAAGGGCCGTAGTGCGTTCGCAATCGCGTTAAAAAATATGTTTTACGATTGCCATTATTAAATGTTATAGAAATGTCGCCTACAAAGCTTCTAAATTTCCTGATTTTTGACGTCATCGATCATAAGAAGTAAGGAGGTAGCGGCGGGAGACTTAAACGCCAAAAATAAAAAGGCGCGCGGGCGCGCATAAAAATTTGTTTTTTCGCGATGCGGTTTTTTTGCGTGTTTATGACTACATCTTGGGAAGAAACAGCGGCAAAGAAACATGGACAAGAGTAAAGGAACAAACACGACAGGACGGCGCTGACCCCCGGTTATGACTACAACTTGCGTCGTTTTAGACAATAAAAAAATACGACCTTTGGGGTGTCAGTGCCCCTTTAAGAAGGTCAAACACACTCAGTGTGAACGGCTTTTGTCATTGGGGTGCGCGATGACAAAATGGCGGCGTCTGGTGTATCGCCGACGGCCAGCGTTAGCGACAGACTGTTTCGGGACGCAGGAGGAGGTATCCACACAGAATTGTAGCATCATTGTAGGACGGGGAATCTTTAAGAGTTAGAGCTGTCCTTATTAACGATCGCAGCCTCTGTTCCAGCACGTCGTGGAAGCCAGAGCTGCCATGACCTCAGCCATCGTTGATGCACTAACCACTCGGCCTCTGATGCATTATGATTAGCGCTTTAATAATTCAGATATTAAAAAGAAAGTTATTTGTTACGGGTTTAGTTTTTTTTAATTTAATTCTTCCTGCTCTTTAGCGGTCGAAGACGCGTGTATGTTTTTTTTTCTTTCCGCATTCAGTGGTGTATGCTTCAGCAAGGAACCCTTGACAACACTGTACGGCAAACAGTGAACGCCCTGGCTGGATAGTAGGACCGCCTCACATAGGCGAGCGGTTCGACATTAAGCCTGGATCCCACTTGCAAAGCAGTACACTGCACTCGTCGAAAGCGTCCGAATGCGAGAACCAAACCCCTGACGCCGGCTTTCCGTGTTCTCAAGCGCTCGACGAGGGAAGTGTAGGCAAAGGCCGTCTTTGACTCCATTGCACTCGTCGAACACGGTAGAATACAAAAAGCCAAACGCCGTACTCCGGCGTTACGCGTATTAACGGGTTCAACCAGTGCAGTGGAAATAATTTCAGCTAGCATGAGGTCTATCCACCAATCATTCCAACCAGAGCTCGGCGTCCTTACATCTGCGCGCGCTTTGATCTCCTCTGAACCCCCAAGCATGTCCAGGCGGTCGCGTGGGTCGACACAACCCATGGCGTCACGAACGCGGCTGCGCTTTCGTCCACTGAATACGTCGACACTACGCAAGCGGAACTCACGGCAGTCCTCCAAGCATCCCAGTGGGTTTTTCAAGCTTTTGCACCAACAGACATTCCACACAGACTTCTACTGTTCACCGACTCGACCCGCGCGTTCGAAACTTCCAGACGAGCGAGCGGGAGCCCTTCAACGTACACGTGAATAGTCGGCGCTTTGCTCGCCGCGTTCCTAGAACGTCGAGACAAGCTCAGCATCCAAGCTACTATTTCCAGGGTGCCCGCGTATGCGGGCATCGACGGCAACGAGTGGGCCCACAGCGAGGCGCGAGCAGCAGTCCACCAGATGGCATCCGCGCCGAATGCATTCCACAACTCAGCCGGCGAGGCAGCCGGCCCGGCCGACCCGTCTGCCGTCAAGGAAAGTGCTAAACACCGAAGGCGAAGAACCCTACAGCACCTCCGTGAGGAACGGGAGGAGCGCCTGGACGAGCAGTTGCGTCCTTTCCTCCGATGCCGAATGACCTACCGAGGAGCACTCAGACCCTCGTCGGCCGCCTCGCGACCAACCCTGTCCTATCGCCGCCTCTGAGTCATAAGTTCTTCAGCAACGACCCCGACGAGGGGGTGTCGCCGGTGCCGCAGGACCGCGACGGCTGCCCATGTTGTCTTGGAGTGCGAGCGCCACGCTCGCTTCGCAGAACGAAGCTCGGGGAACCCCCAGACGCGATCCGTCCGGCGACGTATGTCGATAGGATTCTGCCCACCAGTCGTGACAATTCGTATCCCTGCTGGGGACAAAGCTGGCGGAGTTCGACTACGACGACGACGGCCCCGGCGGCCGACTTTGCAGCAGCCGAATGCGCTGTGACCAACAGCCATTCAGACCACCGAGACGGTAATGGCGGATCCTTAGGCCCGCACTGATGCAGACGACAGTAGTGCACTATATGTGTGTATAGTATATACAGGGTGTTTCAGAGAACGCAGGCCAAATCGCTCCTGCGAAAACTAAACATCGTACAGAAAAAAAGGTTGATGCCGTGTTGGCGTCTGTCCAAGAGCCAATTTAGAAAAAAACAGGTTTTTGTTTTGTTTTTTACGAAATAACTTTTTATTTATCATTTTAAGGCCACAGTTTCAACTAGAAACTTACTGGACATCATCAATAACCCCTATATTGACCCTTTTTAGACAAGTATAAGAGCACGCTGAGCATTTTATGATGTTTTGAAAAACCCTTCAATTCTGACGCGGACTCTGGTTTCGGAATCTTATCCAAGCGCTATTGCCGGCAGCTGTCCTGCCCTCCGACGGCCGAAGCGCAGAACCAAAGCCACACAATTCGCTATACTTCGTTTCAGCTAACGTTACTATAACCACTCAGCTGGGAAACTGCCATAGAGCCTGCTTTAAAACAAAGTGGCTGCAATCCGTACTCGACAACCGAGCTAACTGCGGTCGCAACGCTGCCATTTCTCCCGCAGCGTCCACTCCGAGAACTGCACGTCCAGTCGGGCAAGGGCCGGTGGAAACCATCTCGAAGGGCCATCTCGCTGTAGCTATGTAAAGCAACTTTCATGTTTCAACTCGTCGCTAAAGGGGGCGCTGTTATCGTATTTAGCTTGGTAGATAGCTTGGATAAGGAACATAGATTTAATAAAGTCATTGGGTTTTAGATACAGCGAAGGAAAAGTGGATTACAAGACAGCAGAGATTGCAAGCAAGATTAAGTGAATGGTGGCAGAAAGCACGAGAAAAACTAGGTATTTTCTTATTAACTGATGGCAAGGGGTTTTATAGCCTCACTTTCTGTTCAGTGTGGAGTGTATAGAGTTTTCACATTTAAATATTCTAAGCTTAAATGGTAAGACAAATTGGCTAGGTGGCGTACGTCTACCGCCCGATCCAAAGGGCTCAGCCGTATTCATCCATCCATCCATCCATCCTTGATCTTGGTGTACGCCAGCATCCCAGGTTTTAAGGATGAGTTTCCCAACTGAGGGTTTTAGTAACGTTGGTTTCAGCTTAGGTCCGAGCGCGGCCGTTGTTATGAGCCGAAGGGCCAATCGAACAGCGAAAGAAGCACAACGTCATGGCGTGCTCTCTGTAGTTGATAAGACCAGCCGAGTATTCGCCGTCTCTCTGTGCACTGCTCCTCCGCCGGCTAGTCAAACGCAGAGAGCACGCCATGACGTTGCGCTTTTTACGCTGTTTGATTAGCCCTTCGGCTCAAAACATCGTTCGCGCTCGGACTAAGGTGAAACGAAGTAGTATAGTCTCGCCCGCCCGCCTCCCTTTACCTCTCTCGTAAAAAAACAAAGAAGTGTAGCGCTCGCGCCTGGCCAGGCGATAAGGAACCCTCACCTCGCTGTTCGAAAGAGCAATGACATTGTAAGATTGAGCTTTGACTTTTGGGCTGGCCTTGGTTCCGCGCTTCAGCCGTCGGAGGGCGGGACAGCTGCCGCCAAGATGCGCTTGGATAAGAATCCGAAACGAGAGTACGCGTCAGAATTGAAGGTTTTTTAAAACATGGTAAAATACTTGGCATGCTTTATACTTGTCTAAAAAGGGTTGATATAGGTGTTATTGATGATGCCCAGTAAGTTTCTAAATGAAACTACGGCCTTTAAATGAACAAACAAAACGTTAATTTTAAAAAAAACTTCAAAATAGCTATTTTTTCTAAACGTTATTATTTCTTCGAAATGGGCTCTTCGGCAGAAACCAACACGGCATCAACCTTCTTTCTGTGGGATGCTTAGTTTTCCCAGGAGCGATTTGGCCTGAGTTTTCTGAAACACCCTGTATATGTAGTACATACAGAACAGGTCAATAAAGAACATCCTTATGAGGCTTGTTGTACGCGGGGAGAGGGCGCGAGCGCGTCCACGGGACGAGACGACGTAATATTGACTGAAACGTCTGTAAGACGCGACCATAAAGGAGGAGTTGTTCGATCATGCACGAGCCACGTTCCAATGCTAGGGACTGTCAGGATCTGTTCATACGCATAAAAAACAAATCTACCAAAATGTACAGCTCGTGCCCATGGCGTCCCATTGAAAAGGCAAGTATACACGTAGGCTTATCAAAGCTACATCAAAGCCCCTTCATGTTTCAAAAGGTAGCGGAATGAGTGCGCCGATGCACAAGGCACGTGCAACGTGCAGCTCCTTGCGAGAAGATCATGGCGGCACAGCGCAGCACTCGAGCTAAGTTTCCAGACGCCATGTGTCTTCCCAGAAGTAGAGCGCTGCACGTGTCTCGAGCATTTTAACAACAATGAATAGCGCCACTTTTCCCAGGATAGAGGGGCTTTAAAGGGGCCCTGCGAACTCATTCAAGCGTCTACCTTTTTTGCGGTTTACACGTCTCTTGGGGTTCGGGCAAGCCAGCGGGCACGGAGAGAGTAACTAAATATCAGTGCATATATTTTACCCGGACGATGCGGAAACCTCCTCCACCGACGGGGGCGACCCGCGGTACCGAAAGCGTGCGATATGTGACGTCTTTGGTCCTGGGCTTACTACTGGTCAGAGCCGCTAAAAGCTTCTTTTTAGTCGAAACACAAAATATATGTGGCGCGAACCGTTTCAATTATTTATAAAAGTAGTTTTTGTTCACTATTTAAGATCAGAAAAGAAACAAGTGCAGTTTATAAAGTACGGAAAGAAGAAATGACCCGTCGACATACCCGCCACCAAGCGGTGGAAAAGTCAGCGCATACCAGAAAGGAGAGTAGTGGGATTAGGCGCCAACACGGAAAGGTCCCGTATGTACTGGGCGGCGCTGCGGTCATATCGACTGGAAGATCCGAGCGGCTCCGGAGCGTTTCGAAGGCCTTCGGTGAGCAGCTTTGTCTTGCGGTTTGGCCATTTCGCGGTATGGCAGCGCGAAGTGGCTCCCATTCAAAACGGATCTTTACCCCGTGCTTCCTGTCGTTCGTGGCCAATGGAGTGCCATGCCGAATTAGTGTTTAATAGCACAGCAAATGAAATGAGCGCCGCTTCGCTGCCCTGCATACAGCCCATCGAGAAAATGCTTTAGTGACGCCCTCTCGAGCCGTCGACACGGAGTGCGGCAGCCTTGAGCGATCGCTGAGCTCACTACCCCTCCTCTAGTTCACGGCCACTCAAGCAACCAAGGACGTCATGAAGGAGGTTATTTTTTGCTTGTTTTTTGTAACTTTAATTTGCCTATAAGGCTATAACTTTTAAACTAAAGTGAAATTCGAGGAAAGAAGAGTTTTATTAAGTTACTACGTTCAGTGCGCTCAGGTTCGGTGCAAATTAAAAACCAGTAAAAAGTCCTTGCAGGGCCCCTTTAAGGCTTATTAACTCGCAGCGCCTCATCGCGGCGTGATACCACATTATGCATTCTGGGAATCGGTGGTCAGTAAAATCCATACGCCGTCCGCTATAGGCCCAGAGATTCCCAGTGGAGCCACTAAATGAGCTAGGACTACAGTATCGGCACTCCGTTCCCCAACATTGTGGTCGGCGCCGCCATTTTGTTGCTTGTGCAGAGCAGACGCAATTGCCGATCGTCAGGATTCAAAAGTGCGACTCCCTCCGCATTAGATTCGGTGTTAGGAAGCTCGTGTAATATTGCTTTCGATAAGTAACACGAAGCACCTTCCCCAGCATTTGCTTTGTGGTTACGCGTGCGGACGCTCCGACACTCTCCTTTCGCACTCATCGAACGCCACTCGCACCAATTGAACACTCGGCGGACCCCACCGCCACATAATAGCACCGATAAGTAACACGAAGCACCTTCCCCAGCATTTGCTTTGTGGTTATGCGTGCGGACGCTCCGACACTCTCTCCTTTCGCACTCATCGAACGCCACTCGCACCAATTGAACACTCGGCGGACCCCACCGCCACATAATAGCACCGATAAGTAACACGAAGCACCTTCCCCAGCATTTGCTTTGTGGTTACGCGTGCGGACGCTCCGACACTCTCCTTTCGCACTCATCGAACGCCACTCGCACCAATTGAACACTCGGCGGACCCCACCGCCACATAATAGCACCGATAAGTAACACGAAGCACCTTCCCCAGCATTTGCTTTGTGGTTACGCGTGCGGACGCTCCGACGCTCTCCTTTCGCACTCATCGAACGCCACTCGCACCAATTGAACACTCGGCGGACCCCACCGCCACATAATAGCACCGATAAGTAACACGAAGCACCTTCCCCAGCATTTGCTTTGTGGTTACGCGTGCGGACGCTCCGACACTCTCCTTTCGCACTCATCGAACGCCACTCGCACCAATTGAACACTCGGCGGACCCCACCGCCACATAATAGCACCGATAAGTAACACGAAGCACCTTCCCCAGCATTTGCTTTGTGGTTATGCGTGCGGACGCTCCGACACTCTCTCCTTTCGCACTCATCGAACGCCACTCGCACCAATTGAACACTCGACGGACCCCACCGCCACATAATAGCACCGATAAGTAACACGAAGCACCTTCCCCAGCATTTGCTTTGTGGTTATGCGTGCGGACGCTCCGACACCTCTCCTTTCGCACTCATCGAACGCCACTCGCACCAATTGAACACTCGGCGGACCCCACCGCCACATAATAGCACCGATAAGTAACACGAAGCACCTTCCCCAGCATTTGCTTTGTGGTTACGCGTGCGGACGCTCCGACACTCTCCTTTCGCACTCATCGAACGCCACTCGCACCAATTGAACACTCGGCGGACCCCACCGCCACATAATAGCACCGATAAGTAACACGAAGCACCTTCCCCAGCATTTGCTTTGTGGTTACGCGTGCGGACGCTCCGACACTCTCCTTTCGCACTCATCGAACGCCACTCGCACCAATTGAACACTCGGCGGACCCCACCGCCACATAATAGCACCGATAAGTAACACGAAGCACCTTCCCCAGCATTTGCTTTGTGGTTACGCGTGCGGACGCTCCGACACTCTCCTTTCGCACTCATCGAACGCCACTCGCACCAATTGAACACTCGGCGGACCCCACCGCCACATAATAGCACCGATAAGTAACACGAAGCACCTTCCCCAGCATTTGCTTTGTGGTTACGCGTGCGGACGCTCCGACACTCTCCTTTCGCACTCATCGAACGCCACTCGCACCAATTGAACACTCGGCGGACCCCACCGCCACATAATAGCACCGATAAGTAACACGAAGCACCTTCCCCAGCATTTGCTTTGTGGTTATGCGTGCGGACGCTCCGACACTCTCTCCTTTCGCACTCATCGAACGCCACTCGCACCAATTGAACACTCGGCGGACCCCACCGCCACATAATAGCACCGATAAGTAACACGAAGCACCTTCCCCAGCATTTGCTTTGTGGTTATGCGTGCGGACGCTCCGACACTCTCCTTTCGCACTCATCGAACGCCACTCGCACCAATTGAACACTCGGCGGACCCCACCGCCACATAATAGCACCGATAAGTAACACGAAGCACCTTCCCCAGCATTTGCTTTGTGGTTACGCGTGCGGACGCTCCGACACTCTCTCCTTTCGCACTCATCGAACGCCACTCGCACCAATTGAACACTTGGCGGACCCCACCGCCACATAATAGCACCGATAAGTAACACGAAGCACCTTCCCCAGCATTTGCTTTGTGGTTACGCGTGCGGACGCTCCGACACTCTCCTTTCGCACTCATCGAACGCCACTCGCACCAATTGAACACTCGGCGGACCCCACCGCCACATAATAGCACCGATAAGTAACACGAAGCACCTTCCCCAGCATTTGCTTTGTGGTTATGCGTGCGGACGCTCCGACACTCTCTCCTTTCGCACTCATCGAACGCCACTCGCACCAATTGAACACTCGGCGGACCCCACCGCCACATAATAGCACCGATAAGTAACACGAAGCACCTTCCCCAGCATTTGCTTTGTGGTTATGCGTGCGGACGCTCCGACACTCTCCTTTCGCACTCATCGAACGCCACTCGCACCAATTGAACACTCGGCGGACCCCACCGCCACATAATAGCACCGATAAGTAACACGAAGCACCTTCCCCAGCATTTGCTTTGTGGTTACGCGTGCGGACGCTCCGACACTCTCCTTTCGCACTCATCGAACGCCACTCGCACCAATTGAACACTCGGCGGACCCCACCGCCACATAATAGCACCGATAAGTAACACGAAGCACCTTCCCCAGCATTTGCTTTGTGGTTACGCGTGCGGACGCTCCGACACTCTCCTTTCGCACTCATCGAACGCCACTCGCACCAATTGAACACTCGGCGGACCCCACCGCCACATAATAGCACCGATAAGTAACACGAAGCACCTTCCCCAGCATTTGCTTTGTGGTTACGCGTGCGGACGCTCCGACACTCTCCTTTCGCACTCATCGAACGCCACTCGCACCAATTGAACACTCGGCGGACCCCACCGCCACATAATAGCACCGATAAGTAACACGAAGCACCTTCCCCAGCATTTGCTTTGTGGTTATGCGTGCGGACGCTCCGACACTCTCCTTTCGCACTCATCGAACGCCACTCGCACCAATTGAACACTCGGCGGACCCCACCGCCACATAATAGCACCGATAAGTAACACGAAGCACCTTCCCCAGCATTTGCTTTGTGGTTATGCGTGCGGACGCTCCGACACTCTCCTTTCGCACTCATCGAACGCCACTCGCACCAATTGAACACTCGGCGGACCCCACCGCCACATAATAGCACCGATAAGTAACACGAAGCACCTTCCCCGCATTTGCTTTGTGGTTATGCGTGCGGACGCTCCGACACTCTCTCCTTTCGCACTCATCGAACGCCACTCGCACCAATTGAACACTCGGCGGACCCCACCGCCACATAATAGCACCGATAAGTAACACGAAGCACCTTCCCCAGCATTTGCTTTGTGGTTACGCGTGCGGACGCTCCGACATCTCTCCTTTCGCACTCATCGAACGCCACTCGCACCAATTGAACACTCGGCGGACCCCACCGCCACATAATAGCACCGATAAGTAACACGAAGCACCTTCCCCAGCATTTGCTTTGTGGTTATGCGTGCGGACGCTCCGACGCTCTCCTTTCGCACTCATCGAACGCCACTCGCACCAATTGAACACTCGGCGGACCCCACCGCCACATAATAGCACCGATAAGTAACACGAAGCACCTTCCCCGCATTTGCTTTGTGGTTATGCGTGCGGACGCTCCGACACTCTCTCCTTTCGCACTCATCGAACGCCACTCGCACCAATTGAACACTCGGCGGACCCCACCGCCACATAATAGCACCGATAAGTAACACGAAGCACCTTCCCCAGCATTTGCTTTGTGGTTATGCGTGCGGACGCTCCGACGCTCTCTCCTTTCGCACTCGTCGAACGCCACTCGCACCAATTGAACACTCGGCGGACCCCACCGCCACATAATAGCACCAATAAGCAACACGAAGCACCTTCCCCGCATTTGCTTTGTGGTTATGCGTGCGGACGCTCCGACGCTCTCTCCTTTCGCACTCGTCGAACGCCACTCGCACCAGTCGAACGCTCGGCGGACCCCACCTCCACATATGTATATATATATATATATGCCGCGCGCGAAGCTTGCAAAGTAGGCAGCGAGCGCGTGGCCTAACGGTTATAGCGCCTGCCTCCCACGCGAAAAGCCAGGGTTCGATTCCTGGCCGCGGGGACGCCTTTTTGGTGACATCTAATGTAACGTTCTGGTAAATTCGAGAACTCTGTTGCATGTTCGAGGTTAGAATGCTCTATGCGCGAACCTTCTACGCCGATTGTTCGAGAAGCCCACGCGTGTACAAAAGGGGCTCCGCGTGGCGAGCCGCAGTCAGTTTCGCCTCAGCGTTCGATCCTGCTGCTTCGCCGCTTTCGACGCCCGCGACGCTCTGTTGTTATCTTTCTTTTTCCTTTTATTTTTGGGCACAAGTTCGCCCCATTAAACGTTTCAGTTTCCTCAGTTATTCCTTTGTTTTGTCACTTCGTTATTCGTGACATTTTGGTGGAGGTGCGGGGTACCGCATGCCCCTGCCGCGTACCCCTCCGAGGGCCCGCAGTGCAAGTCCGACGCCAAGCTCACGAAGAACCAACGAAAGCACCACCGAGATCCGGCTCAGTCGTCGCGCCCAAGGCCTACACCCGGAATTCGGACTTCTGCCGCCCAAGACTAAGCAGCTACCGAAGCCGACGATGAACTCCACGACCCAGTCGACGGAAAACCCCCAAGCAGCACCGTCCTACATCTTCCTGCCTGTGGTTCCCCGTGTGCCGACGCCATTCCACGGTGAAATCTACGAGGATATAGAAGACTGGCTGCAGCACTACGAACGTGTGGCCCGCTACAACGCGTGGACGGCAGAACAGCGCCTCCAAAACATTTACTTCGCACTGGAGGGAACGGCAAGACAATGGTTTGAGAACCACGAGGCTGCCCTTACGACGTGGGAGACATGCGTGGAGGAACTAAAGCGCACCTTCAGAAACCAACACCGACGTCAACGAGCCGAGGACATCCTTCAAAGAAGATGCCAAGGTCTGAACGAGAGCGTGACAAGCTTCACTGAAGATGTCCTGCGCCTGTGCGCCCGTGCCGACCCTGGAGCCGCCGAAGACAAGAAGCTACGCGTCCTCATGAGAGGCGTGAAAAGCGAGAATTTTGGCGGTCTCGTTCGCAACCCACCGGTGACCGTGGATGAATTTGTTGCTGAGGCAACTAACATTGAACGAGCGCTGTCGGCCAGGGCGGGTCATTATCAGAGACTCGCCGGCGTAGCTGCCACCTCATCCCTTCCATCTTCCCTCCCTGACCTCGGCGAAGTTGGCATCGAGAACCTTCGGGAGGTCATTCGGGATGTGGTTCGAGAAGAACTGAAGCGGCTGCTCCCTTCTCCAGAACGACCTGCCGCTGTTTCAATCGCCGAGGCTGTTCGCGAGGAGGTACACCGGGCCCTCTTGCCAGAGGTCTCCGACGCAGTAGCCCCCGAACAGCCGGTCCTGACCTACGCCGCCGCCGCCAGAGAGAACCTCCCGTCACAGGACACTACCAGCCAGCTTCCAGACGTGAGGTACCGGCGCCGAAGTATGCTCCACGCCCAGAGCAGCGGGGTGCGAGGAAGACCGACGTTTGGAGGACGGCCGACCTACGCCCGCTGTGTTACCACTGCGGGGAAGCTGACCATGTGTACCGCCGATGCCCATACCGACGACTCGGGCTGCGCGGGTTCCACCCGAACGACCCGCGCCCCCGTCATGGTGAACGTCCCAGCGAGATCGACGAGTACCTGCGACGACCCCAGTCCCCCGAGCCTGCGTCCCGCCGAGAGTTCCGGTCGCCGTCGCCGCGACGTCCAGCTTCGCCGATGCACCGACCCCGACGTGAAAGCCTGTCGCCCATCGCTCCTCGCCGGGGAAACTAGGCGCGGCAACCCCTGGAGGTGGAGTTGCCGAAGACGACCGACGTAAAGAGCCTCCAAGAACGACGGAGCGCTCCCACTCTCCCGACGCTACACATCACAACGACGCTCTTGCATCGGTGTCCAACAACCTAAACGTTATTATCGACGGCCACGACGCATCGGCACTCGTGGACACCGGAGCAGACTACTCAGTCATGAGTGGGAGGCTCTCTCGCCGCCTGCGAAAAGTTACGACGCCCTGGGGAGGACCACAAATTCGAACCGCCGGAGGACACCTCATCACGCCTGTCGGAAGTTGCACTGCTCGCGTCGAAATTCACGGCGAAACGTGCCCTGTGAAATTCGTCGTTCTACAAGACTGCTCTAGAGATGTCATTCTCGGCATGGACTTTCTGTGTGAATACGGCGCCGTCATCGACCTGGGTGAGAACAGATTGACGCTACGGAAGCCTGTTCCGCCTTCAGAGAAACCCCAAACAGCGTCAGCCGCCGTCCGAGTCGCCGCCGACCACGTGAACCTGCCGCCGCGATCAAGTGTTTTCGTACCCGTCGTGACCAATGCAGCTACCTGCGGCGAAGTTGTCCTGGAAGGCAACCTTCAATTGCTCCTGGGGAGAGGAATCGGCGTTGCAAGAGGAGTGGCCGAACTTCAGGATGGACGCACCGTGGTGCTCGTGACGAACTTCCGACAAGAAACACAACACCTCACGAGAGGTGCCGCTGTGGGCCACGTCGAAGAACTTCAAAACTCCGCCGAAATCGCCGCGATCGCTGACGAATCATCGCCACCTCAGCAAGACATTGCACCGCCAGCGCAGCTCGACATCGACCCGAAGCTTCCAGGCCCGAAACGACGACAGCTGACTGACCTCCTCGCCGAATACAGCGACTGCTTCGCGAAGTCATCGAAGGTGCGCCAAACCGCCGTTGCGAAGCATCGCATCGTTACCGAGGACGACGCGCTCCCTGTGCACCGATCGCCGCACCGAGTCTCCGTAAAAGAAAGGGAGGTCATTCAAGAGCAAGTGCAAGAAATGCTGAATGACGACATCATCCAGCCTTCAAGCACTTCGTGGGCCTCTCCAGTCGTGCTTGTCAAGAAGAAGGACGGAACGCTTAGGTTCTGCGTGGACTACCGGCAGCTGAACGCGGTGACGAAGAAAGACGTCTATCCACTAGTGATGCAAAACTATCGATAAATCGACCATCGATACTATCGATAGGTTTTCCAAAACTATCGATAGTGTCGCAGAACTATCGATAGTCGACTATCGATAGTACTATCGATAGTTTTTCGATAGTTGACTATCGATAGTACTATCGATAATTTTCGATAGTCGACTATCGATAGTACTATCGATAGTTTTTCGACAGTCGACTATCGATAGTACTGACGATAGTTTTTCGATAGTCGACTATCGATAGGTTTTCGATAGTCGACTATCGATAGTTTTTCGATAGTCGGCTATCGATAGTTTTTCTATAGTCGACTATCGATAGTACTATCGATAGTTTTTCGACAGTCGACTATCGATAGTACTGACGATAGTTTTTCGATAGTCGACTATCGATAGGTTTTCGATAGTCGACTATCGATAGTTTTTCGATAGTCGGCTATCGATAGTACTATCGATAGTTTTTCGACAGTCGACTATCGATAGTACTGACGATAGTTTTTCGATAGTCGACTATCGATAGGTTTTCGATAGTCGACTATCGATAGTTTTTCGATAGTCGGCTATCGATAGTTTTTCTATAGTCGACTATCGATAGTACTATCGATAGTTTTTCGACAGTCGACTATCGATAGTACTGACGATAGTTTTTCGATAGTCGACTATCGATAGGTTTTCGATAGTCGACTATCGATAGTTTTTCGATAGTCGGCTATCGATAGTTTTTCTATAGTCGACTATCGATAGTACTATCGATAGTTTTTCGACAGTCGACTATCGATAGTACTGACGATAGTTTTTCGATAGTCGACTATCGATAGGTTTTCGATAGTCGGCTATCGATAGTTTTTCGATAGTCGACTATCGATAGTACTATCGATAGTTTTTCGACAGTCGACTATCGATAGTTTTTCGATAGTCGACTATCGATAGGTTTTCGATAGTCGACTATCGATAGTTTTTCGATAGTCGGCTATCGATAGTTTTTCTATAGTCGACTATCGATAGTACTATCGATAGTTTTTCGATAGTCACTACCGATAGTACTCGATAGTTTTTCGATAGTCGACTATCGATAGTTCTGCGCCATTATTGATAGTTTTATTACTATTGGTAGTCCGATTTCTGGCGACTATCGATAGTTTTGCACCTCTATGGGTATCCCATTTGAAAAAATAAAGCGAGAAAGAGAGAAAAGGGAGCGACGCAAACTCTAGTGTCGCAAAAACTATCTGTAGTAAACCGTCGACAGTACTATCGATAGGTTTACGATAGTCGACTATCGATAGTTTTTCGATAGTCGACTATCGATAGTACTATCGATAGTTTTTCGATAGTCGACTATCGATAGTACTATCGATAGTTTTTCGATAGTCGACTATCGATAGTACTATCGATAGTTTTTTGACTATCGATAGTCAGATTTCTGGCGACTATCGATACTATCGATAGTACTATCGATAGTTTTACCCCTACTAAATTGTTTCAAATGTTTTATGAAAGTGCGAAATACGCTTAAGCGTTTTCAGAGAAACAAAAATGCGCAATATACAAAAGACAAAATAGGGCCTGGGGCTCCTTCTGTACACGCTTCTTGGTTTGAGATTCGTTCAGCGCTCTATTGACCGGTTACTTCCGCGATCTCATTTGCTGCGGATAGGAAATGAGATGCTCATGGTTCGACAAGACCTGGTTTTTAGGTCGTCAGCGACTATGTAGTGTCCCTCTGTTTCACGCATAGGTAAAACAAGCATACCTTCCCGCCTAGGTACTGAAGGAGAGAGAAGTAGGATGCCATGAATCTGGGAGCGTTCAGCGATATTGAAGTCCTCACGAGTCCCGGATGAACAGCATTGACAGTCACGCCTGTGAAGAAAGAGTTACGCAATTTTAAAGGACGGCAATGGGGCAGAACGCTTCTCGGTTACTTTAATGCAAAAATGAAAATATATTCTCTTCTTTTTAAATCGTCATAGAACCGAGTGTAATTGAGTGAGATGGCCCTTAAATGAATATTGTTCCCGAACTTCATAAAGAACTGATATTTTAGAAACCTACATCCTCCAGCATGAAGGTTGAAATAAAAGTCGATATAAAAATGCATACGAATTAGCCTAAGTGCTAAACTGATTACTAATTTGATTGGTTTGCATATGTCCCTCATTCGCGACCTCAATTGTTTCAATGTTCGTACCAAAAAAAGATTCTACTTTATCCGCAGTACAATTCCACACATAAAACTGGTTCAGTAATGACTCAAAACAAATAACTTTACCTTTAACTGGAAAAAGCACCTAAAAATACATAGACATGAAAAAGAAGGGACAGAACCAAGGACTTTATTACTCGTATACTAACTCCTTTTAACGCTCATCCGTTGTACATAGATTCATTTTCACGGTTCCTATAAAGATATTCGTGTCGTCAGTGAGCGTAAACGTTGCGTTTCACTGTTGCGTTGTAGCATATTGTGTTTATAATGTAAAACGATTTTATCAGACGCTCGCATTTGGAACGCATCTCGAAAGTGCATGAGGCATTCGAAAACGATTTAATAAAATCCAGCCAACTCGTATAATCCGCACACGCCTTGATGCGTTGAGGGAACTTTAGTCTTTTTGAACATTTAACTTTCTTGCTGATGCTCTGCAGGGGAAGAACATGCAATGCACTGTCGTCTTTCTTATGTGGCATTAAGTGTTGGCGGTGACTGTCGACACGCATGCGGCGACATTTTAACGAAATTGTATGCCCACAAAGCGCGCGAGCATTTCTGAAGCATTTCTTCACTTTCTGTTTCATCGAAGTTATATTCCAGCAGTGGCTTCCCGGTCTTTCCAGAGTGCATTTAATTGCACGAAAAAGAAGCTGTCCAAGCACTTCGATGTGAGGGTCAAATAGATTATACCTGCAGGTGACTTCAAACTAGGTGACATAGTATAGAATATAGAATATATGTTACATTCGATTATTTGATTCTAATTTATATCACTAGGAACCTTCAGCAAACCGCTGCAGTTCTCCGCGTACCGTACTACTGGAGCCTTTGAAGCATGATTTTAAGCGCGCGCCCGAATGGTACCGTGACCGCGGGGCGCGCGCTTAAGAGCATGCTTCAAAGGCTCCAGTGGTGCGGTACGCCAAACACGGCAGCGGTTTGCTAAACGTCCCCAGCAGCGGCTTGCTAAAAGTCCCTGTGGGTAGCGTGTACCATTAGAAGCGTTTAAAGCAGGGACTTCAACCGAAAATATAATTGTTGTTTGCGGTTACGATTACCATTTCCTGTTGATATCGGTTTCGTTAAAGTTTCTTACGGTTTCGGTTACGGGTTACAAGTTCCCAAAACCGTTTCTTTTTCCCTTTCTTCATTAACCTGTGTAACTGAAATGCTAGAGAGCCGTTTTATGATAAGCGGATTAGAACAGTCCCAGATGTTCCACAACGAGACATTCAGAATAAGGAGGAACTCAAAAACGTCTTAGTACTTCTAATTGGTTAAAAAGTGCACACGTTTCTAGATCCAAAGCTTGTCCACAACATCTATTTGCATTACATACTGTGATACCCAAGCATACATGTTACCCCCCCCCCACCCACCCCCTACTCGGGGATCATCGCATTCTATGTAATAAAAATAAATATCGCTCCTTTGTTGTTCGGCAGCGTTTGTAAACAACCCTGAGAAAGTTCCCACTGGGTGCTGGAACAGGCATTCGTACCTTCTCGTCGCTATAGTTTGTTGCAGCCTAAGATATGCCGAAGAGGCTTTGCCCACAATGAATGAGGGAGCAGAACTATAATCCTCCTCTGGTAAAATACTGCCAAGTGGTATAAAGTATTAAAATTAAGAGCTGGGCTAGTTGGTGCAAGTCAAACATAATGTAAATTGCAATAGCGCAGAACAAGAAAGACTAAGGAGAGGAACAAACAACACTAAGAGCTGTAAACCTATGTCATGTGTTGTTCGTTCCTTTCCCTAGTCTTCGTTGTTGTGCCCTGTTACACTCTAGCAGACATGTACAAATTACTCAAAAAAGGTAGTTAAGTTAAGTTACTGAGTATCCACGCCAAAAGTAATTGGAGTAGAGTAGAAATTACAGATTTGTAATAGTAATTGAGTAAACTACTAACTACTGTAAAAAGTAGCGAGTTACTTTGAAGTTACTTTTGAAGTTACTTTTTTATATTTTTGTAGTAGCAAAATGAACAGCAGTTTTGATCCTTGAAAAACCCTGCGAGCATAATATAAATGCAGTCATTTTATGGCTTGCGTTTTCTCCAAAATAATTTATTCGCTCGCAGAAGCAATTAACTTTCAAAGTTCTTGATAGGAAAGTTTTCCCCTTTTCCTTCTAAAGACGTCCCCAGCCAAGCTGAGCAGACGTTCCACCGACGCGCTGAATGGAATGGCAGAGTTAAATTTGAGAGTGTCAGCATCTTAGGTGTCCATAACGCAACATGTGAGGTTTGCCTCGGGTAAAGGGTCTTTTATAACAAACTCTCCTCCTGTTTTCTTTTTTCTTTGGCAAGTTGAGACTGTTACGACTGGCCCATCTTTATTCCGACGATGTTCTGAGAGCTGAGCGAGTGTACCCGACCGTCGGTTCAAGTCTCGCGTCACGACGGACGACTGCGCGTCTCGTTGAAGTGCTAGTGCTGCGCTACTGAAAAAAGGAAGAATCGTTTTGGTTTAACAGAAGATGAACCAAAGTATTCTTCGCCGCTGACGCCGGGTCCAACAAACGGATCTCCCATGAGTAACTCGCAATCCTCGCCGGCGACTACTGGATTCTGACGCGCTTGACACGCCTGACAAGTAAATCGTTTTTAACAAAGAGGAGGTCACCCTGGCATAGGAGGTCGGAATTAAGGACGCGAAGGATTACGTGAACAAGCATCGTCGCTCGTACCGTTGCAGCTGGAAGCGGGAACGTGCTCCCATGAACGGATTATCCGTGCCAGGGTTTGTGCGCGGGGACGTCCGGCTTTGTAAAGGCGTACGCGCTGACGACAAGGCGACCATGGGAACACGCGCCCAACTGCGAGGTTATTCCAGTGGCCCGTCTCGTGGAACCCCCAAACTTCTTGAGGCACAACTCACTAAAGGCAGGCAACATGAAAACAACAACAACCCTCGGAGTGACCCCGTCTTTCACGGTTGCAGCCAGAGGCGCGGCGCCTGCGTGCATTACCGGATTAGGTGAATACCCGACCAAGGCTTGTTAAGCATGTCTTCCTGCGTTCGTGCGCGCCGGTGTTATTCTTTAGCTGCTCGTCGCCACCTTGGCCCAAGCACGCCTGTGATGCAGTTTCTACGGCTGCCGAGTGTAAGTGCGTGGGAACGGAATGTGAGGGGGCCCCTTGTTTGGGAATGCCACTTCATCTGCCGGCGTCTTATTCATTTCTGCGCTCAAACTTTCGCGAGGAGCAAAATTAGCACTAGATTTCGAAAGTAGTTAGTAATTTGAGTAGAAGTTACCTGAAAAAGTAGTTAAATTAAACTACTAATTACACAAATCAAGTTGTAATTGAAAGTTACCAAGTTACTCGGAAAAGTAGTTAAACTACAGTAGTTTGAGTAGAGTAGTTGAACTACGTCCAAGTCTGCGACTCTAGTCATGTTTGCTATTTCCAAGCAAATGCATGTGGTTATAGAAGCGCACATTTCTCGGTGTCCAATTTTGCGACGCAAAAAAAAAGTGTGCATTTGTACATAAGAAAAAAAAAGTGCGGGCGGAAAAAAGATAGGATATATAGACCGACAGACGGGCTTGACGTCACGGAGCTCCGGCGGCGCTGCGATCGCGCCGGAGCCAGGTGGTGTGGGCAAAACGGCGCACGTTTCGCATGGGCGTCATAGCATTTCAGCATGCCGCAAAGCTGTGTAGCCGTCAATTGCACCGAAAGGTACAGCAAAAGTAGCGGGATGAGTTTCCACAAGTTCCCGGCTAACTCTGAAAGGCGCAGAAGGTGTATAATATCCGTGGATCGAAAATAATGGTCGCATCGCGCGGACGACCGCTCGTGCGGCAAGCACTTTCTTGAAGGCAAGTGTGGCTTCCATTTCGATCTCCGTCCTGAGGCTTGATTATTTGCAGGAAAACCGTCGTCTGATCGAGACCGCCAGGATTTTGTTCCCACGGTGTTCGAGTACAAAGCACCGGCCAAGCGCTCGTCGGTGACTCGCCACGTCCGCGCTATCAGGCGGAAAAAGATCGGCGACAGAACGTCAGTGTTGTAGGCATTACCGAAAAAAAGTAACGAGATACGTTACTCGTTACTTGCAAATAAAAGGAACGCGTTACCAACCTACGTTACCTCAAAATAACATGAACGCGTTACCGTTTATGATAAGAAGTAACGCACGTTACTTCTGCATTACTTTTAAATTATGATTTAACAGGTTTTACGGTTTTGACGGTACAGATATGCAGAAGAGCCATATTTCAAGAAACATTATGTTCATGCAGAAACAAAACATAATTGATTTATCTCTTTTTACGGTTTCACCTAAATACTCACGAAAAAAAAATGCAAAGAAAAATGCAGAAAACCCAGAAATTCACGTGGCTTGACGCCTAAAAACACGGAAACAATTGAAGTGTAATTCCTTTAAGACTTAGGAAGAAGCAACGAGTAACTTAACTACGTTACCCATTACTGCTCTGAAAAAGTAACGAGTACGTTACTACGTCACTGAAAGAAGTAACCCGTTACCGGTAACGCCGTTACTTGCAACGTGTTACCGCCAAGACTGCAGAACGAACAAAGCGTTACCGCTTGTCATGCCTTGTGGTCATGAGGGTAGGAAAAATATTATAGCTTGACTCGAAGAGGCTGAGTGTACTTAATCAATTAATAAATACACTTCTGCAGACCTTAAGTCTGCTGATCCCGCCAGCAGTGCGGAAACCGGCTCGAAGTAATCGTAGGCCTCGAGAGACTTGTACGAATGCACCGTGTCGGCCGTCAACTGACTTGGCGAAAAAACTAAATAAACGACGCCGTGAGCCGTCGACGTCGGGGGCAGCAACTTCGCGTCGGAACTGCACCAGGTCTTGTTTACGGCGTAGGGATCGTCGAAGGCAACGCCGTCAACGCAGTTTGTTCCGATACCGCTGCCGTTCATGCTCGGGTACCGAGCTCAAATAGTCGGACATAACGCAAACGTTGACAGAAAATACGACGAACAAAAAAAAATGCTAGAAGCGTTTGTACAACGTCAACAACGAGCGCACGGCATAGAACGCAATGGCGAAAACACAGAGAGCTTGGCCGCTTTTACCCACATAGCTGCTGCGCATGCGCGGCCTTCGGCCGTGTTGCAGTGCCGAGCCGCGTGTCGGTCTATATACGAGTATATATATATATATATATATATATATATATATATATATATATATATATATATATATATATATATATATATATATATATATATTTCAGTGACTTTATACAAAACGTCAATGTAAAACTTCTGATATTTTTGTTTCCCGTTCAAAAATCATCACTCGCGACAAATTTCAGACGAGATAAATACTAGGTTTTGTTTTCCGACAGCTCTGCATGATGGTCAATTTACCTCGTTTCTTCATATTGGCTAGTGCAAGGTCAGGAACATCGGTGCTTTTGATAGAACCACTTTGGATGGACATCTCAGAATTCTAACTAAAAAGTTAATACCCCGAAGGCGACACGCACCGATTTCATGTAGCGATTATAGGAGTGTGGCAGATTGAGAACTTGAGGATTTTCATTATGAGCTGGACAACTGAATAAGTATTCTTAATCCTAAGTTTAGATTGAACGGAAATGTCATACCGGATGCACCACTCGCTGATTGTAACTCTATAAAATGGCCACGACATTTCAACATCCCTCCTCGATGTCATTCTTGAGGAAAAACTAATATCTTTTTTATTTTTCGGTTTATATCGGTTAACATCGGTAGCGGTAAATAATTTACGGTTATGGTTTTTATCAATTTCATATAACGGTTTCGTCCGGTTACGGTAACTGAAAAACTTGTTCCTAAACTGCTTTCGGTTTCGGTTACGGTTTGGGTCCCTGGTTTAAAGGTTCAGGCCCTTTGAGATGCTACTATCTAGCAGACTTTTTGTGTCTTTGCGTACTTGAATACCGTTTATTACTATCAGTAGTTGTCACTTCAAGTCCGACCGCCACCGACGCTCCTGTGGCGGCAATCAAGCAGAGCGAAAAAGTGCCCCGTCACGACGCTCGTCGTCTTTGTGCGTTTGCTATGGCCGACTAATGCAACCACGCACAGCGAATGCGCCACGATCCGGCGTTTCTTTTTTGTTTTAATGCGAAAGCATTAACAGTCTCATGGAGCGAGCCGACGTCATCAGATTTGAAACCATGCAAAACGGCACCTTAATGAAACTACGCGCAAAGCTAGCCAACGGCACCTTTTACACTTCGGTCCCATTGGCTGACGCGCGTCGACAAGGCTCCCATTGGCCGCTGCGCGTCAGTTTGTGTGGTGTCATCCTCACTGTGTTATCACACTGTTATGTTATCACTTATCACCGCGTTCGCTCGCTTCTTATCGCTTGTACGGTGCGTGGCAATATCTAAGGCGCATGGAATAAACCAAGGGGTTCGTTCTGCTGGGAACTACTTTGCTGTCTCCTCCTTTCTCGGGCCGCAAGGCACTCGACAGTTTGAACGATCGCTCACCCGACGGCGCTGCGTGTCCTCGAGGCAGCGGCTCCATAGAGTAATATAGTAAACGTAAAGAGAGGACGCAGGAGCCGATTCGCGGCCCAGATAGTGCGTTTAATACCCTCCGCTACGTGGCGCTTTTCTGCAATTTGGTTAAAATTAATTAAAACTCTTTCTGTGAAAAGTATTTTTTTTAGATTGCTAGGCTTTAAAATTATTTAAAGTACTTAAAACGACTAAATAGTTTAAATCAAATACGTCACAAAAACCACGTGATGAATGGCGCCTGCCATGGCCTGCCTGCCTGCACGCCGTCGCCTCTGCATCATTCTGCATGGCCTCTGCTCGTCCCTGCGTCGTTCGTCTGTGCCGTGCGTGCCGTCCGTCTGTGCTTTCTGCTGCATCAAGTTCGGTCGACTTTGCATAGATCAAGGTGACGCATGACCGCCCGCGTGCTCGCATGCTCGGCGTGAATTCGTGGAGCCGATCGGTTTGAGCTTCTTGCGCTGTTGCTTCTGCCGGGCTGTCTGGCTGCACTTGAACGTGTGTGCATGTTGATTTTCGATGAGATTGTTTTAAAAAAGAATTTAATTTACGATCCTGCACACCACATTGTCCATGGGTTTACAGATGACGGTGTTGAACGAACCTCTAACATTTCAGATAGAGCCTTGGTTGTTATGCTCTCTGGAATTTCCAGGAGGTGGGTTTAGCCCCTTGCATACACTGCTGTGCACACTCCAACAACGTCTTCTGTTTAACGCAGTCTCCTCATTTCTCTCATTCGGGAGCTTAAGACTGTTGGCTTCACAGTAAAGGCTGTGGTCTGTGGTTAGGGGCTTCAAACGTAACCTTGGTGTGCGTGTTGATAAGCCATTTTTTTAAGCTGACAACGAACACATTTACTTTGTCTTTGATGTTCCGCACCTTCCCAAAACAACCAAGAGCAATCTCCAAGCACACAAACTTTGCATTGGAAATGAGGTCATTGAGTGGTCCCATATTGTTGAACTTTATCGTTCTACCCATGAGATGAGCTTGCAATTGGCTCCGATACTTACTGAGAGGCACATTTTTTCAAGAACCTTTCTGTAACATGGAAGAAAATTGTGCCGCACAGGTACTGAGTGCCTCACTCTTTCTTGCAATCATATCTCTTGTTTATGCCAAGGAACTTCCTGAGGCAGCCATGGCTACAGCCTATTTCTGTGATAGGATGTGCATACTTTTG
The DNA here is from genome assembly GCA_037355805.1 of Ixodes ricinus. Lineage (NCBI taxonomy): Eukaryota > Metazoa > Arthropoda > Arachnida > Ixodida > Ixodidae > Ixodes > Ixodes ricinus. The sequence continues at coordinate 229,711 of JAZHYW010024859.1, read as the reverse complement.
GATTGTCTAAATAGCTAAAAAGTCAAGAAGACAGGGCAGAAGTTGCGTCATGCCATTCTGAAGGGAGAATCTGAAATACTTGATTTTCTCCACCAGTAACTCGGATCGATTTCAGCATGGCAGTTCCAAAGTAGGAGGCAGCCATAAGCCATCATAGGGTGGCAAGTTACTATAAAAAGTGTCCTCATGCTCTGGGATGAGCTTTCAAGCAGTCATTACTTTAAGTTCTTACTTACACGACGCCTGCAGCAAGACACACTTGAGAACGTTTTTGGAGCTATATACGACCAATGCTGGACTGCAACACAAACCCAAATGTGCATCAGTTCACCTCAGGACTAAATCACCTATGGATAAAGAAACTGTTCAAGCTGTCGGACATTGAAAACGTAGAGAATGACAAGGCTGACCTCCTAAAGGAGTTGCAAATATCTTCGCACCATGAAAGCTTAATTTCAGGCATTGTGCAATGTCTTCCAATTGATAACTTCCCGCCACTAGAGGATATTTCTGAGCTGGCATCAGACATCAGGTCTAACATAATTGATGACTCGTCCACTTATTACGTTTGTGGCTATTTGATTAAGCTTTTGCTTGAACAGACAACTTACAGCTGTGGCTGTTCTCAGCTGCTATCGGATGAGTCTAATAACCTGACCAGGCCTCTCCAGTACTGTCTTGTTCTTAAAGCATACCACGTGCCTGAAAATTTTCGGGAACTTGGTAGTACCATCACAGGCTGCCTTTCATTTCATTCAGCAACTAGAAAATCACTTTCTTCCCATAATAGAGCGTGTAACACATGTTCGAGGAGTGTGTGCTGCCTTGTATCGCACACTTTGAGGTCTGGGTGGTTTTAGCCTTTGCTCAGAGGAGTACCACAAAAGGTTTTTAAAATTGTTTTGCAGAATACGCTTGTGTTGACATGTTTGATTTCTTAACCGGAATTTGGACAAAGTTCAGTTGCACTCTTCAGTGGCTAGTAAGCAACGAGACAGGTTTAACTGTTAATAGTGTATTAACAGAGGTGGTTGCTAAACCAAAAACAAAAAGTGCTTATTAAGTGGGCGGTGCAGCTTGCTCTCCAAATATTTGTTTCCCCTTTTTCCAGTGAATGTGTATCACGGCTCCCTAACAAAAATACTTATCCACTTTCTACTGAATTTCTATAGAAAATAGTGTATAGAGGCTAAAAATATCTGAAAGAAAATGTATCCACTTTTGTATCCACTGTCCATAGTTTTTTAGCCGCTTTTTTCTGAAGCCATATTTCTTTTCTGAACAATTTCGGGGAATGTTTAGGGTCGTTGAATTCTGTCAGATTTCGAATAGAGTTCTCATTGTTTGGTAATGGCTCGCCCGCAGTGAGTTTGAGGCTATGCAAATCGGTGTTTTTTATATTTGCCGGAAATCGGGAATTAGTAGTATCCGGTTGTGCTTCGCACTCTTATTATACTCTTATGACTGGTGATGATTGCGACGTCTTATTTATTTTTGCACTTACTTCCCGTACCCTAGTCAGCGTGAAAGTGAATGTATCATACAGCATGTTCTCTGTGGAAAGGTTTTGTTAACTTTGTTCCGCTAAATATCTATTACGAAGTGTACGATATGCCGAAGTCCTTCATATTCATTTATTTTTGTGAGTATCTCTTTCGTATAAAACATACAGAGCTTCTGAAGTAAATCATGTATACATAAATGTGGTCCAATAAAATGTTTTCGAATCACGTTCTGTTGTTGACCCCAAAATACTCCACCAGCCAGGAGTCAATCCGGCGATTGTGTAACTTTAATGCTTTACAATAGAAAAAGAACAAGAAATATACTTCTGCTTTGTGAAGTAAGCTGAAATATTGTTTGACACATTTTGCACGGACTCTATCGTAAAAAATAAAGCAAAAGTGCGTCAATATTAAAAAAAAAAACTCCAAAATACCAGCGGCTTCGGGAGTCAAGGTGCTCCCGAGAGCCGAGCGAGGCGGGGAGGAAAAAGAGAGCGAACGGTACCGGAGAACCGGAGCAGAAACGCCCAAGCCGAAACTGAAACTAACTTGACCGGAAACGGAATCAGATTATGCCTAATACCGCCCGCTAGGAGCCCTACCTGTCACTGGTCTATCTGAGCCTGGGGCCTATAGCAGTGTCCGCTCTTTACCTTGTGTATATTACTCTATGGCGACCCCCCGTTCCACGCCCAAGGGCAGCGCGTTGTACGCCGCAGATTAAAGGGTAACTGCAAAGAAAAAAAAAGTGTTTTTTAAACGGTTTAATTAGAGCAAGCATGTCACAAAACAAATGTTCCCCGAAAAAAATATTTTTTTAGCAATATTTACGTCACAGGACGTAATTTAGTCGGAGTCAGAACCTCTCCACGTTTGAAATTCCCGCTCTTTCGACCCCCGCGGAGGAACTACGCCCCGCACCTCACTCTTGGATTTGCTCTTTTTTGTTGACTTGGCTGCTGAGCTGAGCGTCTTGACTTCCGGTGAGATCTGGCAACCAACTACGCACGTTAAACATGGCGCCGGTATTGTTTTGGTTTGATGGTACACGAGAATAGAGCTGCAACGAGAAGCTGCTCGGTTTGCGAGCACATAGTGAAGACGAGACCGGAGAAGTGCCCCTGTGATGTTCCCGGAAGACGGAAAGTATCATTCGTAATCGTCGTACGTGCTTGGAGAGCGAAGGGAGTCACAGGGTCCGTGAGTGCGCAACCACAAGCCAACGTTCACGACAGCGCTGCGTTGACTTCGGCGATCTCGTTCTGTTTGGTGCAACACGGCGATGCGACAAAGAACTGAAACGTTCGTGGTGTGTGTGGTGCGCTGCTTGGAAGTAGACACCCACAGAGCGCAGATTGGTTGTTGTGGGATTCAGTCCCGTCGTCGTCAGCTGATCCAGTCAAACTGGTGCGGGAGGACGCAGCGAGCGTTTTTAAAAGTAAATCTTCCTTCGTTCCGTTTTAAAATGTGGAAGATATTCGACGCATACCGTGAGTAAAAAGCTGCGGGCGTTTTCAACAAAAATGCGTCGTTTTATTTGAACAATGAACTCCGAATTGTTGTCCTAAATCTGCCGTTTTTATGCTTCGTGTTGTTGGACTGCGTTTGCACAGCGACGTGTTGCGCTCATAGTGCGGTGTGAATAAATTTGGCCACGATTTCGTACCTGCCCACACATGCATGGACTGAGACTATTTTTTTACGTAGTGAACATAGTGCTTTTTTATTTTGTGTGTCTAGTCGCGGACTTTAGGTGCACCCGGTGCGAATCTCGACGGCCTTTGGAGCGATATGACGAGATCGTAACTGGACACGTTTGTCGCTACGCGAACGCCCGATTGCCTCCAGCCAAATGGCATTCCTTTCGGGGCGACATGGCCGCTGGAAGGCTCGCTGTCGGGATCACTCACCTGACATCTCCAAAAGTCGGCATTTGCACGCGCCAGCAAGCAAAAAGAAAAAAAAGCACGCTAAGCAAACAAAAAGGAAAACGAAAGAACCGCGCTCTGAAAACCAAAACCCCCGTCGCTTCCTATCACTAATACCTGAGACAGCTGCTAACCACACACTATATCACTTCAAGAAGTCCTTGGTCAGCACGAAACACTGATCACTTCGGCGAAACGATTAGTCGAGGCAGGCGAGACGGGCGGGAGCAGAGACTTCGGCGGCCATGAAAGAATGGCGAAGCTTTTGTTTGTTTTGGTATGAATCGAAACGGAAGTGCCCGTCTTGTAAAGCTTTTGAAAAGAATAATAACTCTCATCACATGGGTTATTCTTTAATCGTAAAAATATGCTACTCAAAAGGAAATTGCAACATATAACAAAGGTTTAACAACCAAGATCTAAGCTGTTAATCAAACTCTTAGCCAATGAGAACCTATTGCGATTGACGTCACATAATCACAACTTTGTGGCGCGCGATTTAAAACGGACGAAATTGCCGCAAACTAAAATCAGTCTCACACAATAAATATTGCTGTAAAAATATTTTTTCTCGCGGAAAAATTGTTTTTTGACATGCTTGTCTCAATTAGGCTGTTTAAAAAAACTTTTTCCTTTGCAGTTACCCTTTAAGGAAGGGAGTGGAAGAATGACGTGCATGCTTTCGCATTCACAACTCATAAGAAGTGCTTAGGTGTACCTCGAGCCTTTTGTTTCTGCGCGTACTCGGTTTAGAGTGTGATAGCAAACCAAGAAAAAAAAAAGAGCTCCATAATAATGCAGTTTTGGCTACAACAAATTGTAGCGCCGGCGCCGGTGGCGGTGGCGCTGCTGTCAGTACTGCGCATACGCAAGCGCTTCACTCCTTCCGAATTTGGTTTGTGAGCACGTGCAGTGCCCACACCTGATGTGGGAAAATCGGGCTTGTTTGTGTAAAGACTGTGTTGGTGCATGGGCAAGAAGTAAAAGGCCATTAAGACTGACTTTTTAAAAATAATAATTACCTAGCGATTATTTATCGCAGTTGACGTTGAGCGCGTCAATAGGATTCAAAAAAGCTATAGTTACCGAATAATTCTGTAAATCACTGGCTGGAGAACCCTCGGGTATATTATAAAGAAAATTGCATCAAAGAAACAAATTCCTTTTTCTTCCTGTTGATAAAATAAAACACAATTTTTTTGGTAACATCCGTCATTACCAAATTATTTTAACATGAATCAAAAAAACAATTCACCAGAAGATAGCTACAGTGGTGGAGATCTTACCCAAACGTTCTAGCAGAGCACCTAACCGCAATCACGGCTAGAAGAAATTTCGTGAAGCCTTAGAGCCTTTCATTAAAGGTTCACGAAAGCGTGGTCTTCGAGACGGCAGCGGGCGCTGCTGTCTTGAAGAGTGTAATTGAGCAAAATGCATCGAGGTAAATCACCTGCTGCGCCTTTAGGTGCTGCGGTGCTCTAGTTTAGTTCCAGTCTCGCACAGTATAAAGGGTTAAGCAGAAAGTACAATTTGGGTGTTTTACATGTCGAAGTAACAAATGGCAGGTGGCATGCACCAGCGGAGGACTGGGGATTAGTTTCGGCCGCCTGGGGATATTTTAACGTGCAACCCGAATCTCGGTTACACGCCTTCTCCGAGATGGACCTTCGTCGGATTGGGGGCTCCTTGGCCGTTTTTAGAACGCGTCGACTGGAGATCCGTAAGCCGGCGCTTTGCCTCGGAGCGCTGAGGTGACCCATCACCAGGTATTCCGGCGTCTTTTTCTAAACTACTTTTCGTGGCATCGTAGTATAGAGAAACAATTGCTCGTGGCTAGTGCTGTAGCGGCTGTTATCTGGGGAGGTCTCCTGTGCTCTCTGCGCACGACTCCTGGGTGCGCGGGTAAGGTGGGGTAGAAGGGGAAGTGTAACGATCGCTCGCTATGTCAAACGGGTGAGAGTTGTCCAGCGATTTAGCCTGCACAGTGAGACGTCACTTGTAGGCCGGTAGCAGCCCCGAAAGTTCGCTCCTTGATTGAGAGGAACTCTTTCTTCTCCACTCTCAACCACTCAGGAGGAGCGCAGGGCGGACCTGCTGTAGAGGTGCAGATGAAATCCTTCTCGTTAAATGGTTGAATGGCGGGATCGCTCCCGCCCTCATGACTGCCACGTCGGAGCTTTCGATCCCACCATCACACGGCTCCTCCAAGCGGTGCTTGAATGGATAGACGAATACATTCAGCTGAACCTTTTGAAATAGGCGGCGGCTCGCGCCACCTGGCCGGTGCAATATTTACGGCTGAAAAACCGACACCTAATAAACCAAGTTTTACGATGAACTGTCACTAAAGTAATACTTGTGAACATTGCAATGTGCGTTACGCCACTGCTTGTTCGGAACCAGGTCCACACATCTTCCCTCCTACGGGCCGACAGGAAAGGAATAGAAAATATATTTCCTGCCCACGACCACTTCCGCCCGTGAGCCTCCCTAACCGCCGTTTTCATGCAAAACGTAAGCACCAGTTTCTAATAAACCTTGGTCAACATTGTCGGGTTAATTGGTAACGCCCATTTCAATCATCGAATAGAACTTTCAAATCCTCTTCAGTGTCCCTTTAAGTTTTTTTTTTCATTTCATTTCATTTATTTGTACCTCCCAAGCGCCCCAAGGAGGCATACCTGAGGGGGAAATTCAACAGTATACAAGGAAAACAGAACAATGGAAATATGAGGAAACATCATGCAAAAATACAATAAAATGAAAACACGTGGAAAACATACATATCAATTTACGCAGTATTGAGCACACGCACTTTTAAATTCGTCGGCATTTACTATAGACACGATGTTGGCTGGAAGTTTGTTCCAGTCGGAAATTGCCAACTGTAAAGGTGATGTCTGGAAAAGTTTAGTATGTGATGTTTGTAATAGTATCTTATGCTGATGATCAAATTGAGGAAAAATACGCTGTGGCGGCTTTAAAAGTTCAAGCTTGAGGAGTGGGTTATTATAATAGATGTTATGGATGAAGGTTAGCCTAGAAAGTTTTCTTCTGGTAGAGAGGAGTGGCAAGTCTGCTTTTCTTTCAGCTGAGATACGCTTGTGTGTCGAGAATAATCTTTGTAAATAAATCTGCCTGCCCTGTTTTGAATTGACTCTATTTGTTGAATTAGGTAGTCTTGAGAAGGATTCCATATGATAGAAGCATACTCTAATTGAGACCGAATATATGATTTGTAAGCGAGTAAACGAACGCCCGGTGGTGCCAGATATAAATTCCGTCTTAGAAAACCCAATGACCTACTAGCCTTGCTAGCCACATAATTTACGTGGTCTTGCCAGTGTAGGTTCTCGCTCAAAATAACTCCTAGATATTTGTAGTTGTTTAGTTTCTCGATTGATAGATGACCTTTTGAATAGTTGAAACTTACAGTGGATTTTTTTGTAGAGAAGCTCATGAATTTAGACTTTGATGTATTGATGTTCATTTGCCAGCGATCACACCACAAAGAGAGGGCGTCCAAGTCGTGCTGCAGTGAGAGACAGTCGGTCTGGTTTTTGACAGTTTTATAAATAACGCAGTCGTCTGCAAAGAGTCTGACTGTGGAGGAAATGCTAGTGGCAATATCATTAATATAGATAGGAATAATAAGGGGCCCAAAACCGATCCCTGAGGAACTCCAGACTGTACATTAATACTAGAAGAAACATTACAATGAAAAGAAACTACCTGTGTTCTGTTGGTCAAGAATACCCGAATCCAGTTAATTAAAGAATGATCAATATCAAGACACTCAAGTTTTTTAAGTAGGCGTTTATGTGGGACGCGGTCGAACGCCTTAGAAAAATCAATAAAAATAGTGTCAGTCTGAACTCGCGAATGTATGCTTGTGTGTAGATCGGTTAATAATTCAAAAAGTTGGGTTTCGCAAGACCGGTTCTTGCGAAACCCAACTAACAAACCAACAGGAAAAGAGACATTCGCCCTTTCTTTTATAAGTAGGCTCGAACCTGGGTGTAAATGGCCTATAAATACTTCCGGTTTTGAGCTAGAGTGTAGGTTTTGGGAATTGGTAACATCAAATCAACGAGCTATTTTGTAAAAAAGTATAGCCTATCAATAATTTTTAACTAACTTCACGTGTTTTCGGAGTTTATTTTTTCTAAAATTCGGGGAGGTATTTTGTTTTACCGATTCATTGTTTTTCGGTGAGTGTTTTAGGTGTCTGTCGAAATCTCATTCTTTTTCTCCTCCTCCCACCCGTGGCGACTGATGTGCGTTTTTCCCTATCTCGCTCAAACCCTAGGCCCGCTCCCCGTGCGTCGTCCACAAACACCCGGAGATTTCCGCGACCAAACGCACGGTCCCGGCCGCCGTTTTTCGGGATGGATCGGACTGCAGCGGGAGGTTCAGGGCGCTCCCGCCACTTCATCGGCCGCCTCTGTCGCCGATGCGCTGACTGCGTCGTTGAAATAAGACCGCACGCTTCCGACTCGCACCAGGATACGAACCTCGCAAAAAAATATCCGCCTTCTGCCTTCTGGAAACCGGATAATAACCTGGTTTAGACAGCCCTTCACCGATGTGGCAGAGCCATTGGCAAGGACCTTTATGAGCCGTCAGATGTCTCAGCAATGTCGCATAACGCATATATTGCACCGATTGATCGCGGGTCCTTGTGGAGCATCGTGACCAACTCTGCCTGTATGAAGGACTCCTTTAAAAGGGCTCTGAAGTCGATTCTGAGATCGTGTAGTTATGGCGATCAGCCGCAGTCACCTCAATCTAGAGTTGAATAGCAAATACGAGTAGAAATGCCTTTGTCGCGAAGTGTCGCCGCAAGTGCTCTCGTGAAGAGAACGAGGGCCAGTTTGCTGTCGCAGTAGACGGCCAACGGGTCTGCCACGGGATGTGTTCCATGTGCCCTGTCGTCGATGCGCTCTGGACTGCCGAGGAGGTGCAGCATCGAGGACACGTTGATCACTCTGGACGGGGCACTCGCCTTCAGCAAACCTGCGAAATGTTCACCGGGCTGGAATACGGGCGAGTGAAAGACGGGCTAGGTATTTGGGAGTAATCTCTCCACTGAAAATTCTACGCCATAGAGAATACTATGTTACAAAAAATCTAGAGGGCCAGTTGGGTCAACTTACATGGACACGAAAAACCGACAGCTTTTCGCCACAGTGAAGAAGTGACAGCGATAGCTGTTATTGTGAGTATTAACACCCATTCTTATGCATAGCCACATTTTGAGCGAAGCTCCCAGGCGCCCGTTCCCGGGTTGAGCGTCCCCGGCGTCGGCGTCAGCGTAACCGCGCGTTTCATTATGGGACGTTATCAAAATGACGTCACACGTAACGTCACGTGTGACGTCACACGTCACAATTTTTCCGGTAAATTTAGCGTGTAAATTTTTCCGCCAAATCTAGCGGGAAATGTTTACCCTCGTGACGTTACACGCGACGTTACGAGGCCGTCATAGGGACGTTACGTGACATAACGTAACCTCAAGAGCTGCGCTCCAATTCGGCATTACAGGGGAATCGTACACGTCTTTCATTTTTATTTACTCGATAACGCGCAACATGGACACATGGTCACCTAAAGTATGTTGGAAAGGGAACACAGTGTACACCTGACTCAACCTCCCTGTCTTGTGAGTTGTTCATCGAGAACACTTTTACGAAATCATGAATGCTGCAGCTTCTCCGTTCGTGAAACCACATGTGAAATTTAACGTGATTTTGTGAATCGTAATGAAAGTGTAAAGGAGAGGAGGAGGCGAGAGCGCAGGGGAACCTCAGAACGCCGAGCTCTGGTTGGAACGAGTAGAGGGTAGACCTAAAGCTACCAGCCTTTGTCTCCACTGCGGTCATAGAACGCGTTATAACGCAGAACGCCGGCGTCAGGCGTGTGGCTTTTGCATTCGAACGCGTTCGACAAGTGCAGTGGCGACAAAGGCTGCTAGCTTCAGGTCTACCCAAAAATCGTTCCAACCAGAGCTCGGCGTTCTGAGGTTCCCCTGCGCTCTCGCCTCCTCCTCTCCTTCAGCTTCTCGGCGCATAGGCCAGTTTCACGTGACGCACTGGCAGCTCAAAATCTCGCGGGACACCATGCTGATAAACTGTAAAACCCATGTTTGTCTAAGCTCGGAGAAGGTGTTTTCCACATTACCCGAGCTTTTTCGAGTCCTTATCGACTGAGCGAGCCAGAGTAGTCGGCAAGAGAATGATGCATCACCTGGTGGTGGATTTTTATGCTTAACAGTCATCACTCAAATATAATACAAGCCTGTGATAAGAAAAGTCTACCCATCCGCAGCCAAAATGGCTCAAAAAATGCCGCTGGTTGACTCCGGAAGAAAAAAGAAAACAGAGATAGAAATGGTTAATGCGCTTCAAACATGTCCCCGGTCGTACTGATTTTTGTCGTCGACGGAACAACTCGCCATGCTTGTGAAAATGATACTGCAGAAAACAAAAATGCTAATAACTTATCGTCTACACTCCAGCAAATGAAGAAAAGGGTGGGCATCATCAACGTGGCCGGACGCGCTTCACCGGATGTGAAAAGGCGTTTCATGCAACCGCAATATAAAGGGTTTTCTCCAGATAGTCACTCTATTCAGGGTGCCTGGGACGCGCCTCCGCTTGGTGTGTTTAGCGCACCCAAGGAAGTGGTTCCTCGATTTCCGTTTGATGTCGTCATAGAAGTTCCAAGCTGTCGCCGGCCGCGATCCTGGCGGCGTCACAGTGGCAGTGGTAAATGTGTCAGAGGCCTGTTCTACTGCAGGTAGCTCTTCAGTTTGTCAGTCCACGGAATACATTCGGCAGCCACGACGTGCGACGCTGTGCCAGCAGTGACACGTTCGCCAGCGTTTCGTCAGCATTTCTACGACCAACCGCCAGGATAGCGACATCCGACAGCTCGAGACTCCGGGCTTTTGTGACGTCATTTGTTGCCACTTTGGAACCACTTTCGGAACCTGGACGGAAAAGGACGTTAAACACCCCAGTCATAGTAGAGGCGTTTCAGGCATCGCAGTCACGCAGTACGTTGTACTAAAAGCCTTGAGATAATAAACCACACACCGTTGTTTTCTTTTCTGTTTTAATTGTTTTCCTAAACACGATTTTGTTAGCTAAGCTTTGAGGTCACAACGAGATAAACCGTCACCTTTCACATTCTTGGACTCATTCTTTCCTAGTAGTACGCCACACGGTCTGCGAGATGGCTCATAAGCCAAAATACCTCGGACAACGACAAACTATGTAACTCATCAATGGACATACTTCATACCTGATTTTCGAAGCAAACACCCACCCTTTATGGAGGTTTTTCTGGGTTGTGGCTCAAACCACAGCTTAAATACAACATGAAGTGGTAACTTCCTTTATGTTTCACGAAGTAAGGCTTTTACCATGTCGTTTACTTTTTCTAATTAATTTAAGAATTAGCCTAATCTATTATTGGGTGCTATAATCATGTATAACGTTTTACTAAGCATTGTGCACAAGATGTCGTTGCGTATTTCCTACATACGGATTGTTGTAGTATTAGATTTTTTTTCTTTCAAACGTTGCTGTTTGTTTCTTTGATATCGTTTCGTTGTTGTTGCCTGCTGAGCGATGTAAATGGGTAACAAGGCCTCGTCAGGCAGAAATGGACACAGCATTCCGTTCTGTGAAACAACTACACGTCCAAAGACCATTACAATAATTGCCTTCTACGATATCTGCTTTGTCTACTCGAGCTGTGGAAGGCATTTTGAGCATGCGCGATCACGCCCTCCAGCGTAGTATCGTACCTCATTCATACTTCTACGGCCCAAAAAATTCAACATTTTTTGCTCGCGTGATTCCATGGGCCCAGAAAAAAAAAGTATGATAGTGATGAATATGTTTGTGGTTATAACTATAATTATTATTATTTTTATTATTATTATTATTATTATTATTATCGTTATTATTATTATTATTATTATTATTATTATTATTATTATTATTATTATTATTATTATTATTATAAGCTCTGGAAAGGCGCATATGTCCCACATTCACAGGGGTAAATGCACATACTTTTAATTGCAAACGAGCGATGTCACAAAACTATCTTACGAACGTTTCGTTTAAATTTGCAATGCTGAACACATTCATAATATAATAACAGTAAATCTGCAGAAGAGCTGGTGATATTTAATCATTTTATAACAGCAGAAAGTGTGGTGCGGAAAAGTTAGGAAACTTTCAAGCCAAAGAAAGGGCAAGAAGGACAACGTCGCAACAGTAAGAAACGTTCTCATACCGTTGCCCAAGTTTTCTTCGACTTGAAAGTTTCTTAATTTTTCAGCACCACAGTCTCAGGTGTTACATTATGACTGTTTATAAGGATTTCTTTTATTGCCTGCATCCGCTTGACGATGCCATTTGTCGGCCGAGAAGCCTTGCATGCACAACAAGAAAGCATTCAAGCGTCACTCTTTGCGGTTATCTGTGAAAGAAGCCGGCAGTCACACAAGGAGAGTGTTGTCAGAAGAACCCAATGGCTAAGTCAAGTCTGTTTTTCTTCGGACAAAAAAATTGTTATAATAAAATTGGCGTAAAGGCTTTAATCTACTTAAAAAAAACAAAAAACTCTCGTGTCTGATGTTTATGAAGCCCCTGAGCGTTTCAAATGGTTAGATTTTCATCAGTTAAATATTTCCAAATAAAATGTAGAGTTTTCAAAGGTATTAACACTTCGAAAAGCTAAGATACTGCTTTCCTTACAAAATCAAAAAATTCGAAAACTGTCAAATTTTTTAGCGGAGGAAGTTCGGAAGTTTGAAAACAATCGAATTTTTAGCGCCAAATATGCGAAAGTTCGAAAATCGCCGAATATTTTGTTATAAGGGCGCATTTCTAAACGCTTTCGAACCTTTAAAATCCTTTGGTTTGCTCTTGGAACTTCGAACCTTGGGTGCGAAAGCAGTTCCCGGCATTACTAGTTTATATCACTCTGCCAGCAAATCACTTCCACTTGTTTCCTTGAAATCACTGACGACACGGTTTTACGAACAATCTTTTTCAATAAAGCAGTTCACGTGATAACGCCAATCATGCCGAGGAATGATAGCTTCTTGAAGAGATTTTTCTGCTTCTTACCTACCCGTGTTTACAGCAATATGTCGTGCCGGGATTCATTTTTTCCGCGGTAGCTTCTGTGTGACGACGTGTGAATTCCGTCACAATGTATAATTTCCCACTTAGTCGAGCGAATAGGCCCAGCAACCGTCTAGACGGTATATGGACACGCTCTTTCCGCGCCGATGGACTCTCTTCGTACATTTGCGGCTCGTCCATAACTCAAGTTACGTCGCAAAATTGTAGCGGTACGTCCGTTTCTTCGTGGGGGTTCCTCTGGGTCCACGTAGCATTTCCACAATCGAAGAGGTACGCTGCGTGGAATGCTAGAATGACGGGATCGCCGTGCTGTCTCACCGGACTCCGTTGCCCCCTCTGCTGTCTTAAAGAAAATAAGAATGCCTACTGAAATGTCCCTTTAAAGTAGTATTTATTGACACGACAAACGTCGAACCCTTCCCCAGTTTCGTCGTTACGTTTAGAAGGCGCCGTGGGAAAATAATTTTGTCGTCCTGTCACCCTCGACGACACAAAGTACAGAAAATCTTCCAGGAAGTTTCTACTCATCGCCACATGTTTCTACTCATTTGCCACAACGAGACAATGTTGTTTCTCTGGAATAGCATCGAGCTCTTTCTCTCTCTTCGTTCGCACCTGAAACTGTCTTGGTCAACGTGGTCATCTTGCGGAGCAGACGATGCACCATTTTCTTAACAGTAGAGGGACTTGGAGCAGGCGCATTACATCTGTGGGCGGGTCATGCACAAAATTCTTATGCTATCACTGTCACCTATATCCCGAATAACTGCAGCTGTATCTTCTTAGGTATGTTTTTGAAGTGTCATGTATACAATGGGGTTATCAGTGGGCGTTCTAGATTTACTCGCCTCCGCCCCCCCCCTTCCCGCCTAACAACAGTATGCAGTACTTAAGGCCCTGTCACACTGAGGCAACCCGACGGCAACAGCAACACAACACGTTGTCCAACAGTCGGGCAACTTGTTGCTCGCTCCCCGTGTTGTCCGACAAACCTGTCACATCGCGGCAACAGCAGCACAACATGGACGACAACTAAAATATTGCCTCGTTATGAGAGCTTTCGGCAACAAAAACAGCAGCAATTTATGTTGCCCAACGTGTTTTGCCCTGATCGCTGGCTGAGCGAATTTCGGGCCGGCAACTCAACACAGATAGCTTCGATGGCAGTGTTAGTTCCCTATCAATAACGTCTTACTCATATAAAGGCTTGGAAAACTTTATTTAACAATAATTAAGACTGGTGTGCAGCTACAATATTCTGGTAAATGTTTTTCCTGCGTAATTACGAAAAGCGATTGTCGAAATGGTCACAGCTGCGGTCGTGAATGTTGAGACTGGTGCTGAAATTAGAACCGCCGAGAGACCAGCTCACGTTACTGCAAGTGAAATAAAATGGCATGGAAGCAATAAACCGACCACTCTGATCATGACTGTTGATGCTTGGAACTGTGAAACAGCCGCTACGAGACACCCGATTTGTTTTCAAAATCCCCAGGACGTTTTGGGGAATGAAGCGATCACATAGCGGGCGGTAGGCAAATAGACAGCGTTGAAATATATTTATTCCACCGATTGTTATGACGGCCAATCGTGTCGGTGTCGCGGTTTTTAAACACTGTCAGTTCAGCTCAGCACCCCGCTACAAAAGAAAGCTAGGGTACGACCGGTGTTAACTCAATTTCACAGTAGAAATAGAAATTGCGTGAAAGAAAGAACCGGGCAGAAACACTTCGTACGGCAGCGTAAATATCGAACATTATTAGCGATCCCATTTTCCTCGGTTAGGGCTACTTACTTTCTCAACGAATGAAGAACATTTTGACAAAATAAAGGGTGGAACTGACATGTGACGTCATTTTGAGAAACGTCCCATAATGCAACGGCCGGTTACGCTGACGCCGACGCCGACGCCGCTCAACCCGGAAACGGGCGCCTGGGAGCTGCGCTCAAAAAGTGGCTATGCATAAAAATGGGTGTTAATAATCACAATAACAGCTATCGGTGTCACTTCTTCCACTGTGGCGAAAAGCTGTCGGTTTTTCGTGTCCATGTAAGTTGACCCAACTGGCCCTCTAGATTTTTTTGGTAACATAGTATTCTCTGCGGAGTAGAATTTTCAGCGGAGAGGTTAGTCCCAAATACCTAGCCCGTCTTTCACTCGTCCGTATTCCAGCCCGGTGAACATTTCGCAGGTTTGCTGAAGGCGAGTGCCTCGTCCAGAGTGATCAACGTGTCCTCGATGCTGCACCTCCTCGGCAGTGCAGAGCGCTTCGACGACAGGGCGCATGGAACACATCCCGTGGCAGACCCGTTGGCCGTCTACTGCGACAGCAAACTGGCCCTCGTTCTCTTCACGAGAGCACTTGCGGCGACACTTCGCGACAAAGGCATTTCTACTCGTACTTTCGATTCAACTTTAGATTCAGGTGACCGCGGGTGATCGCCATAACTAGACGATCTCAGAATCGACGTGAGAGCCCTTTTAAAGGAGTCCTTCATACAGGCAGAGTTTGTCACGGTGCTCCACAAGAACCCGCGATCAATCGGTGCAATGTATGCGTTATGCGACGTCGCTGAGACGTTTGACGGCTCTTAAAGGTCCTTGCCAATGCCTCTGCCACATCGGTGAAGGGCTGTCTAAACCATGATTATTATCCGGTTTCTAAAAGGCAGAAGGCGGATATTTTTTTGCGAGATTCGGATCCCGGGGCGAGTCGGAAGCGTGCGGTCTTATTTCAACGACGCAGTCAGCGCATCGGTGACCGAGGCGGCCGATGAAGTGGCGAGGAGCGCCCTAAACCTTCCGCTTCAGTTCGATCCATCTCGAAAAACGGCGGCCGGGACCGTCCGTTTGGTCACGGAAATCTTCGGGTGTGTGTGGACGACGCACCGGCAGCGGACGTAGGGTGTGAGCGGGAAAGGGAAAAACGCACATGAGTCGCCCCGGGCGGGAGAAGGAGAAAAAGAATGAGATTTTGTCAGACACCTAAAATACTCACCGAAAAAGAATGAATCGGTGAAACAAAATACCCCCCCCCCCGAATTTTAGGAGAAATAAACTCCGAAAACACGGGAAGTTAGTTATAAATTATAGATAGGCGATACTTTTTTCTATAAAATAGCTCGTTGATTTGATGTTACAAATTCCCAAAACCTACACTCTAGCTTAAAACCGGAAGTATTTATAGGCCATTTTCACCCAGGTGCGAGCCTATTATAACTTACAAAAGGAGGGGCGAATGTCTCTTTTACTTTTAAAGGCACACTGAAGAGGATTTGAAAGTTTTATTCGATGATTGAAATGGGCGTTAACGATTTACCCGACAATGTTGACCAAGGTTTAATACAAACTCCTGCTTACTTTTTGCATGAGAACGGGTGATAGGGAGGCTCACGGGCGGAAGTGGTCGTGGGCACGAAAAATATTTTTATTCCTTTCCTGTCGGCCTGTAGGAGAGGAAGATGTGTGGACCTGGTTCCGAACAAGCAGTGGCGTAACGCACATTGTAATGTTCACAAGTATTACTTTAGAGACACTTCATCGTAAAACTTGGTTTATTAGGCTGCGGTTTTTCACCTGAAATTATAGCACTGCCCAGGTGGCGCGAGCCGCCGCCCATATCAAAAGGTTCAGCTGAATGTATTCGTCTATTCATTCAAGCACCGCTTGGAGGGGCCGTGTGATGGTGGGATCGGAAGTGCCGGCGTGGCAGTCATGAGAGCGGGAGCGATCCCGCCATTCAACCATTTAAAGAGAGGGATGTCGTCTGCGCGTCTACAGCAGCTCCACCCAGCGCTCCTCCTGAGCGGTTGAGAGTGGAGAAGAAAGAGTTCCTCTCAATCAAGGAGCGAACTTTCGGGGCTGCTACCGGCCTACAAGTGACGTCTCACTGTGCAGGCTAAATCGCTGGACAACTGTCGCCCGTTTGGCATAGCCGGCAAACGTTACACTTCCCCTTCTAGCCCACCTTACCCGCGCACCCAGGAGTCGTGCGCAGAGAGCACAGGAGCCCTCCCCAGATAACAACCGCTACAGCAGTAGCCACGAGCAAAAGTTTCTCTATACTACGATGCCACGAAAAGTAGTTTAGAAAAAGACGCCGGAAAACCTGGTAATGGGCCACCTCAGTGCTCCGAGGCAAAGCGCCGGCTTACGGATCTCCAGTCGACGCGTTCTAATATCGGCCAAGGAGCCCCCAATCCGACGAAGGTCCATCTTGGAGAAGGCGTGTAACCGAGATTCGGGTTGCACGTTAAAATATCCCCAGGCGGCCGAAACTAATCTCCAGTCCTCCGCTGGGGCGTGCCAACTGCCACTTGTTACTTCGACATCTAACACACCCAAATTGTACTTTCTGCTTAACCCTTTATACTGTGCGAGACTGGAACTAAACTAGAGCACCGCAGCACCTAAAGGCGCAGCAGGTGATCTACCTCGATGCATTTTGCTCAATTACACTCTTCGAGACGCCAGCGCCCGCTGCCGTCTCGAAGACCACACTTTCGTGAACCTTCAATGAAAGGCTCTAGGGCTTCACGAAATTTCTTCTAACCGTAATTGCGGTTAGGTGCTCTTGTAGAACGTTTAGGTAAGATCTTCACCACTGTAGCTATCTTCTGGTGAATTTTTTTTTTGATTCACCATGTAATAATATTTTGGGAATGATGGATTTTACCCCCCAAAAATAGTGTTTTATTTTACCAACAGGAGGAAAAAGGAATTTGTTTCTTCGAAGCGATTTTCTTGATAATATACCCGAGGGTTCTCCAGCCAGTGATTTACAGCATTATTCGGTAACTATAGCTTTTTTGAACTCTATTGACGCGCTCAACGTCAACTGCTATGGATAATTCCTAGCTAATTATTATTTTTCAAAAGTCCGTCTTAATGGCTTTTTACTTCTTGCCACAAACAAGACCGATTTTCCCACATCAGGTGTGGGCACTGCGCGTGCTCACAAACCAAATTCGGAAGGAGTTAAGCGCTTGCGTATGCGCAGTACCAACAGCAGCGCCACCGCCACCGGCGCCGGCGCTACAATTTGATGTAGCCAATGGAGCCGCGCCAAACTGCATTATTATGAAGCGCTGTGTCTTTTTTTCTCGGTTTGCTATCACCATCTAAACGACTACGCGCAGAAACGAAAGGCTCGAGGTACACATAAGCACTTCTTATGAGTTATGGATGCGAAAGCAAATACGCCGCTCTTCGCTCCCTTCTTTAATCTGCGGCGTACAACGCGCTGACCTTGGGCGTGGAACGGTGGAGCCGCTGCCTCGCGGACACGCAGCGCCGTCGGGTGAGCGATCGTTCAAAGTGTCGTGTGCCTTGCGGCGCAAAGAAGCAGCAGACAGCAAAGTATAGTTCTCGAGCAGAACGAACCCCTTGGTTTATTCCATGCGCCTTATCAACACCACCTAGACTAGGAGAAGGCCCCCTCACTGCCTCCGTGACGTCACAGCACCTGGCCCGTCGACGAGAGCTGCTAAGACGCAGAAGCTTCCCGCGCGGCGCTTACTAGAGTTGCGTAAAACGCCTATTTCTGCATTGCCGCGATAGATGCATAGCATATGAAATTTTCAAACGAATACTAAGTTACATGGAGATGGAATACTGCTGCTGCGCTCTATCACGGCGGTCGTGACTGCTTCCGATGGCATTAAAAGAAAGGTACACAAGGCCCGGCTACATCGCAAAATATTTATTACAATAGAAGTACAGTGTACCACAAGAAAGACGCGAACTTTTACCTCTTAGAACGGCCATTATGACAAACATAACCACATTGTGCGACGAAAAAAACCTGAACAAACCAGCTTTAGAAAAGAAAAAAGAAACCCAAGCCACTTGATCATCATAACAATGTATCAATAAGGTATGACAACGAAGAAACTTTCAGCGTTTGGTACAGTAATATTCACAGCCATAATCAAATTGTGCGACAAAAAGAAATACCAAACTGGCCAATGTTAACAACAAAACAAACTAGCCACTAGAACATTTATTTACAGGAAGGATATGAGCGACGTCCTTATATGACGAAAGCAAAGACTGAACCATGAAAACATGTGCTGTTTTCGCTGGCTCCGCAGAATTCGCAGCAAACCCTGTTAAACAGCCACCTTTATATTCGAAGAACTGCTGAAGGTGTATCTCATCAAGCATGAGCGTCACGTTTTTTTCACAAGGCTTTAGAATGCTTGCCCTGCGCTTAATGTACCTGAGAAAACCTTCTTCGCACTGTTCCTGCGATGAACTAACATCAAGAGCAGCACAAACTCGCTTGATGGTTGTGTCATGTGGCAAGACAAGCTTGTTGCTCTGTCGAAAAAACTTGTATGCGTGCAGAGAAATTGTGTGCAATATGCTGCAAAAAACTAAAAGGTCTGCTGAATACCGCGCACCTCCGCTCTTCTTTGTCAGCAGCTTACACTGTTCCTTCAGGAAGGTCAGTGCGTCAGCCCTCTCATCATCATGCAACTCATCGTCACAAATGTCATCGAGCAATGATAAAGCCAGTCCAAGCATTCTTCCTACCTTGTCCTCCTGTTGATGGGCCTTCTTTTCAATAGAGCGCTCCACGTCGTCCAGAAGGTTATCCAGCACACGAACGTCATCGCCAGGAATGCACACATCATCCGACACCAACGGAGCGCACTTAAAATACACGCGAACGGAGAGATCCTGCGACACTACCACAGACACAAGCAGCTCAGGAGCTTGCAATGCCGGTTCGATGTGGGCGAAGATGAGGCACGTCTCACATGCTGTTGCACACTAAAACTTCCTATCTCGCTGCTCGTTAACACGAGAAATCAGTTCACAGAGATTGTGAACTTTGTGCTGTTTTTCTTCTTCAAACGCTGTTAGGGACTCTTGATTGGTTTTTGGAGTAGCTCATTTTCAATTCGCTTTCTTTTCACTTCAGGCTCTTCTCGAAACTTGCGCGCATCCGAGATATACGAAGGAGTTAGCCGCGTCAACTTCATGGGAGCTTCAATCGTTCGTCCATCGCAGTCCGTATACGTGGACGTTGTACGCAGATGATCCAGTTTGAAGTGACGCTCGCAAACCTGCGCGTGACAGAAACAAAACACCAATTAGTATTTCTTGGGATAATTACGAGACATATTGGCCATTCGGAAGGCGCACGCTGGATACAGCTTACCTTGGGGTCCTTCAACAGCCCCACGTCGACGTCGCGCCGCCGGACAGCCCGCTGCCATTCCGCTCTTCGCTTAACGTCTCTCGGAAAAGAAAACAAGCGAACTTTGGGACCATTGTCGTAGTTCCCTCGACAGTTCGGTACACAACACCGCCCCGTGTCGCAGTATGCATTCGTCAACGAAATATGTTCGTCGAAAACGAGCACTGCAACAAGGAACGGCTGTTCGATGACAGAAAAACAAGCAACGCACGTGCTGTCAGCAACCCGCAAAAATGGCGACGGCTTTCCTCCCGGGTTCGTGTACGACGGTGTAGCAGCTAGCGCCATCTGTCGGGAGGCGAGATAGTTAGGAGCTTTGAAATTTCTGGGGCAAGGTGCAGTGACGTCAGAGGGCTTGGCCGGAGGAGTGAAAGGGCCTTCTCCTAATCTAGGTGGCTCTGGCCTTATACATTGCCACGCGCCGTACAAGCGATAAGAAGCGAGCGAACGCGGTGATCAGTGATAATATAACAGTGTGATAACACAGTCAGGATGTCACCACACAAACTGACGCGCAGCGGCCAATGGGAGCCTCGTCGACGCGCGTCAGCCTATGGGACCGAAGTGCAAAAGGTGCCGTTGGCTAGCTTTGCGCGTGGTTTCATTAAGGTGCCGTTTTGCATGGTTTCAAATCTGATGACGTCGGCTCGCTCCATGAGACAGTTAATGCTTTCGCATTAAAACAAAAAAAGAAACGCAGGATCGTGGCGCATTAGCTGTGCGTGATTGTATTAGTCGGCCATTGCAAACGCACAAAGACGGCGAGCGTCGTGATGGTGCACTTTTTCGCTCTGCTTGATTGCCGCCACAGTAGCGTCGGTGGCGATCGGACTTGAAGTGACGACTATTGATAGTAATAAACAGTATTCAAGCACGCAAAAACAAAAAAAGTCTTCTAGATTGTAGCATCTCAAAGGGCCTGAAACTTTAAACCTGGACCCAAACCGTAACCGGAACCGAAATCCGTTTACGAACAAGTTTTTCAGTAACCGTAACTGGAACAAAACTGTTATTTGAAATTGATAAAAACCGTAACCGTAACTTTAAATTATTTACCGCTAACCGATATTAGCCGATATGAACCATAAAATAATAAAAAAATATTACTTTTTCCTCAAGAATGACATTGAGGAGGGATGTTGAAATGTCGTGGCCATTTTACAGAGTTACTATCACCGCGTGGTGCATCTGATAATACATTTCCGTTCAATCTAAACTTAGGATTAAGAATACTTATTCTGTGGTCCAGCTCATAATGAAAAGCCTCTATTTGTCAATCTGCCACACTCCTATAATTGCTACATGAAATCGGTGTGCGTCGCCTTCGGTGTATTAACTAATAAGTTAGAATTCTGAGATGTCTATCCAAAGCGGTTCTATCAAAACCACAGATGTTCCTGACCTTGCACTAGCCAGTATGAAGAAACGAGGTAAATTGACCATCATGCAGAGCTGCCGGAAAACAAAACCTTGTATTCATTTTGTCTGAAAGTTGTCGCGAGTGACGATTTTAGAACGACACTGAAAGAAAACAAAAATATCCGAAGTTGTACATTGACGTTTTGTATAAAGTCACTGACATATATATTTACAGGGTGTCACAAAAGAAAATTTACAGTCTTTTTTACCGTAAAATTAAACTAGGCATCGCCGAACGCTCATTCTCCGCCCAAAGGTACAGCTAAAAGTCACAACCAGATGCCAAAGTTTCAGCCCGATCCGATAACTTGATCAAAAGTTATGTGATTTTCTGAACTTTTCAATGGGAAAATGGAGCTAATTTTTGCCCGTTTTCGGTGTCTGGTGCCATGGAGCCCCATGTGTTTGAAAACTCCGTCGGCCGCCAATTTCCCATTGAATTTTTCAGCAAATCACTTATAGCTTTTGATTAAGTTATCGGATCGGGCTGAAACTTTGGCATCTGGTTGTGACCTCTAGCTCTACCTTTGGGCGGAAAATGAGCGTTCGGCGATGCGTAGTTCATTTTCGCGGTAAAAAAGACCGTGTAAATTGTCTTTTGTAACACCCTGTATATAGACCGATACGCGGTGTGGCTCTGTTTACCAACACGGCCGAAGGCCACGCATGCGCAGCAGCTATGTGGGTAAAAGCGGCCAAAGCTCTTTGTGTTTTCGCCATTGCGTTCTATGCCGCGCGCTCGTTGTTTACGTTGTACAGACGCGTCTAGTATTTTTTTGTTCGTCGTATTTTCTGCCAACGTATGTGTTATTGCCGACTATTTGAGCTCGCTACCCGAGCCTGAACGGCAGCGGTATCGAGACAAACTGTGCGTGGACGGCGTTGCCTTCGGCGATCCCTGCGCTGTAAACAAGACCTGGTGCAGTTCCGACGCGAAGTTGCTGCCACCGACGTCGACGGCTCACGTCGTCGTTTATTTAGTTTTTTCGCCAAGTCAGTCGACGGCCGACACGGTGCATTCGTAGAAGTCTCTCGAGGCCTACGATTACTTCGAGCCGGTTTCCGCACTGCTGGCGGGATCAGCAGACTTAGGGTCTGCTGAAGTGTATTTATTAATTGATTAAATACACTCAGCGTCTTCGAGTCAAGGTATAATATTTTTCCTACCCTCATGACCACAAGGCAGGACAAACGGTAACGCTTTGTCCGTTCTGCAGTCTTGCCGGTTAAACATAACAAGTAAGGGCGGTACCGGTAACGGGTTACTTTTTTCAGTGACGTAGTAACGAACTCGATACTTTAAGAGCGCAGCTCTCAGGCGCCCGTTTCCGGCTTGAGCGGCGTCGGCGTCGGCGTCGGCATAACCGTAAGGTCACGTGACCCCCCCGGTCACGTGACTCCCCCCCGAGGTAACATGAGCCCCAGGTCACGTGACCCCCCAGGTCATGTGACCCCAAGGCCACGTGACCTCCCCGAGGTCACGTGACCCCCGGTGCCTTCCCCTCCTCCTCAAGAGCTGCGCTTTAATTCGGCATTACAGGGAGTTGTAAACGGCTTTCATTTTTTTCAAGGCAGTAACGGGTGACGTATTTACGTTACTGTTTCAAGTGACGGGTAACGTAGTTACGTTACTCGTTGCTTCTTTCCAAGTCCTAAAGGAATTACACTTCAATTTTTTTCGTGTTTTAGGCGTCAAGCCACGTGAATATCTAAGTTTTTTTGCGTTTTTCTTTGCATTTTTTCTCGTGAGTATTTAGGTGAAACCGTAGAAAGAGATAAAGCAATTATGTTCTGCTTCTGCATGAACATAATGTTTCTTGAAATATGGCTCTTCTGCATACCTGTACCGTCAAAACAGTAAAACCTGCTAAATCATAATTTAAAAAGTAACGCAGAAGTAACGTGCGTTCCTTCTTATCGGTAACCGTAACGCGTTCCTTTTATTTTGACGTAACGTAGGTTGGTAACGCGTTCCTTTTATTTGCAAGTAACGAGTAACGTATCTCGTTACTTTTTTTCGCTAATGCCTGCAACACTGATGTTCTGTCGCCGATCTTTTTCCGCCTGATAGCGCGGGCGTAGCGAGCCACCGACGAGCGCTTGGCCGGTGCTTTGTGATCGAACACCGTGGGAACAAAATTCGGGTGGTCTCCATCAGACGACGGTTTTTCTGCTCATAATCAAGCCTCAGGACGGAGATTGAAATGGAAGCCACACTTGCCTTCAAGAAAGTGCTTGCCGCACGAACGGTCGTCCGCGCGAAGCCACCATTATTTTCGATCCACGGATATTCGCGACTCTGGCGACCTATAGGGGGCGCCACCACCAAACGAACATGGCGGCTGAGTCCAGGTCGCATTGGCTCGACCGGGCCGCCTGAACGGGTGGCGCATTCAATTTAACAAATTTTGTTTTGTTTAATGCCCAATTTTATAGGTATTTGAACTGAGACGGTTAAGTGTAGCCGGTGCACATAAACTTGCAGAGTACAGTTTTGTTTTCCCGGTGTTTTTTTTGTTATTTTCATGTCAAACTTTCGTTTCGGAGAATTCGTTCAAAACCGAAACAATGGGCTCCGGAGAGACGGTAATAGACTGTAATCAGTTTAGATCATCTAAGGAAAGCGGCGATGACTACAGAATTGTTCCACCAAGAGTAATTTTCAGCTAACTCGCATGCCTCGACCATGCGACTTATCTGTCTGCGAAATCGAGCTTTTGTGCGTATCCGCGTTTAAGAAACAGCTCCAGTCGTCTGCTCGGTCAAGAACACAGGCTGCTGGAGAATAACGAAATTAAGCAAGCGCTCCTTCAGCCAAGGAGCATGTCAACCCGCTGGCGCCCCACTAAGCAGCTGGTACCCGTATTTCAATTCAGGTTTTAGTAGCAATCAAGAAGTCATTTTGACGAGCGGGTTATGTATTATATTACGTACTATGTCCCACCAAAGCGATATTAGTATATTCTTCGGGTTGATATATGAGCTTAGTTGGCTAGCTATTAAGTGAACTGCTGAATAAAAGTATATTTGACAGACAGAGAGATACTACTTAAACTCAGCCAAATTGTTCTAGCCGGTAGCACGGAGACGAATGCGAACAAACTGAAGAGAGTCTTCATCGGAGATTCACGCAGAACCTCTCTTAATTGAACTTGACTTCGAATCGTGAACGGAGAAAATTTGTATTTTTTGTGGCCGGTCAACCTGAGCAATGTAGACGTATATTGCTGCTGGCTTCGACGGGGGTATAATATAAATATTGGAGGCGAGATAGATCATAACGCCGTGACAGCTTCTAACTTTGCGAGACGCGTCCCCCACCTTTTGAAAGCAGATAATTTCCCTCATAAATCGTATGCAGCGAGCAGGTATTCCTGAATCAAGTAATTGCGAAATCAGCCCAACTCCTTCAGTGTGGTCCAAGGGCTTTTTCGGCGAAAAGCAGCCAAGATGAATAGCCAACGCACCGACCGGCGTGGGTGGCTCAAACTTGAAGCTAATCGAAAACACAACCAAACTCAACAAACGCAGCTATCGAACCTTCCCATTCACTTCACCGCAACATTGGTTTTCCCTCCAGTGAAACACCTCGTCTGTCGTCCTCAGTACACTGTTCTAGATCCTTATAAAGAAACCACTTATCAGTTACCAAGTGCTCCTCACTTCGAATGTGATTCGAGACAGACAAGAAATCAAAACGTTTTTCCCTGATTTCTCCCATCCAAGAAATCGAAAGCACGCGACCGTGTGTTGTGGAGTAAAGGGGCTTTCAAACACGTGATGGAAGGAAACAGTGGATTGAGGCATCACCACACTAATGCACACTCAGGCAAATTTAGGAAATTTTCGGACCTATGTCAAATTACATTGTTTGCCACCGCGCCGAGCAACACGTGTCCGCGAAAGCTACCAGGGACGTGGAGGGGCGCAAAACGACCTGGGCCGGCTGGTTCCCGGTGTTCCCGCTTGGTGGCGTCCGTTTTGCTGGAGTCGCGAATTATCCACCTTCTGCGCCTTTCGGAGTTAGCCGGGAACTTGTGGAAACTCACCCCGCTAATTTCTGCTGTACCTTTCGGTGCAATTAACGGCTACACAACTTTGCGGCACGCTGAAATGCTATGACGCCCATGCAAAACGTGCGCCCTTTTGCCCACACCACCCGGCTCCGGCGGGATCGCAGCGCCGCCGGAGCTTCGTGACGTCAAGCCCGCCTGTCGGTCTATATATCCTATCTTTTTCTGTCCGCATTTTTTTTTCTTATGTATAAATGCACACTTTTTTCTTGCGTCACAAAATCGGACACCGAGAAACGTGCGCTTCCATAACCACATGCATTTGCTTGGAAAGCAAACATGACTAGAAAGTAACAGCGCAAAACAACGAAGACTAATGAAATGGAGGAATAACAGATGACATATGTTTACAGTTTTTAGTGTTGTTTGTTCCTCTCCTTAGCCTTTCTTGTTCTGCGCTATTGCATTTACATTATGTTTAACTTGCATCAACTAGCCCAGCTCTCAAGTTTAATACTTTATACCACTTGACAGTATTTTACCAGAGGAGGGTTATAGTTCTGCTCCCTCCTTCATTGTGGGCGAAGCCTCTTCTGCATATCTTAGGCTGCAACAAACTATAGCGACGAGAAGGTACGAATGCCTGTTCCAGCACCCAGTGGGAACTTTCTCAGGGGTGTTTACAAACGCTGCCGAACAACAAAGGAGCGATATTTATTTTATTTTCATTATATAGAATGCGATAATCCCCGAGTAGCGGGGGGTAACATGTATGCTTGGGTATCACAGTATGCAATGCAAATAGATGTTGTGGACAAGCTTTGGATCTAGAAACGTGTGCACCTTTTGACCAATTAGAAGTACTAAGACGTTTTTGAGTTCCTCCTTATTCTGAATGCCCCGTTGTGGGATATCTGAGACTGTTCGAATCCGTTTATCATAAAACGGCTGTCTAGCATTTCTGTTACACAACTTATTGGAGAAACCGGAAAAAGTACGATTTTAAGAACGTGTAACCTGTAGCCGAAACCGTAAAAAACTTAAACGAAACCGATATCAACAGGAAATGGTAATCGTAACCGCAACCAAAAATTATATTTTTCGGTTTAAGTCCCTGCTTTAAAAGCTTCAAATGGTACACGCTACCAACAGGGACGTTTAGCAAGCCGCTGCCGCGTTTTGACTACCGCACTACCGAAACCCTTTGAAGCATACTTTTAAGCGCGCGCCCGAGTTACACCGGGGCCGCGGGGCACGCGCTTAAAAGCATGCTCGAAAGGCTCCGGTAGTACAGTACTCGGAACCCGGCAGCGGTTTGCGAAAGGTCCCCAGTGATGTAAATTAGAATCAAGAAATCGAATGTAACATATATCCTATATTCTATACTATGTCACCTAGTTTTAAGTCACCTGCAGGTATAATCTATTTGACTCTGCATCGAAGTGCTTAGACAGCTTCTTTTTCGTGCAATTAAATGCACTCTGGTAAGAAAGGGAAGCCACTGCTGGTAATATAAATTCTATAAAACAGAAAGTGAAGAAATGCTTCAGAAATGCTCGTGCGCTTTATGGGCGCACAATTTCGTTAAAATGTCGGCGTATGCGCGTCGACAGTCGCCGCCAACACTTTATGCCACATAAGACAGGCGACAGTGCATTGCATGTTCTTCACCTGCAGAGCATCAGCGAGAGGGTTGCATATTTAAAAATACTAAAGTTCCGTCAACGCATGAAGGCGTGTGCGGATAATACGAGTTGGCTGGATTTTAGCAAATCGTTTTCGAATACCTCATATACTTTCGAGATGCGTTCGATATGCGAGCTTCCGATAAAACCGTTTACATAAAACACATTATGCTACAACGCAACTGTGAAACGACACGTTTACGCTCCCTGTTGTGCAATATGCTCCCAGAAGGCACGGTTGCTGGCATAATTATTGACGACGCGAATATCTTTATTGGAACCGTGAAAATAAATCTATTTGCAACGGATGAGTGTTAAAACGAGTCAGTATACGAGCAATAAAGTCGTTAATTCTGTCCCTTCGTTTTCGTGTCCATGTATTTTGAGGCGCTTTTTCCAGTTAAAGGTAAAGTTATTTGTTTTGAGTCATTACTGAACCAGTTTTCTGTGTATAATTGTACTACGGATAAAGTAGAATTTTTTTTGAACGAACATTAAAACAATTGAGGTCGCGAATGAGGGACTTCTGCAAACCAATCAAATTAGTAATCAGTTTAGCACTATGCCTAATTCGTATGCATTTTTATATCGAATTTTAATTCAACCTTCATGTTGGAGGAAGTAGGTTTTCGAAATATCAGTCTTCACGAAGTTCGTGAACAATATTCTTTTAAAGGACATCTCATTCCATTGCACTCGGCTCTATGACGATTTAAAAAGAAGAAAATTAATTTTCATTTTTGCATTAAAGGAAACCAGAAGCGTTCTGCCCCATTGCCGTCCTTTCAAATTGCGTAACTCTTTTTTCACAGGCGTGACTGTCAATGCTGTTCATCCGGGGCTCGTGAGGACTTCAATATCGCTGAACGCTCCCGAATTCATGGCATCCTACTTCTATCTATTTCAGTACCTAGGCGGAAAAGTATGCTTGTTTTATCTATGCATGAAATTTATGGACACTATATAGTCGCTTCCGACCTAAAAACCAGGTTGTGTCAAATCGTGAGCATCTCATTTCCTATCCGCAGCAAATGAGATCGCGGAAGTAGCCGATCAATAGAGCGCGGAACGAATCTCAAACCAAGAAGTGTGTACAGAGTACCGGCGATCCTTAAACTGCCAGCGACAATTTTAGTACAACTGTCGTGCCGCATTCTCAGGTGAAAGACGTTTCTCGCATGCTGTACAATGAGAACAGGATTACTGTTGTTTAAGCTGGGGATGAAGAAGTAAGAAATAGGTGCATTTACCAAAATACTAATTTAAAAATCTGAAAAATAACTGACACGCAACAAGGTAGGTAATAGCATCATGAGGATTACATGTAAAACTCTGATATAGATTTCTTTCGTGATTTAACTTGCTTTGTAAAGAACGACCAGGATGTCCCAAGCACTGCTAAGTTACTTCGGAATTGTATCTTCAATACTCATATCTTAAATTGTTGGAAATTGCATTTCAGAGAGCGATAAAAGATAAGAGCGATAAAGATAGTTCACACTTTGTCAGTTCGGTACAGCGTAAAAACAATATCTCAAATAATTGTTTTTGATTAGGCAAAGTATGCAATTTTGTTTGAGACTGGTTGGCATATTTCTCAGCCAGGCCTTATTTTGTCTTTTTGTATATTGCGCATTTTTGTTTCCCTAAAAACGCTTAAACGTATTCTCGCACTTAAAAAAAAACATTTGAAACTATCTAATGACGGATTTTTTAGTTTTATAATAGTGTAAGGTACACTTGCAACGTCGTAAGGTCGTTCGATCGCCACCACTAATAGCAGCCTGACAAAAATATTTTCATTCGTCATAATTTTTTGCATCGTTGGGTGAAAGCTTATGAGAAAATTAAAAGTACTTGATACTTTTATTATATCTTTGTTGTCGCAGCAGTACTTTCTGGATTATTACCACGTTAGCTTTGTTTTAATTATATGGCAAGCAACGGCTCTTTTTTAAACAAAAAGATTGCTAAGCCGCTCACTGGTTTATTTTCCCTGCTATCTTTGTATGATCGGCCTCTACATACCACTCGCATTTTACTCTCACGGGCCATTCTTGCCCAGGGGGAGAGAAGGAGTGAATGAAGGAAGGAGAGAGTTTGTGAGAATAGGATTCGAGTCAGAAAGTCAGAACCCTTCCCTCATTGGGCTTTGCAGAAAGCACGAGGTGAAGCGGACTGTAACACTTTATCTCCTTGGCTACCGTATCAGATTGTGTGAGGAAACTAAGAAAATTATCATCCATTAAAAAGCAAAAAAACTGGTTCTGATTTAGTTTCGGGGCACTTTGTGACGCTTTTTATTTCGGTTCTGCCTGTTTCAGACTCCACTGAAAGGTGCCCAGACAGCCCTGTGCTTGGCTGTTGATCCCATGGTTGGTCGAGAAACTGGGATTTATTACTCGGACTGCAAGAAAGGCTGGGTCAGCCGCAAGGCCCTGAACTTCAAGCTGGCTCAGCATGTCTTCCGATGCTCGATGAGACTCGTGAACCTTGAAGAAACCGACACTCTCTCCTCTGAATGGGAATAAAATGGATACGCATAAACCTGACGAAAATAATTTTCGTCATTGTTGTCCAGCTCGCTTGCACCTTTGCATTTATTTGCATTTTACGCATAAACCTTCTGTTCAATTACACAAGAACCAAGGAGCACGCTGCGTGTGCAGTTTCACGCGCTGCACCTACCTGCTTTTGCAGTGGTTACAGTTGCACACAAGAAATCTATCAAATATGGAACTTTATATGGGCATTCCGCAACATTACATGGCTATAAATTTAAAAAAATGTTAGCTGTGCACGTCGCATTTTGAATGGTACGCTACACGTTTTTTACTTGGAGAAAGAAAAAAATACACATTGGATGCCTAAACAGTGCAAGAGTTGTCTGCCATAGGTCGACACTAGTTCACGTGGTGATGAAATATCTATGCGGTGAAGTTCAGCAGTTAGCCTCAAGTTGTAACGCACATGAATCAATAGTGACATACGACCACAAGCCGGTAAGGTCCAAAAGCTTGGGGCCTCTGGGGCTCTAAGTCGTTCACTAGGCAGACTTGGGCTTCGTACTTTAAGAATGTAATAGATTACAATTACAAATTACCGAGCTTCAAAAGCAATGGAGTACCGCTACAAATTAATTTCACTGAAAAGTAACGGATCACTTCACTCGTTACGTTACAAACTACTTTGACGTTACTTTTCCGTACACTTATCCAGAAAACAATAGAAACAATTTTGATATTTGAAAAAATGTTCCGCAACACTACATTCCATTTCTCATACGCCTGTATTACGGTAGTGTAAAAATAAAATATTGTATTTAGGAGAAAGAGTGTAGGTTCACTCCGTCCCCCTGTAAGCTGAGAAGGCACCGAAAGCTGCAATCACACCCTCAATCTCGCTAACTTACTGCCTCCGGAAATGATCTCTGGAATTGTGCAGACAATGCAAGCGATGCACATGCTCAGTAGCAGCGTCTACCTGTGCTATGAGATTCGGAGCTAAAGAAGCGATCTACGAAAGCTTCCTTATGACTCGGGTGTTTCGCCTGCTATTCATAAGAAAAGAAAAACTTGGTTCTAACGTTACGATGTATAGCCAATGCAGAATGCAGGTATCCCAGCTTACCTTCATGTGTTTTCGTAGATTAGAGTTTGTTGTTCTTGCTGATGACAATGTTTGTGTTTTTTTTGTTTTTTTGACAAGCAAATTATGCACTGAAACTCTAGGTTTCCGTCACTTTAATACCCTAAATTTTGAACATCTCATTAAGAGATGGCCATGGAGACGATTGACACTCCATGGCCGAAAACTCGACTCGTCAGAGGAAACGTGGAGGTTACGGGTTATCGATCGTTCATCGGTTCTCACTTTCATACCAATATTCGTGGAGGCCAGGGGAGCGGAGGGCATAGAGAGCGAGAGAAGCGGTGGCCATCGGTCTCACAAAACAATAGAGGATCACACTACTTTTCCGCGCTCTCTCTCTCTCTCTCTTTGTCAGCACTCTTTGGCCTAACCCCCCCCCCCCCCGCCCCCTTTTCCCCTGTATGTCGACAACTAACTTAAATTGAGGAGGGGACTCGACCACGATGCTAACGTGGCAATAAGGGGAGGTGTGCCGAACAGGAAATCGTTAGCATGCCACTTTATTCATGACGCCGGTGGCACCGGTACCCTGCGCCTGGTGCCATCGGGCGGCGCGCAATGGCACCACGCGTAGAGGTGCGTCCTGCATGAGCACGCGTAGTACGAGACGCTCTCGTGCCACGCGCGCTCTCGCACAACACTTGAGACGCTTCACGCCACGCCCCTTCGAGCAGAAATGCACCAGTATCCTGGCTACAGCGAAACTTTTTCGTCATGAAGCGTTGGAACTACCCAAGGATGCGGAGCGCTCGGCGCACCACCCCTTACAGCTACCATAACCATGCCCAGAGAAGTAAACCAAAATAAGTATCGTTCCTACCCTCGAAAACGATGCTCTTAGTCTCGCGCCGGGCACTTTTCAGCCTTCCCTCAAGAGCGTGCTTGAATATAGTAGCGCACATCAATGACAAAGAGAATTCGACCCCCTCGCCCGAGGCTACATCGTCTGTCACGCGAGTTGTGAACCCGCGAATCGAGGGGTACGGACCCGCGTTTGATGTCTGTGCAGGTGGCGGGAGATGTCAAAGAAGTTGGAAAAGGTGAAACGATGTAAAAGACGAAAACAAACATGAAGAGCTTTGTCCTGGCCGAGAGAATAAGAAAAACACAATGGAAGACGACGGCTGCCTACTCGGCGTTGTCTTACTTGATCTTTGTCTTTCGCATACCATGCCTTGCCCGTTTTTCTAGTGCTTCTAGTGACCGGTCATACAAGAAATTGTGTTTTCTTTTCGGCTATTCTCCCCTTCCTGATGTTTCCTCTTTTGTTGAACTTTCTCTCGTTATGCTGCTGAATGTTCTGCTCGTATTGCTCCAGTTACTGTATTATGCTCATATTTTAAGAAGTAACGAGTAATTAAAGTAATCCGTAACCAATATTTTGTAACGAAATTACATTACAAATTACTTCAGAAAAAGAGTAACGTGGCTATTACACAATTGCTTGAAAAAGTTACGGATTACAAGTAATCCGTTGCTTGTGACGGGTTACTTCCCAAGACTGTCACTAGGCAAGAAAGTCAGCGAGATCGCCGACCGCCGCTATTGGCCAGCGCCGCGCTGCGAATCGCGGACGTTCACGCCAAGTGTCCAATTAAAAGCCCCAGATTCCAAATGGGGGGGGGGAGGGGGAGAGTATTTTAGACGAGGTACCTGCGTTTTGCTGCAAGCGTTTTCGCTCTACCTGCCACGAGCCGTTGTGCGCTGAACCGGTCGGTCACCTCCCCTAGATTTTATTTATTAAAAATTGAAGCTTTTTTTTTCTGCACAAGCGGATCCACACTACATTTTTCCTCTTTTTACATTGTGTAGAAATCATACGAAATTAATAATCTTGAAAGCACTTACACCCACTATATATCCTCTTTTCCTGGGATGATTTGTATGTCCCATTAAAGGGGCGGTGCAACGATTTCCGGACTTCGAAAAATTAACTGCGGGAATTACTCTGTGTCACTTATGGAACAAAAAAAAAAGCTATTTTCTCGCGCTCGCTAGTTTTTATTTAAAAAAAAATTAACAAATCGAAGCTCAAAGTGTTTCTCAACTCTCCAAGTCGTCTTTTGAGTGACGTACGCTGGGGAATCACCTGGTTTCCTGTTGGGTTAGGTTAGGTTAGGTTAGGAGGCTATGGGGAGAGGGGTGACCTGAAAGGGTTTAATCTTTACAGCGGAGCTGTTAAGGGCTAGTTTTAACAGGATCATGTCCCCCGCAAAGAAATGAAGACACCGAACTGTGGACACCTACCGCCATTTATGAGCGACGGCGGCAAGCCACGTATCTGGTTGCCGCCGTCGCTCATAGATGGTGGCAGCCTTTCCACTCTGGCTTGCCGACCTGCGGCCGGCCATTACTTTCCATTGTACAGCTTTGCAGGTCTTCATTCTTCACCAGAGTAAAAAGGCTTAAAGTTGTTCCGTTTCTTTCTTTCTCTCGTTTCATTCGTTTCTTTTTATTTTGTCTTTTCCTTTTCTTTTGTCTTGCCTTTCGCCCTTTTTTCTTGTATTTTTTGCTATTTCTTCTGCTTATCACATTCTGGAAAGTCAGTCAAGACGTTGAAGGGAAGAACGAAGTAGTCAAATACACAAGAGTTGTAAGTTCAGCGCGTGTGCTTGTCTTTTTGTGTATCTGGTCAACGGCTATCTGGGCCCGTTTGCTCGAAGTGCTAACCGCGGCTAAAGTTAGCCGCAGTACCTAGGAAAGGGATTTTTAAATTACGTGACTTCCTCGGCAGGGCTAGGCAGGGCAACGTTGGGCAGGGATGCGGGGAAACATGGCGGTGCCCCGGTGAGTGAGCGCTGCTCGCTTTGGAACTAATATGTCGTTGTAGCTGCTATATCGGGCACGTTAGTCAGCAACGAATGGTGCAGGAGGCTTTCGCTTTGCCTTACCTCACTGAAATCGCAAAGCATGAGCAATGATATCGCTGCATTTTTTAGATAGTCTTTCGATTCTGGCCATTCCTAAGCCTAAATGAACGCGATAATTGTCGGCTTGGCAACGTCTTTGGAAACCGGATTGCCTTGACTCAATCGGCCGGGTATTGATAGCACGCAGAAGCATGACAGCGTCTCAATCACGACCGGTTGTGGTCTCAATAGACCTTTTTATAAATTTTCCAAGCGCCCAGGTGCATGCAACAAGTGTAGTTACACGCGTTGCACGTGTATAACTCTGGCCTGGACGAGCGCGCAAGCCTCGTCGGACGAGACCGACGACAGCGGGGCCGATGGCTTCTTTTCATTCGTTTGGTGTTCGCCATTGAGACAAGTCGCGTTGCCAAATCGCGGCGTTGCGAGCGTTTTCTGTGCTAGCTGTGACGATGTGAGAATTGTCATGTGCTCTGTGCCTTCGCTTGGGAAATCGCTTCCTGTCGAGACCAGAGCAAGCTCCCTCTACGCCGATGCCTTCCCTTCGTTTGTTAAGTGTTCGCCCTTGTGACAAGAAATATCGCAAAATCGCCGTAGTGCACGGGTTTCTTCGAGGTGGCGTGACAATACGGCGGTCACACCACTATCTCTTAGATACGCTTCGTGATATACTCAAGTGATGCCACCGCCGTGCTGCCTCACAGGACTCGGCCTGCTTCCTTGCTCTCTTTATTAAATGAAGGATGCCAACTGGCATGGCGCCTTCGAAGCGATATATTTTTATCCGCGAAGCTGGCGCCTTCGCCGAGTATGGTCGCAGTGATTGGTCGGTGGTAAATCAGGTAAGCAAAAATTGCCTCGTCCTACCAATGTCACACATGATTCTGCCGTCACCTTAGACATCACGAGGTAGGCAATCTACCAGCATCTCGCCCCGTGCAAGAAAACAGCGGTACTACCTTAGCCGCCTCGTGACGATTTGGTCCCGTTCAAAGGTCATTGAGCTCGCGCCTGAAATCGACGTTGCCGATGTCGCCCTATCGGCCAGGCCGCGGAGCAGACGATGCACTACAAGTTCTCATAGTGCGCACGACTCTCCTGGTGATATGTTCCAGCCCTTGGGCACTGACAAAGCGAGGTAGTGACACGTTCACGCCACCAAGTGTCAATGCTGATAACTACAGTACGCTTGGCCATAGAGAGGCCGATGACGTCGCGTGCAAGACGCGAGCGCGACGGATATCCCGAGGCGCACCGCGCACTTCGATGGCTGATTTTGAAGAGCTCGATCGCCAGAATCAAACATTTAGGACAAAAAGTACAGCCACCCGGCCGTTTGAAAAGATAGCGTGCGATTGGTATTAGCAGATAGAGTTTATTATGTTTAACTTATTTCTGAACGTGATAAGGTATATTTTAAGTTTCGATTCAGTACTCCTTTAAAAATACGTCACTTTTTATCCCTCCGTGTCGAGTCAAATATTTATGCAAAAAAATTGACGAGAAATAAACCGCCCCACAAGCACGCCACATAGTCAGCGCTAACCTTGCTGTGGAATTTGAAATTTTACGGGAACATTGAAATGCGGTAGTCTTTGACATCCATCTAGCTTGGCTAGAAGAATTATTGGTGCCAACGAGGTTAATATTTAGTAACAAATAAGTAGCTATAGTCTTCCGATTTACCCCGCTACAACGATTTGTGATTATAACCTTCACTTATAACGACCATTTAAAAAGCACCCACATGGGCCGCATTACATTAATTGCTCCAGCGTTCGTTTTAGTGGGCCATTACCCTGTTTTGGTCAAATACTACATTTGCACCCAGTTAAAGGTTTCGGACTTTCTTGCGATTTTGCAGTTTTGCTCGAAGAAAGGCTTTTCAGATGTGACCTGACCCTAGTACATAGCGCTGCTCTCTTAGCGCGAACAAGTGATTGTCATTTTTGTTTAATTGAATGATTGCAATAAAACTTATTACTGCGGTGAAAAGTGCTAATTTAAGTGACTGACCGGAGTGGTAAAAATTAAAAACTGTCAATGCGCTTTCGAAGTAAAATGCAAAATCGCGAGTGTGTTGTGCTCGTACTAAAAATGGCGTGCAGTGCGGATACGAAGTAAACGGCGTATACTGCGAGCAAGGAGCAGAGTAGACGCGAGGGTCTACGCACTCGTGAGGTAAGGTTGACCTTGTGTGGCGACACTGGCTCACGGTTTATATGAAATGTGTGTACGTGGTACGTTTTTCAAGTGTGACGTAGCTTCCGGATGAGACACAAGAAAAAGCCACGTGCCCTTGCAGCAGTGCGGAGCTTCAGCACCCTGAAGCTACGCTATAGCAGAACTTCACCTGCAGGTGTTGTTACCTATAGCTGAAGTTCGCAAGTATACTTGCGAACAACGTTCCGTGGCTATGTAGTCAAAGCTTTGGGCGCACATGCGCTTGCACGTCTTGAGCGCCCATCAATGTTGCGCACGCGCAGTCTTCACTTCTGAAGAGCCACCGAAGGTTATGAAGCAGAAAATATGCTCCACCTCGAGCGCGTGCTTTCCACCTTTGATGATATGCCTATTTCCTGGAACCGGACACGAAGTGCGAGGACATCTACCTCCTATTGCAGTGTCCGATGTTCGGTTAAGAACGGCAAGAGGCTTTAGAAGCGATTTAGCTACAGGATCGCGGTCTCCAACGCTGGAGGGATGCACTCTCAGAAAAAAGGGACTCCGTACTTTTATCGGACTAAATCGGTGTCACTGAGCTAGAGTGATCCCCCAAAACGGCTCAACTCCAGTTTAGACCCTCCCTTTCCTTTTGGTCCCTTAGCATTGATCTCTTTAGGTCGAAATTTTGGTCCGTTAAAAGGAAAGTTTTTGATCCTTACACCAAGGCATCAGAAGTTAAGTTGAACTCTTCAGGGATTAATTAACGTCCCTTAAAAGGGCCCTGCAACGACTTTTTGACTGGGTTTTTTAATTTGCACCGAACCTGAACGCACTGAAACTTGGTGAAATTTTTTTCTTTTCTCGAATTTCGATTTTTTTTAAAACGTTATGGGCAAATTAATTTTACAAGAACAAGCAAAATATAAACTCTTTCATCAAGTACCTGGTGCTGGCTTGGGTTGCCGTGAACTAGAGGAGGGGTAGTGAGATCAGCGAGCGCTCACGGCTGCCGCACTCTGTATCGACGGCTCGAGAGGGCGCCACTAAAGCATGGACTGGACAGGCTGGATGAAGCGGGCGGCCAGGGCGGCTCGCATTGTATTTGCTGCGCTACTAAACACTCTTTCTTGAAGCTTTTTGGCTCGAAATGTTTGCCGTTTGAGGTCATAACCTCCGAACCCCACAAAAGAAATACGCGACACACGAGTGACTCAATTTGTCTGGCGGTGTTCGCTTTGCGCGTGGTACTAAGCACAAACGCGCGACGTTGAAGGCGAACGCCGCCAGACCAATTTCCTGGGCGGCGTCTCGATTCCCGACTATTTCTGCGCTTAGCGCGAGCACTTGAAGGTAGGTCAGCCTACCAGGAGCCTGTCACTAGAAACGGCCAAACCGCAAACTAAACCTGCTTGCCGGAGATCTTCGTAGCGCTCGGAACAGGTCGGCTTCTCCAGCCCATACGACTGCAGCGCCGCCGCGCACATCGGGGACTTTTCCACGCTCGCCGCTTCACAGCAATGCGTCACGCGCGTCGGCGCCTGATCCATCTTCCCCTTTCTAGTTTGCGTCTCCTTTTCCACCACCTGGTGGCGGGTATGTCGACGGGCAATTTCTTGTTTCCGTACTTTCTAAATTGCATTTGTTTCTTTTCTCATCTAAAATACTGGACAAAAGCTACATTCATAACCAATTGAAACGGTTCGCGCCACTTATGTTTTGTATTTTGACTGAAAAAAAGCTTTTAGCGGCTCTAACCAGTCGTAAGGCAGAAGCTGACCAGGACCGACAACGTCACGATTTAGTCACATGCCGCGCGCGTTCGGCACCACGGGGCGCCCCGGTAGGAGGAGGAGGTTTCCACGTCATGCAGATAAAATATGATCCACTGTTATTTAGTTCCTCCCTCCGTGCCCGCTGGTAGCCCGACCCACAAGAGATGTGGAAACCGCGGAAAGGTTGACGCTAAAATAGGATTGCAGGGCCCTTTTAAGAGCCGTCGTGTCCACAATTGGAGGAGTAACTTTGACCCCTTGAGGATCAACAGTGCTATTATTAGGACGGAACCTTTTGATTGGGGACTAACTTTTCATCCCTCTGGGGATTAATTTTGGAACTTAATATTTATAGTGATGGAGGAGTAACTTTCGTCCTTTTGAAGACCAATTATTGACACTTTTAGAGGTTATTTTGACAGAAATTAGGGAACACCTTTCATCCCTCTTAGGATCAATCTGGCCAACTTCAAAGACCATTTTAATAGTAGATAGGGACTAACTTTCATCCCCTTGTGGATGAATGTTCATCCTTTAAGGGACGAATTTTTTAGTGTTGAGGGAGCAAATTTCCTCCCTTTAAGGATCAATTCTGACACTTCTAGAGATGAATTTCATAGTAATGAGGGAGAAACTTTTGTTCCTTTGTCAACGAATTGTGACATTTTTAATGATGAATTTTCTATTAGTGAGATACTTTAGCTGGGAGCAGGAGTGGAAGGTTTGCGGCAGTGAATGGCTTGCTGTTCCCAAAAGACAGATTGTGCAACTTGTCTGAAGACGTATCCCTTCTGAAGAGCTGCACGAAGTGTCTTTCCAGAACAGGAAGGTATTCAATACCGCAGACCTTTCACTCCCGTTCAAAGCTAAAAGGTGGAAATATTGCAGTACATTTGAAAATTCGCACACCTTTATTTGGAAAAAGCAAGCCTGAGTTGCCAAACTAGCAGCATCATGTCCTACCCGAATCTAAATGGTAATAATGCTTGTGAAGACTGCAGATATGCGGACAACACTCGTAGAACTTTGGGGCAGGCTTTAACAGCCAGCAGCACTGTTTTAAAAAAAGTTGCACAAGCAATTTGCAGATTAAAATTAGCACTTTCATTGTGGAAATATATTAATTCTGGAACTACACAACACTGTAAATTGAAAAAAAAACAACTTACACATAACAAGAAACTATACAAAACAATATTGCCATCTTGGCACTGAGGTTCTTACCAAAATTTAACTTGACTAGCATATACAGAATGTCTTCTTTAGCTGCACCAAATTTAAAAAAGGGAACGTGAGATATAGCAATTTGAACCTTAGGGAAGTGTTAGCGGCCATAGCGGCCTCTAGAAAAAATGTGAAATTATGTATTAGTTTGCTAATTAAATAAAATATTTTAACAAACTTTTTAATTTTTCATTTGAGGGCACATAAAGTATTTAGAGGATTGAAGACCGACCGCAATATGGTCTAGCCGTGTCGTCAAATTTGGATAAAAAATTCCTAGTAGGCGCTACGGGGTCGTAAAATGTCACTGGTAAATGGCGTCAAACCGAAACTAAACAGGAAAGAGCGCCAGTAAAGTTATCGGTCCGCCCTTCCGGGCATGCGATTCGTCATTACCGCAGCCGGCTCCAATTGCTTAGGCGAAGCTGGCTGCGATAACGACGATCCACGGGGGCTGGAAAGGTGGAGCGATAACTTTACCGGCGCTCTTTCTTGCTTAGTTTCGGTTTGACGCCGCCTACTAAAGTGACCTTTCTTGACCCCGTAGCACCTACTACAAATTTTTTAATCAAACTTTGATGACAGGCCTAGACCATATTGAGGTCGAGCTTGAATTCTCTAATTACATTATGCTCCCTGAAGTGAAAAATTAAAAAAGATAATTAAAACAGTATAGTTAACTAGCTAACTAATTACCTACTTTCACCTGTTTTCTAGAGGCCACCATGGCCATTAACGTTGCCCCAGGGCTCAAATTACTCTATCTTACGTTCTCTTTCTTTGAAATTCGGTGCAGTTAAAAAAAAAAAACACACCCTGTATTGCTGTATACAATGGTCCTTAATGCTGCGGAACGAGCCCGAAGAATTGGTGCCTGCATGTTAAAAGTTTAAGCTTTCACTGCATGTGCATGTTACCTGTTGAAATTGTAAGGCATTTCGCCTCCTTTCTGTGAAAAATGAGTTCAACTCGGCAGGGCCAACAAGGACATGCTTACAGACGACGGAGTAAGCACTCATTGTAAACTGTGACGCCATTTTTTTTAAGCAGAGCAAGCAAAAGGCGCTCTTTTATTTGCTCGTTGTGTCTATCGGAAGTTACGACCATCACTAACTCTGTCATCTGCAAACATGACTGCTATTGACACCGGCCAGTTTCTACGTGCAGGGCCTGATTTTTTTTTGCTCGTTTAACAGCATTAAAATCTATTGTAGACAACCTATATATCAATTCAAGAATAAGAACCCGAGGGCTGTAGCATATCGCGGAGCTGGCGAAACAGCCTCGAGTGTGCGATGGCCGACCAACGCGACGAGAGTGGTGGTGATTGACAATATTTAGGACAAAGACGCCGCTACATCACCAGGCGCCATGATCGCCGAGAAGCGATTCGGCCTAGAGTCGTATTTGTATGACCGTCTGCGTTGTCTTCGTCGTCCGCAAAAGCTAATGGAGCCTATTCACAAAAGACGACGACCGACTTTAATTTCCATGTGTTCTTTGTGCGCGTCCCGACTTCAAGCAGCAAGAGAATAGAAAAAACGTACTTGAAACTGAACGCCGCGGCGTGGACAAACGCTGGATCCGCAGATACCAGAAAAAAGCTACAACGGCAACGGTCCCACCGATCAAGAACGGTAGGCTTAGCAAGGCACTCCGACACAACGTTGCACCGGCGACCCGGAGCAAGACCATCTGCACACGCCCTGCTGGCTAGCTGAATGGAATAGGCCCACGAGACTATTGTGGACCTTTCTCGAATAAATATTTTGAACCCTGTCCTCTATTTTCGGGTAAGAGGGTCATTCTTTCCCCTTGTCGTCCTTAGCTTGTTTTCAGATGAAGCGGTGGCGAACGCTGTCGTCAGAAAAGGAAACTCGACCCTATAGTATTTGTTTTCTGTTATAGAGCCCAAAAAAAACGCCATATGGATTGCCTTCGCAACATAACATGTGTACGTTCACTTTTTTTTTAATATCTCCATTTTATTCCGACATGACGGTACGCCAACACATGTCGAGTTAGGGCAGTTGTTGGGAGCTACTCAATGCCGGCCCAATCTTTCTCTGCCGAGCGTCACGTCACCATCGAGTTGCGATTGTCTATAAGTGGCCAGTGGTTCATAAAATATCGGTGGGAAAAGATCGTTCCCTAAGCTGTTACCATGAATCTGGTGCCAGTGCGGTTCCGCTCCC
Organism: Ixodes ricinus; assembly: GCA_037355805.1. NCBI lineage: Eukaryota > Metazoa > Arthropoda > Arachnida > Ixodida > Ixodidae > Ixodes > Ixodes ricinus. The sequence goes on along the minus strand of JAZHYW010024859.1, from coordinate 188,908 downwards.
AGTGCGGACAGGTATTTACGTGGATCTTGCTGACACTGTTTTAGTTGAAACGTATCTTCCTAGACATCGGTTCCTTCCACGCATCCCCGAAGCCACGAAAAACGCCACAGTGATTTGTTTACATGTGCGCCGCTTTGCAGAGCCGTATGGGCCGTCTCCTTTCTAGAAGCGACGGCAGTTGCGTTGACTTCGTAGCGATCGGGTTCGTTGCAGTTGACCAAGGCGGTTATCCCGTCATGAGGAGAGGTAAGCATTCGGGCCCGTTTAAATAGACATTTCGTGGCGTCGATATTACATCACACGTGCACATCCGTAAACCACCCCAAACAAGCGTTGCCCGAAAGACCACCAGATACCAGACTTGTACGTAGTTCAACTACTCTACTCAAGTTACTGTAGATTAACTACTTTTCTGAGTAGTTTAGTAACTTTCAATTACATTTTTATTTCGGTAATTAGTGGTTTACTTTAATTACTTTTTTGAGTAACTTCTACTCAAGTTACAAATTAATTTCAAATTTTAGTGGTTGTTTTGCCTATCAACAAACATTCCGGCACAAAGGAGATAAGATGTTCGAAGATCAGCTGATATTTTCAAAAAGGGGGAAGCATGTGGCGTAGAGAAAAAGGGTGGGGGAGAAAATGGTTTGGAAAGTCCGAAATCCCCCCAAAATTTTCACAAGCCAAGCCCCCCCCCCCTGCAACAACACTGCTACGAGGCGCAAGAAGCGAACAGACACGATGCGAGAGAGGCCGAGTAACTGCGGGACTTGCGCCGAAGACTGGCGTTTCTCTCTGTCCCGAAGCTCAAGGATACTTGACCCATTCGAAGAAAGGGCTGGTCCCCACTTCTCCCCAACGTAGAATTTCACCCACTACAGGAGGTGTACACACTGCATCCTCGGTCAAAGGAGGCAACAAAATGCAGCCCTTGCTCTGAAACTCATCTTGTGCTCTCCCGTAAATTGTGCTGTACTCGAAGAATCGCGTGCTAAAGGGCAAGGCAAAAATTACCTTTTTGCGTTGCCTTTCCTCCCGAAACTTAGAATATGCAGTACTTCAAAGAGTCATGGATCGTTCGGGAAACCTGTAGTAATTCCTACAACGTTTTTATATAAAAAAATATTAAAGAAACAGCGTTGGAAAGAACTCTATGTAAATGGTACTTAAAGTAGTACTGTTTAGAAAAATTTACTTGAAGTAAATTCTCTGAACATGTACTTGTATATTCCTAGGAAAGTAAAACTTCCGACTTCAACGTACATTCCCCAAATTTGATGAAAAAAAATTAAAAGAAATGGCGGTATCGTCGTGTGAAAACGCGCTATTTCGAGACGTCATCTGGTCATTTCTCTGAGTGAAGTAATGGCGGCTGTAAGACCGATGGAAATAAGTGCCTATAAGTTGATTGTGTCAAATAGCTCGTCAGCGAGAGTAAAAAAACTACTCTGCGGCGACTTGACCTTATACAATATTTGCTGCCATTTCCGTAAAAAACTGATGCGCCTCCGATTACCCCTGGAGCAATGCATACCAGTTAAAAATACACAGTATGGGGAATGAAAGGGCATCATGAAAGATTGTGTTAAAAGTGCTTGTACTTTACCTTGAAATATAGTGTATTTATATACGTTGCTTCAGGTACATTGCACCTGGTGTACTTTCTACTTTACTTGAAGTACATAACTTCTCATTTACTTTGTACTTTACTTCAAGTACTTTTTAGATCTACTTTACGCAACACTGTAAACAAGCCAACACTGTCTAATATTCAAGCTCAGACAGTACCAAACCTCAAATTACAAAAGACACATTCGAAGTACATCAATGACCAAACAAACAAGAAAGTACAAAACAATTAGGCACGCAGAAGCAGAACCAGCTATTAAAGCATTTCTGTGAAAAAAGAAAGCCGATTCATGTTTGCCCAGCACAATTTTGCTAACGGATCAATACCTCTGCACTTTCTTTTTTACCATAAAAAACATATAAAAGTAGCTTCAAAAGTAACTTCAAAAGTAATTCGCTACTTTTTACGGTAATTAGTAATTTTCTCAATTACTTTCTATTTCAGTAATTTCTACTCTACTCAAATTACTTTTTCGTCAATACTCAGCAACTTAACTTAATTACCTTTTTGAGTAAGTTGTACATGTCTGCCAGATACTGAAACTAATAGTGGCTAACTCTGCTGTAATCTCTATGAGTCAGCATTCTTCCCGTTGTGGCACTGCTCTTACTAACATGTTGTCGTCACGAAATTCCATCAAAGCTTCACAGACATCCACAATGGGGTTTTCGGTTATCGTTTTATTTAGTTCAAAATACGTTTTCTTGCGTTATCGACTTATCGTGCAAAATATTGGTATTGGTGAAGTCCTACTTTAACCCGTTTTATGTTTAAGCAAAGAAATGAGCTCCAGAATTTGGTTTCCGTACCCAATCCGTACCTAGGACACGAAATTTAAACGGAAAGATTATTCTTGAAATGGAATGCTCATAGGCTGCTTAGTATATACACCAAGGTTCGCCCTTTTTATAGCTCTGGTAATTGCAATATTCAATTTACGAATTTTGATAATTTTCATCTGGCGACCAGGCAGCATTGTCCAAGTTAGCCACACCAAAACAAATTGCGAAGAAATAGAAGACTGAAAGATAACCTATTCGTCACCTCACAATATATAAAAAAATTGAAATGAAGAAAAATTTCCTTTTTGGTTCGCTTCTTTGGACATCAAGGTAGCGCCGATAATGTGAGCCAGAAAAAAAACTCTGGGCTCAGGTGAAGGAGTATAACTTATATGCAAATTTGGTTAGGTTTCTTCAGCAGGTGTACACAGACAATAAGGTAGTTATAACATGAGAAGAAAAACTACACAACCCGCAGCAATAAAAAAGGCTCAGGCAGTGCTGTCCACTGTCACCTCTACTCGTCATAGTAAATCTCAGTGAAATGAGAAAGAACTTAAAGCAGAGCAACTTTGGTTTTTATGTGAGTTATATGGAAGGTGGGATAAATGTAGTACAGGTAATACCAGAACTGATGTATGTGGACGACATAGTACTTATGGCAGATAACCAAGATATGTTACAGGAACTAGCTGGAACATCCGGAGAGGAAGGGGACACCTTGGGCATGAGTTTTAGTAGTGACAAGTCTTGAGTAATAGTGTTTAACGACGAAACGAGGGAACTCCTGAGGATTCAAGACATTATAACAGACCATGTAGGAAAATATAAATATCTGGGAGTCTGGCTCAATGAAGGAAGGAAATATATAGAGGAACTTGAGAAGAATATAATTAGAAAAGGGAAAAGAAATTCATCTATTCTAAAGCTCATGGCACTATGGAACAATAATATATATGAAGGGGTCAAAGGTATAATGAAATGAGTACTTGTACCAGGACTGTCTTTTGGCAAGGGGGTACTGTGCATGAAATCAGAGGTTCAGTCAGGATTAGAGCTTCAACAAAGAAGCGTAGGTAGATTGCCACTGAGAGCACATGGAAATACACCAAATGAGGGTGAACAGAGGGACATAGGCTGGTCGTCTTTTGAGAGCAGGGAGGCAATCAGTAAGTTGAAATTTGAACAAAGGTTGACCAAAATGGATGATATGCGGTGGGCAGGGAAGGTATTCAAGTATTGATACATTAAAAGTTTAAACACAAAATGAACAAACCGACGTTGAAAGCTTACAATTAAGTACCTACACACTAGTGATGGGGCTGAGCAGACTACTTCAGTGGAAACGAGAGTGAAAGAGACAAAAATGAAAATGTGAGGTAAGAATGCAGGAAAAATCTTTTCTAACAATGTACAGGTCACGAAAACAGGACATAAGAAAGGAAAATGTGTTTAACAATTCACTGGGAAGTTCCTTACGGTTTAAGGCGAGTACAGGAGTTTTGAGGACGAGGACGTAAATGGCCGAATTTCAGGAGACAGGCACATTATGTACTGCCTGTCATAATGAGAGCAAAACACTAGAGCACTTGGTTCTGAAGTGCACGTGGTTTCGCCCTGCCATTCTTGAAGGTGTAACAGATTTGGCCGGGGCCCTGGGTTTCGGTGGCGACGATGGAAGGACGGAAGAAAAATGAATACAGTGTCAAAGAGGCGATTACAAAATTGATGGAAATTATCTAGGAAATAATTAATGCTGCACAAATAACTAGCACAGCTAAGGACAAGCGGGACAGAGGTAGATTAGGACTCCCTCCCGCGTGGCTCTAGCCCAAAGTCTCAACCCTGTGCCCTAGTGGGTCTGGTGCTGGGGTAACGCCAACAAGGTTTGTCCACTGGAAACTTGGCGACTCCCTCGCCGGGGAGAAGAGGTGGGGGATACGTTTTTAGCTTTTTGCCCGACCCCCGAAGGTCATTCTGGTAATATCCCACACTCCCTGGCGAAAGTTAAGGGGAGAAAATTGGCTTAGAAGAGCGAGAGGTATCATTTGTTTGTCTTTTTAGACTTACGCAAGGTGGCGCAAGCTACCGCACGTTACAAAAGATATATCCATTAACATCAATTCATCCATTCATTCATGGTACTTATAAACCACGGGATTGTGAACGCTCTCTTATTCTAGGGGCCCCTATGATCGCCCAAGCTTGCCTCGCCGCTGAACGAACAAAACCGCACACGCAACTCGGCAACCCCAATGCTATTCTCGCTCTCGCCCCGGTCCTTTGACCTTCCACCCTGCATGCGCCTGCGAGGTTGCCCCGGACGACGGCGGCCACGGCGGGTTCGTCGGTGACTCGCCGTCACTGAATCGTGTCGCCAGCAGGTTGCAGTCAAAATGAACAGCTTCCAACATCCTTTGTTACCAATCACTCTCACCGCTGCTGCGATCAGTGTCGAAGACGTCGACGAAGTGAGCAAGAGAGCCAAGTCTGTAAGTGCATGCAAGGGGACGCCACGCGCTTGGCTGGTGACGTCACCAGCCCTCCAGCTACGCCGGCCTTTTAGAATAGGACGGATCCGAGGGTCCTGCATTTAAATCGATTGCGTATGCGCAGAAGGTTTGCGCATGCTCTGTGCGATACCCCGAGCTGCTCGGGGGACCCTCGAGCGTTGGGGCTCCCTTTTTAAAGCTCCCTATTGTGAGGGTCCGGCTATTCTAGTCATTGCAGCGACTGGATACGAGCCACTACTCGAATGCTCCTCAATTCTTTTATTTTCACAAGACCAAAACGAGTGTTCACTCTCTGCTCGTATAGAATTTTTAAGGGGAATTTGATATAGCGTCATCATGGATAATCCACGTGGTTATGCGAACACTGCAATCCCAGTGACTACGTCATCGACTTTTGCGAAGGAGAGACTGAAAGAAGTTCGATATTATACTTAAAATTACACCACGACAAAAACACTTCTTGTTCAGTGACGATACGTCCGAGTGTTCTTGGGTCACGGCAGCACCAGTAAGCTTGTGTAAACTGAGAATCATTTCAACTCAATATCCTTGCACGGCCCCCTTCAAATGAAGACTTAAGACACGTGGTTCAGCTTATGTCCGAATATCTAAAAATAGCTTATGTTCAGGGAATGAGTGCAACTGATTAGGGTTTCCCTTTGGTAATAAAAAGGCGACATCTCCTTATAAACGGTTACGATCATGTCTAGCTTACCATCAGAGGGGAATGACTACTCTGATGCTGTGTATACAAAGAGCAGGGTGAAAGTTCGTAGTACAGTGTGCATTAAAAATATTAGCATAAACGAGCGGTTTCCGGGCTGACGAAAGGGTGACAGCCATGTCTATGTGGTCACGCAAGCACAGCGAGAATGAGATTGCCTGGCCGGTGCCATCTTTGTAGTATGGGGAGTTTAGCTGATATCTGCCGTTCCCAGAGCTCAATCTTGAAACGACGCTGCTCTGCCTCAGGCTTTCTCTAAAGTCGCTGGATCATGGGATAGCAGCGCCATTGCCTTCCTATTTACTAACATAGAGACAACCAAAACATCGCAAAACGATTGGCTATCATTTTTAAACCTGAAGGTCTAAGTTTGACACGACGAGAAAGTCGGCGAGATCTCCGACCGCCGCGATTGGCCAATCGCTGCGTGGCGCTGGCCAACGGCGGCTGATTTAGACACTCAGCGAGTGTCTAAATTGACACTCGCTGAGTGTCTAATTTAAAGCCCCGGGGCTCTAAGTTGGACACTAAGTTGGACCGGACCTGCGTGTGGTCGGATGTCACTACAAAGCCATGCGCGTTAAAACTGTAAGGCTAGGAGCCGAAATGCACTGCATAAATATCTCATCACGTGAAGCAGTGTCGCCATGCTATGGCAGACAACCCTCGTGCTGTCTAAGCATCTAATATGTGTGTTTTCTTTCCCAAAGAAAAACGTGTATCGCGCCATTTATGTTGTGACCGGCACAGCTAACGAATTTCATCAAGTCAAAACAATGTGATGCCACGGAATGCACATGCTAAGTGCCATTTTTTAATAAGTTTCTGGTTTATAACAGTAGCTGCTGCGAACGCAGGTAGGTACAGCACGCGTAACTGCTCCCGCAGCATACTCTCGGTGATTGTGTAATTGAACAAAAGGTTTATGCACATTCATTTTATTTCCATCTAAGCGAGAGGGACGTCGGCTCCTTCAAGGTGCACGAGTGTCATCGAGCTTCGGAAGACTTGCTGGACCAGCTTGAAGTTTATGGCCTTGCGGCTGACCCAGCCTTTCTTGCAGTCCGAGTAATAAGCGCCAGTTTCTCGACCAACCGCGGGATGAATAGCCAAGAACAAGGTTGTCTGAGCACCTTCCAGTGCAGTCTGAAACAGGTAGTATCAAAATGGCAATTTTCAAACGGTGCCCTAAAACAAAATCAAAACCAGTTTTTTGTTTTGTTTTTTTGTTGGAAGATAATTTTATTTGTTCATTCACACAATCTGCGACGGTATCCAAGATAAATGTTACAGCCCGATGTTCATCTCGTACTTTCCGCAAAGCCCAGTGAAGGAAGGGGTCTGACTTTCTGACTCGGTTATAATTCTCGGAAAATCTCTCCTCCATTTACTCCTTATTTGGCACTGGACGAGAAGGACTCGTGAGAATCGTCCTCAACCAGTGCAAATGTTGTTTTGTTGTTTTTTTACACAAATACCAGTTGCGCCGTTAGGCATTATGCAGGGGAGAACAAAAGAAAAACGCATTCAAAAGACATTTTCAGTAATGCAATCGACAATCATTCAGTACTACATTTTCACTCGAGCACGCTTCTCTGCAGTCTGTCATAAAAGACGTCATTATTGATAACAGCTCTCAGTTCTTCCGGAAGGGCATTCCACTCCCGGGCGGTTTGAACAAAAAATGAATAACAAAAACAGTCAGTACGATAACGATACTCTGCCGCCGTCTTGGAATGATTCCGCCTTGAAGATACATGGTGTGGTTCGAGAATGTAAAGACCCTTTTCAATGCCTGTCTCCCCATGATATATATTGTGAAAACTATTTTAACCGCAAACACTTTCACCGAAGTCTAAGAAGGTCCCAACCCAGTCTGTTCTTCATTTCTGTACAGCTCGAGTACGGACTATAATCGCCTGTGACAAACCTTAATGCCTGATTTTGAATTCGCTCTAACCGATGCGCGAGGTAACACTGAGGCGGATCCCAGATAACACAGGCATACTTCAAAATTGGTCTGATAAAAGAAAATATAATGTTTGTCTTACGCTACGAGATGTGTTCTTAAAATTCCTCCGAATAGAAAATAACATCTATCATCTATATGGTCATTCCATTTTAGATTATACGAAAAATTAACTCCCAAATACCTGTGTTTATCTACCTGCTCAAGTTCATAATTTTTTTATCTTATATGTAGCCGTGCTAACACTAGATCGAGTAAAACACGTGTATTTTTACTTTTTTATATTCAAGTCCATTTCCCGATGATCGCATCAGCGTTCTAACATTCCTCAATATTTTGGCATCCTACAGACGTCTGCGTTATTTTTTATAACTCTGTATAATACAAAATCATCCGCAAATAACTTGATATTTGACTTTATTCCGTCGCAAATGTCGCTAATGAATATAAGAAATAACAAGGGTCCCAGTACACTTCCCTGAGGCACCCCCGAGGTTACAAGTACAGGTGAAGATTTTTGACCATTTAGTACAACACTTTGTTCTCGCCCAGATAAATACTCAGAAACCTAATTTATAATATTTTCATTGATTCCTATTAATGCCAGCTTTATCAATAACAAATGATGTCCCACCATGTCAAACGCTTTACAGAAATCCAAGAATATACAATCTACTTGTTTTTTGTTGTCAATGTCATTTGAAAGGTAATGTGTAAATTCAGCTAGCTGAGTTACACACAAATAATCTCGACAGAAACCATGTTGGGAGGAGAAAAAGATTACTGGAACTTAGAAAGTTATATATTGAGCTATATATATATGCTCTAAGATTTTTCACGCGACACATGTCAGAGACACCGGGCGGTAGTTTTCAACAAGATTTCTTGACCCTGACTTAAAAATTGGAGTTCCGTTTGCTTTTTTGAATCATCGGGAATTATGTCAGTTGTTAGTGATTTGGTAAAAATTATATGTAGGTATCTTGTAAATTCCTCTCTACAATTGTGAAAAATTAGCGGCGAGAGCTCATCTGGTTCATATGCCTTTGAAGTATGTAGGTCTCTTAGAAGTGCTACAATCCCGTCCATTCATATTATCACTTCTGGTATAACAGTTCTTGCTATTCTCTCAGACACAGAAGGAATAATTCCAAGAGCGCGGAGTGAAAAAACTGATTAAAAGTATGTGTTAAAACATTCCGCTTTTTCAATATTACTGTTCACTAAGTTGCCATCCTTCAGTAAACCAGGAATTGAAGTATCCTCTTTATTATTTGCCTTAACGAATTTCTAGAATTCAGTAGGATCATTTCTTAATTTGCTTTCAAAAGACTCGTAGAAAATGAGTTTGCTTTCTTGGATATCTTTTTTAAGATTGGCGGTTATCTGCTCAAGTATTTGTTCTACGATATCGGATAGATTTGTTCTATAATTTATGTAAACCCGACTTTTACGTTTTATTTGCTTTGGAATTGTAGCATTTATCCATGGTTTATGTTTATTATTTTCCTAATAGTCCTGGATGGTATGTGAGAATCAGCGAGCACCTTAATTTATGCTTAAAAGTTTCCCATAATTCTTTAACGTCGCAACCTTTACTGAGATCTGAAAAGTAAGGGAAATATGCCGAGAGCTCTAACGAAATACTTTCATAATTACCCTGTCCGTACATCATTACTTTGCGTGGAGGCTTTGACACCCTATTTATTTTATTCAATGGTAAATCACATACAACTGCACTATGATCACTTATACTAGGAATTGTGGAGACATTTGAAATAATACTAGGGTTATTCGTCAGTAACAAATCTAAAATAGAGTTTTTTCTTGTTGGTGAGAGTACGAATTGGTTAAATGCAAACGAAATAAAGAGGTCATTAAAAGATTTATACAAGGTGGAACTGTCATCACAAGTATAAGTAGTGCCTGCCCAATTGATATTGGGAAGATTAAAGTCCCCTCCTACAACAATAGAACTATCAGAAATACTGGACAGTATTCGACCAAGTTCATCGATATTATTTACTGTTGGGGGACGACAGTAAGTGCCTAATATAAGGGTGCCTCCTTTGGGCAACTGAAGTCGGCACCAAACAGTTTCAGTCGTCATTTGGCGACATCTAGAAGCTCACTGCTTGCCCACCGTGAGTCTATCAATAAAAACACCCCACCGCCATGCGCGTTGCGATCATTACGATAGACGATAGCTTGAATACAAACGTAGCAGAAAACAAACTAGTGAGCGGATTATTATTATTTTTTAAAGAATCGTAGCTTGCTTAATAATTAGAGGAAAGTCGACGCAGTAATAACCCAGAAAATAATGCTACGACAAGCCTGTATATATCATTAAAGTATGAAGTATTTTTCGTTTTCCTAATCCCGTTTCATCCGGCGGTGCATAGAAAAGATGGCCTCGAAAAATATTTTTTGTCATACTGCTAGTAGTGGTGGCGATCGAATAACCTTACAACTCTGCAAGTGTTTATGAAACTATTATTCCAACGACAATAATGGCGTTGCTAAAGAGATCTAAAATTTTTTTAAGCATACGCTTCGATTTTAAAATACAAACATACGGAATATATATTAAAAAATCTAGCTGATAAATATGTTTTTTAATCTAAAGAAACGGCATACTCTACTTTTTAAATTATCTTAAATGCGAATTTGTACAAAGTGTGTAACTATATTCGACAACGTCTGAGTATCTTTGTTGTAATAATCTTTTATGGCTTTCTAAAATGCAACTTCCGAAAATATCGGTATTGAAGATACAATTCCGAAGTAGCTTGGCCAGCCCTGGGCAGTCCTAGTAGCTTTTTCACAAAGCAAACTAAATCATGAGGTAAGTTTAGCTCGTAATTTTAGATGTGATCTTAACGAAGCTCGTACCTCTCTTGTTGCGTGTCTGTTATTTATAACTCTATTTTCTTTAATTTCATAGTTTGGTATTTTTATTAGCATGTATTTCGGTAACCGTCTTTCTTTTTGCTTTACCCCAATACACACAATAATAAGCCGGGTCTCACTGTGCAGCACGTGAGAACCGTCTTGCAGGCGACAGTGCGGCACGACACTTGCAGAACTACAGTCGCTGACAGCCTAAGGAACGCGACGCTTTGCTTATTCTGTGCACGCTTCTAGCTCTGGGACTCGTTCTGCGATGTTCTGATGAGCTACTGCAACAACCTCGTTGACTGCGGAAAGGAAATGAGACGGTCACGGTCCGACACTACCTGGTTATGGAGGCTGTCAGCGACCATAGTGTCCACCTGTTTTATGCGTAGATAAAGCAAGCATACTTTTCCGCCGAGAGACTGAAGTAGAGAGAAGCAGGATGCAATAATTCTGGGAGCGTTGAGCGCGATTGAAGTCCTCACGAGTCCCGGATGAACAGCATTAACAGTGACGCCTGCAAAATAAAAAGAAACAGGTTCTGCAATTTGGGAAGGACGGCGATTCGACAGAACACCTCTAAATTACAATAACGCGAAAATTACGATTTTTTAAGAGATTTAAAACTGAGTTTAATAGATTGACTTGACTTTTTGCTCCTCGCCACTTCATCGGCCGTCCTCAGTCGCCAATGAGCTGACTGCTTCGTTCAAACATGACCGCACGCTTTCGACTCGCACCGGGATCCGGATGTCGCAAAAATTATCCGTCTTCTGCCTTTCGAAGACCGGATTATATCCTGATTTAGAGAGCCCTTCACCGATGTTGCAGAGCCACTGGCAAGGACCTTTAACAGTCGTCAAACGTCTGAGCGACGTCGTATAGCGCATACAATGTACCGATTCATCACGGGTCCTGGTGGCACACCGTGACCAACTCTGCCTCTCTGAAGGGCTCACCTAAAGGGGCACTCCTAGTGGATTCTGAGAACGTCTATTTATGGTGGTTACCTGTGGTTACCTGAATCTACAGATTTGAATAAAGAATACAAATACAAATGCCTTTGTTGTGCAGTGTCGCCGCAAGTGCTCTCGTGAAGAGAACGAGGGCCAGTTTGCTGTCGCAGTAGACGGCCAACGGGTCTGCCACGGGATGTGTCCCACGAGCCCTGTCTTCGAAGAGCTCTGCGCTGCCGAGGAGGTGCAGCATCGAGGATACGTTGATCACTCTGCACGGTGCGCTCGCCTTCAGCAAACCTGCGGGATGTGCACCAGGCTGAAATGAGGGCGAGTGAAAGACGTACGGGCAAAATATTTGGGAGAGATCTCTCCGGCTAAAAATTCTACGCCATAGAGAAACACAATGTTACAAAATAATCTACAGGGCTAGTAGGCTGAACTTATGCGAACAAAAAAAATCTACAGCGTTTCGCCCGATTGTAAGAAGTGACGTTGATAGCTGTTACTGCGTGTAGTAGCAACCACTCTTATGCATATACACTTTTTATTTACTCGATCACGCAACAACATAGACTCGGTCACTGAAGTATGCAAGAAAGGGGACACACTGTACACTTTAGTCAACGTCCCTGTCTAAGATTAGGGAGTTTTAGTTAGTCGCGTTTGGAGAACACTGAGAAAATAATGAAGGATTCGGCTTCTCTGTTCCGTGAAACCGTATGTGAATTTCAACGAGCTTCTGTGATTTGTGAAACTAGCGCAACTGTGTAAGCGATGATAATGATAACGTTTGACCGGCAACGCCATCTTGTAGCAAACCTCTGAAAAAAGTTCAGCGTGCAGATCCGTGGTTCGCGTTTCACGGCGTGCCACTGGTCTAAACAGGACAACCGATAGGTAACATTTACGGGGCGGAATTTCAAGAGCTCTGAAACTACCTAGATAGATAAAAAGTGTCTGAATGACCACAAAGGTAGGTGATGTCTTCTACGTTCCAGAAATTGAACGATCGTTTACGTCGTGCTTCGTTAAACCAAATCCTTTCGTCTGCTCGCGCTCGCCACGGCGGCTGTACCGTTTCGCGATAACTGGGCAAACCGAGGAGGCTACGGCAACTGCGACCTAAGAAGAGCGTCGGAGCGAGGCACGTGGCATCACGCCACTGGAGTGCGTTTGTCACTGCCTCAAATGCGAGGCCCGGAAAACCGGGTCTGCTAGCCAAGAGGTTTCGGCTGCGAAACCAGCCAACTTTGGATGAACGTATACCTCCGCAACATTGCCGTGCGCTAGAATTGCGAGCTCTTTGAGAACAATTCATGAGACAAAACGCTCAATTTACCCGCGAAACTGTGCGGGTGTTAATGCCAGGACCCAGTCGCAACAATCTAGGAGACAAGGCCTGCGCATGACGCAATTGTTCGTGGACCCCCGATCCGCCCCAAGCGGTAACACCCCGAGGCTTGACGAGAGTATGGGCCCCCTCACAAGTTTTTCATTAACTTCTCGAATGCAACTTGTGATGCTAAATGTAGTTGAGATTGACCCAACTTCAATATAGGCATAATTTTGGCTTATTTCCATTCAGTGGGGACTGAGCTATTTGTAAAGAATGTGTTGCATACTTCAAGTCATCTACGCCGTGGAGTGTTCTTCAGTCGAGAAAGGGCTGCATACGTCACTCCACCAGGACCAGGCGAAGACTTTTAATGGTATTTTGTAGCGCACTGTCAAGTTCACACAGTGTGAATGGCTGATCGAGTCTGGAGTCAACTTGCATGGGAGTTGTGTGTTGTTTGTTATTGTCTACAGCTGCGCTGTTTAATACTAGTTTATAATAGGAATCGGCGATTACGAGCTCAGTGCAGTGTTCTTTGAGAGCAATATAGCCCTGAAAGGATAGCGTTGGTGGTGTGTCTGGCGTCTAATTCCGCGCACTATTCGCAACTTTTTTACAAGACTTTTGGCGTCTAATGATGGACATATTTCTCGCTATGATTTCCGCGCAAGGGAATCTAAATGGCGTCTGACCTTCTTTTGCGCTCTCCTTTCAGCTCGCCGATCTTGAGGAGTCTTTGTTTTCTTCACTTTTCTTTCTGTTCTTTGCCTAATAACTCCTAGTTTTTCGTACTTTGAATCTATATCATTTATGCTGATAAACATAGTTGTCCGAAAAGTATATATTTTTCAAAGTATTCTTCATCCAACGTGGTAGCGGTAATCGACTCGTTCAGAAGTTCAGTAAAAGTTTCCCAGTTTGTGGCAGTCAAAGTATGAGCTTTTTGCGCTGAATGAATCCATTATAAATATTATAAGCGGCATGTGGTCACTTCCCCTACTTTTAAGGTCAGTAGTCCAGCGAACATTGTGGTACTGCTCCGCTGACACGAAAGTTATGTCTAGTGTGCTGCGACTCTTTTCCGTGTGAATTTTTGCGTTGCGGTCGTTTAAGAGGTATAGATCAAATCTTTCACTGATACCGATTAGTGCAGAACCTCGCTTGTCGCTATACCTGCACCCCAAAGTTCATGGTGAGCGTTAAAATCGCCACACAATATATGAGGGAGGGAGTCGCTTTTAAAGGCCTTCCGGACGGCCAACGACAAACGATACTTGAGGCTGAATATCGTCACAAATAAAAACATAAACTTGACTAATAAGACTTCGAAGTAACGTTTAATGTGGCGACCTTGTACCGAGAAACAAAAGTAACAAACACTGTACTTCACTTGGACAGTGAAGGAAGGGCGACTGACTTCTTTTGCAAGCGCGTGAGTATCTAGAAGTTTCCGATTGCGAATAAACAACAAACAACAACAAGCGCGAATAAACAACAAGCTTCCAGTCGTGCAAACAAAAGAAAGATAAAAAGGGGCAAGCACAGTCGGGGACCAAACCTTAGCCAGCGGAGCACGCTGCTGAGTCAACCTTTCGCACGCAGCATTACTCGCTTCTTGAAAAAACGCATTGTGCCAATGCAACACAACATAAAATTGACAGTTTAAAACGAGAGAAGGGCAGACAACAGGGTCACCTAAAACACAGATTTTTACAGTCCTATAAAGCATAGTTCAGTTCGAATGGGACGAAGTGAATAAAGTTGGGGTCGCAGAGGGTCGCGTGCTGCGACGATGAATTGGAGTTCAGAACTTGAGATCCACACTTTCTAGCCGGTCTGCAAATGGGTGCCGTGGCGAAAAAGATTACACCGGCCATCGTCGGCAAGTTGTGCGGCTTGAACCAAAAATGCGGACGAGCTGGCGGACTTACTCCACTCCTTGATTGACGAACCAAGCGTCATCGTCCTGTTCGACTTTCTAGTCGACTTCACACTCGCGGTCAGTATCGCCATCGCGTTCGTAATCAAGCTCGTCGTCAGGGTTGTTGTTGAAGTCATCGGCCGGGTCGTCCTTGGGTCACCGTCGAAGTCGCCGTCAGGGTTGCTGTCCGAGTCGTAGTCGGGATCGTCGTCGATGGCGTTGTACGAGTCATCATCTCTGTCATCATTAGTGTCGTCGTCAGTCTCGTCGTCAAGGTCGAATACACTGTTTGTTGTCGAAGCCGTAGTCGGGTTAGTTGTTGACGTCGTAGCCGGAGTTTGTCTTCAAAATTCGTTGTCTGTTTCATCGTAGGCGTCGTCGTCGAAGCTGTCATTACGTTATGGTCGAGGTCGTAGCCAGGCGCTTTGTCGAGTTCATAATCCACGTCGTTTTCGACGCCGTAATCGAGGTCGTCATTGATATCACAGTTGGATTCATCCTCAGATGTTTTCGGTGACGTCGCCTCCACAGTCGTTGGCTTCAGAGTTATCGTGTTCACAGGTGGTAGGCGTCGTGGGCATAGATTGCGTAACCCCGCACTTCCACCAAATTCTCATAAATAAAAACATAAACTTGATTATTAAAACTTACAAGAAATGTTCAATGCGGCGAACTTGTACCGAGAAACATAAAGTAACAAAGACTGTACTTGGACGGCGACGGAAGGGCGACTGACTCGAGCAGCTATGCGAAACTCATTTCGTGAGCTCGTGGGTATCTAGAAGTTTCCGATCGCGAATAAACAACAAACAACCAGCACGAATAAATAACAAGCTTCCAGTCATGCAAACAAAAGAAAGATAAAAGGGGCAAAAGCAGGCGGGAACGAAAGACCAGCCAGCGGAGCACGCTGCTGAGTCAATTATTCGCACGCGGCAATATACTCTAAACGATTTATTTTTCGCGGGCTCAATATTTCGCGAATTAGGTCAAAGCTGAAATTTTTGAAATAATTCGCCGGTTCTAACTTTCGCGACGTGGTGGGATCTTTATATATAGGGTGAAACAAGGAGACGGCAGGCTCTTTAAATCGACCGGAATATTCGGTTTCGTAACCTATCCGGGTTTGGGGGGGGGGGGGCGCTACGACTTTGTGCAGCTTTGCCCACAGATAGGTGCTTTTTTCTTGTAAAATTTGCAAAGAACGAATTTACCTGAGGAAAAAGTAAAGAAAGAAAAGGCTTAGCTCCTATGGAAATGCAGCGACGCCACCGGTCTTCATACAACACGGCGCCGTTTCGCACGGGAGACAAGAGATGGCGCAAGCGGTCGCGACGCCAACTGCCGCCAACGAACGAGCAGACAACGCCGACACCCGGCGTGTTTAGCAGACAAGGAACTGCAGTTACTTGTTGTTACCGCGCCTGTTTTTGTTTCTGCGACTGTCGCCGCCTGCGGAACGCGAGCCGCTTTTGAATCGAAAGGATCGTCTGCTAAAGTGCCGGCTCTCGGCGCCGTATGCTCGTTCGTTGGCGGCGTTCGTTACGCCATCTCATGTCTCCCGTGCGAAACGGCGCCGTGTTGTTTGAAGACCGGTGGCGTCGCTGCGTTTTCATAGGAGCTAAGCCTTTTCTTTCTTTACATTTTCCTTAGGTAAGTTCGTTCTTTGCAAATTTTACAAAAAAATGCACCATCTGTGGGCAACGCTGCACAAAGTCGTAGCGCGATAGGTTAAGAAACCGAATTTTCCGGTCGATTTAAAGAGCCTGCCGCCTCCTTGTTTCACCTTGTAGATTCCAATGTATTTACATTTTACCGGAATTGTCCGCGAGAGCTATATTTTGTGAATTGTAGGCGATTCGCGAAAGTCGCCAAAATTAGGTCCTCGCGAAAAATAAGTCGTTTACGGTATGCGGAAATGAGTAAATGTTTTTGATTTGTTTCTTACAATCACGCACATATATTCGTTTGTTTCATGTGGGGAGACTTCATACTCGGCGAAGGGAAGGTCAACCCGGATACCTATTAACGCCCGACTTACCCCGTTTGTGCTTTTTGATGTACTAAACAAATATCCTGAGAGTCGAAGTTTCGAAATATCATCTATTCGAGCTTCTGATATTGCTAGCAGGGGGAAAGAGTGTTTATGCACAAGTTGCTTAAAGTCAGACAAGTTTGAGCGAATACAATTTGAATGCCATTGAGAACAGTACTTTGATCGAGGATATCATGAAATGGTTAACTTATTTGAGCCAACGTAGAAGGTTTGACCAAATAAAATTTGTGAGACTGAGTACTATCGAAGCCCAATTGTAGTTGCTTTGTTTAGAAAGCCTCTGAAAAAATCAAGAGCCATAGTTAAGGCTCTGTTACATAGGGAGTCTCTGTTTTCTGATACATTTTCGCTGTCGGACACACGCTTGGGGAGAGAGACAGAGGCAAGGTTAGCACCATCAGGGGGTGTGATTCTTTGAATTGCCGGTTTTTCCCTCGACTGCACATGGTCAGCATCCATCAATTTTGCAGGTGTCCTACCCTGCACGCAGTGTTTTGGAGGGGCTCAGATATATAGTTAAAATTTAAAATATCTTTAAAAGATTTCTTAGGCGTAAAATTTGGAGAACGCTGAGTTTCGGTATCATCTTGATATTTTCGCACGTTTTCAAAGCGTATTTCTGTCGTGGGCTGCTCTTCTTGCCTTTGCGTGGTCGTGTCACTTGGAGGAGCTGTGACAGTCCCAAAATGTTTTTTTGCAAAGCTCAGTTTTGTTTTGCTGTTCAATTCGCATCGGACAAGTGGGTGTGAGTGCGTCATGCTGGCTTCCACAATTGAGGCATTTCGGACTATCAGCAAGACATGCTGCTCTGCTGTGCCCCTCCCCGCATCTGGAACAGGTGTATTTCTTTTCGCAGGTCACGCCTTTGTGACCATACCGGCCGCAATTTCTGCATTGCAAAGGACGCTCCTCGAATTGCCACACCTGATTTCCGACTCGAGATAGGAGCACATATCTTGGCAGAATGGGTGAGTAAAACGTTATTTTGACAGGTGCAGTCGCCCAGTCACCTAATGTAAAAGATGGGTAGATCTGAAGACATATACTTCTGCATGTCTGAATAAGCGGCATCCTTCTCTACGCCCCGTATGACTCCTTCTGCAGCAGATCGAGGTCCTGGTTCGTGCGCCCTGACGTCCATTTTGCAAAGCTTAGTGAGTTGCAGCAGTGTTTTGGTAGCGAGCGAGTTTCGTTCGTCTACTGCGATAAGATTAAGCCTTTTGTTTGGACGTACCATTAGGATGCACTCCGGGCAGTGGAGTTCGAGGTCGTCGGACACTTTGTTTATGTTCAATTTCATCAAGAATTGTTCAAGATTGGTTGAGACTAGATCAGAGTGAGACCTATGGGGTGCTCTGGAGTCTGTATGGTAAATTTCAAAATGACGCTGTCACTGGAGTGGCGGTGGCACTTCTTGTTCTCGATCAAGATGAATCCCGCTTGGTCGTCATTGATTTGGAGATCCGTATCCATGGTGGTAGATTCAAGTTGGCTCTGCGTCGGGTCAGCTTGCGGGAAAGAAATTGACAAAGAAAACTTATTTGTCGCTGTTGAAGCCCCCCCCCCCCTTGCTCCTGATTTGCCTGAGAGGAGTAGGATTGGTCTTCGGTGGATTTGGAAGGTGAGACTTCAGCATCAGGCATTGTTTCCTTTATCACTAAGGCCGTCCCCTAAAAGCTATAATTTGTCGATGGAACAAGTTGGAGAGCCGGGAAGACTTTCTTTTTAGATGAAAGGCAATTGAAAATCCATAGGAAAATTGCGACCTTGTTTTCAAGCGCGTCTTCTTCCTTTTCCGGAACTGTGCTTGTAAGGTCATGTTTCCTTTTCTGCTTCTTCTTTGAGTCATAACCTCTCCATATTGGCATTCTTGAGACTTTAGTGTTTAGTGTTCGAGAATTTCTTGTGTCGTGTTTCGTCTCCTCATGGACACATATCTCCATGCATATGTCCATTTCGAAGGCCGCCATACCTGTTGGAGTCTTTCCAATCGAGGGATTTCACCCTCCGCAACAACAAACATTAAAAAAAATGAACAAACAAAACCGATTTTTAGGCTTTTTAACATGGTTATTTTGTTTCAATAAAGTAAAAATAAAAAAAGGAAACGGAAATCTAAGGCATTCAGAGTGGAGACTGCTAAAATTCATTGTGCGCTTCCGCTCGCTGCAAGCAACGTTGGGCATCGCAGCGGCAGAAAACGGTTGCGTATTTTCGGCACCGATTTGGTGTCCAGGTGCGCGTGGCTAATGACGTCTCGGACGTCAAAATAACAGCTTATATTTTAAAGTCTTAGTTATTTTGACGTCAACAACACGTTTTCTTTGGATGCCGTTGACTGCATTTTGAAATGTCGGTCACTCGGCGTGTGTATGGCCGGGTGCTCGGCGGCTTGGCGGTGTCCGCGCTGGTGCGTGTTGTCGACGTTGCCGCCTGTACTCGTCGCGTTCTCAGGAACATCAAACCACGACCTCCTCTACGTACGTTCTCCATTTTCAAACTTCGCCCGGTGCCGTCCGTCACTCCTGTTGCAAATGAAGATTACGTGTATCGGAGGCGACAGAGCCCCGCCGCAGTAATTTTGTACGCATTTTCTGGAGCTGTACTTGTCTGTAATACAACGGATTATCACCCTTGCATAGAATAGCTGCGAAGGCCGTGCAAGTAGCGAGCGAGTAGCCTTGACTGGCATTACTGTACCCGCTGCAGGAGCGCTCGTGCCGCGTGATCCAAAGCAACTAGCTCGGTGTTTTAGCACTGTCGTCGTCAGCGTTTTTTTTTCAGTGTTAATCATAAAAAAATAAATGTCGTAAATATCGTTAAATGCCCCAACAAAACAATATGTTTGAAAAAAAAGTCAGCCTCCACTGCGGATTGAGACAGACACCTTAACCGCTAAGCTACGCTACAACATCGGAGACCTAGTTTTGACAATTCGTTTTATACGAGACTTTTGGACGGCACTTAACGCGGAGTACCATCGGACGGCACTTAACGCTCTGCAAAAGTGCCGTCGGACGGTATCGTAGACCGTAGTCACTACGAACCTTCTTTTTCAACAGGAGTGACCGACGGCACCGGGCCAACTAAATTGGATAACACTGTTTCTGGATGTTGGCAATTGATACAAGACGAGCACAGGCGGCACGTCGACACGCACCAACGAGTACACCGAGCCGCCCAGCACCCGACCACGCGCACACACTCGCCGACTGACCGGCGTTTCAAGATGCTGTCGGCGGCATCCAAAATAAAATGTGTTTACGTGAAAGAACACCAAATAAAATTTGGATGTCCGTGACGTCATTGGCCGCGCCCCCTGGACATCAAATCGGTGCCAAAATACGCACCCGCAGAAAACGCTCATCGCCGACGCATGTGATATGCAACCTTGCTATTTCTTCAGCGGTGCCGCAAGCGGCTGCAGAACCGCAGCATATAAAACGCACATACGTTCCGTAGACCGACGATAATGGCAATGATGATGATTGGCGGCTATTTTTCTTATTGTTTAGTTTGCTTGCAAGCGCCACCATGCGCCCCACACTAACAGCCTCTAGCGACGAATGCAACGGCTTGAAGAGCGCAGTCAGCGCGCGAAAAATCTCGGAGGCCATGTCTGGATCATAGCCTCCGAGAGTTCTCGCGCGCATGCTGCGCTCCTCAGGCCACAACCTATTCTACTACAGCAGGTTGTGCTCAGGCCCAAGACGTACTGTCTCAGACCTTTCCATCCGCCGGAGGAGACTGTGACTCCCATACAAAAATGGTCTATGGTCGTCTATGGAAAATTATATGGCAGGCTATCATCCCTTTTGGCCCTCTATGGTCGGACATAGAAATCCATAAAGACAGCTACAGCCAGCTATAGAAACATCTATGGCACTGTGTCTAAAGACTGGGAACCAATAAATTTTCTTTACCCGTCTATAGTAAATTCTACGGCCACAAGTCTAAAGACTGGGAACCAATGAATTGTCTTTAACCGTCTATAGAAAATTTTATGGCCCTGAGTCTAAAGACTGGGAACCAATAAAATTTCTATAGACGCCTATAGAAAATTACATGGCCCCATGTCTAAAGACTGCGAACCAATGAATGTTCTTTACCCGCCTATAGAAAATTCTTTGGCCCCATGTTTAAAGACTGGAAACCAATAAATTGTCTTTACACGTCTATAGAAAAATTTATGGCCCGGAGTCTAAAGAC
Source organism: Ixodes ricinus (assembly GCA_037355805.1). NCBI lineage: Eukaryota > Metazoa > Arthropoda > Arachnida > Ixodida > Ixodidae > Ixodes > Ixodes ricinus. The sequence continues at coordinate 167,911 of JAZHYW010024859.1, read as the reverse complement.
TAAGAACCAATAAATTTTCTTTCCACGCCTATACACCTTTCCAAGAAACACTCGACCCCAGGGGCAGCAAACCGTTTTTGAGCCCAGTCACTGGGTTTGAGGCTAGACTCTCACCGGCGTCCCTGCTAACCCTAACCGAGAGGACTGTGATTTCGATAGGCGCAGCCTGCGTAGGCGCAGTTTCGAACAATGCTGGCGGCTAAATTCTCGTCTTTTCCCGCTGTATTTTGTGTTTCATGGTGCACGTTTTTCCCGAGGTCATCGAGAAAGCATTGTACCACATTTGAAAGAAGAAAAAAAGTAATAAAAAACCTATAAACTATTTTTGTTGGGTACGCACGCGACAGAACGAATGCGACTTGAATGTATAGTTCTAGTTTTTGTGTGTGTTTTTTACGATAAGTTTTGACGGCTCCGCGCGATTCGCCGTATGACAAACGACAAAGCGCTTAGCTGTCAAAAATAAATTACAACAAAAGAGAGCCGAAAGGCATGCATTTTTCACGCTCACAAATAACGTGTTTACCGGTGGACAGGACACGGACATACAATTTAGAAAGTGTTAACATTCGAACAATATATTGTACGTACCACACGATGCAGCGTTATCCGAAAAGAATTTATTTGAGAAAGATCTCAAATAACACAGTCACAATCGACGACAGTCACATCTTGACGATCGGACGGAATCCAAGATGACTTCATTTAGGGGCACGTTTCGTGGAGAGCTTCCTTTTTTCACAACAGCACCAAGTCAAAGGAACGAACTCGACTGACTTGTTTCCCATCCCACCCCAACCCGGACAACTATTTTTGAAGATGACTGAGGATTCTACGCGGATTATCTCTGGGAGGGGAGAACAATGTTCGCAAAATCGCGTCGAGGGTCGTTCGACGTCCTTCACCTCCTTCGTATCCCGTGAATGTCAAGCAGAAAAGCTTGAATGGCAGGCACTTACCAGCCTTATTTCTCACAATGGAAGATAACACAGAAAGGGTACGCAGCACGCATAAAAAAATTAAGTGGAAACTTTCAAGAGGGGCGAGAAAACGTCGAATGCAAAACCGCAAAAACACAGGTAGAGAACCGCGCTGAGCGGGTCTTCACAGTCCCAGAGAGTGGCAGAAAATTTCTAGCTGATAGAGGGCGCGAGAGTCGCACTAGCCGCATCAGCATCAGCAACATGGCGGCGGCCTAGAAGCGTTTTTTGGAAAGGTGTATAGAAAATCACTACGCGGCGCTTACTTTTTTTAGTAAAAACACTCCACGTTAGAAAATTAAATCAATACTAAATCTCTGTAATGCTGGTGACAAACCATGACCCAAGATATGTTCTCTGCTGTTGGAACGAGTCGTGAAAACCAGTAATATTGTTTGATTGAAAAATCCATTAAAATACTTGTGTAACAATTAAAATTCATTATTACCCCCAAAAGTGAAAATAAATTACACTAGCGCCGAACACTGCAATCAAGCAATAGCTTGATTGCAATCCTCAGCACCAGTGTACTTCATGTCATCACTGCATTGTCAACGTGGTTCATCAAACTGATTAAAAGATAATTAATTAATTTTATTAATTAGCCTAATTATCTACATTTGGTTTTTTCAGGGTTTTGAATTCAGAGAATGAGGCAATTCCAAGAGACAATTCAAATAATGTATTAAGGTACGAGTCATATTTGCTCCGCCTCTCCGTATTTTTGCGACAAATGATGGGTCACCGGCCAAGTCGGATTCAAAAATTAGACTGCCATATATACAGCTAGTGCGAACGTAGCATATGAAGAGAGGGGTCCGGTGCCGCTGCGTTGTTGTTGTTTTGTGGGGTAGTGTTCTGCCTGTGTTATGTGTCTTCTGTGTGTTCCGAGATGTATGTATATCTACCATGTAGCGTTCACAAGTCGGGGGGTACTTGAAGTAAAATTTGTTTTAGAGTTTGCTGGCTAAAGAGGGCCATAGGGTAAGCCATAGAAAAGTCTTTAGCCAACCATTAGAAAAAGCTAAAGAGGCCCATAAAGGCGACCATAAAAAATGCTTAAGACAGCCATAGAAAATTCTTTAGCTAATTGGGCCAAATAGCTAAAGCCGACCATACAAAGAATTTTCTATAGCCGACCATAGGACATTTTTGTATGGGTGCGGGGTGCTTCGTGACACTCGCAATCAAATCAAACATCACAAAATAATTAGCCGCGAATTATCATCACAGTTATCGTCAGCCTACAGAACTTAAGAGCAAACGCGATATGTGCTCCCCGCCTCTCGCCGCAGCACACGAACCTTTGGCGAGAAAATGATCGAAATTTGAAGGTTCATTTTTTCAAAGCGCAAAAGGTGTAGAACAAATCTCCATGCACGTAAGTGAAACTCAGAAACCAAATCGCATGCATGACCGCCAAAATATTTCTGTGCCTGTCCCGCGTGGCCAGACAGTATCCGCAGATGAGAAATATATAATATCATATGGTACGATATAATATGATATGATATATTTCTTCTGGCTAACGAGAGCCAATATATATATACGTAGCTTGGAAGTGTCGCCATTGCTGCATCGGTACTGAAGGTTATTTTTACTTATTCTTTGTTTTTCCAAAGACACAACTTCTGCGGTCTGGTACTAACATGAAAAACCGAACGCTCGCGGCGCATAAATACTGGCATGGCCGCGAACGACGTCACAAGCAAGCTATGCATTCGCAACTTTTGCGGCCTATAGGGGGCGGACTAGTTCCTATCAAAATGGTTGTCATCTGGATGATCGTAGTAGAACAACAGTACGCGCTTGGGTCTGCCGACGCGTTAGTAAACCTAAGTTTGTAAAATATGGCAATATAAGAGCCATACCTCATACTTCCATAGTCAGGAAGATGTAAGTAAGCACCTTCAATCTAAATCCGAGCGTCCAGGAGCTAGGGAGGGCGATTTTCACTCCGCGGTACCACCATCGCTGAAAGTTGGGAATAGATTCGCACTAAATCTTTCGTCTTAAGGTATCCTCCAACATAACAGCACAAAGATCGAAGCAGTGAATAAAAATTACGAATCAACTGAGTTCGATTTGCGTCTCTATTCTGACGATGAGGACAATAAAAATGCAAGCTTCATGCCGCTGTTTAAAACTTGACAGCGTGTTTTGAGGCGATTCTGTTTCCGTTTCTGATTTGGTTCTAAGCGCCGCATGCGGAGATCTAGAGAACTGGCTCGGCTCACCTTTTTTCTGCTGGGCAGCCAAGCGTTTGGACAGGCTGGAGCAGAGCGAGCGAAAAATGTCGGAGGCCCTGTTTCGATAGGACTATTGTAGGTTTTCTCCGCCCGGGAAAAAAGAAAAAGAGGAACCATCGTGTGGAGAGAGACCAATTTACGATTTTTCATAACACAAGAAGAGCGCGAAATAACGGTTGCCGACATTTTTACCATCACAGTGAGGTTTGTTGTGGTGGTCTTCCTGCCATCATTTTACACGTTAACTTCAACTTTTTTTTCATAAACTCTTTTAGCCATACGTTCAAGATACACGCACGTTGGCGTTAAAATACCCCACCACGAGAAGGAATGCGTCATGTGATGTCACGATGACGTCACACTGTCACGTGACCTTATCGTATTATGTAACGTCAATTTACGCCCATACATCATTCCGATATTTACGAGTCCTGAGACCAGTGTGCGATCCCCTCAGGCCAGCATGCGCAAGTTCGTCGCTTCCAAAGCGTGGAATTTTCTTGCCATAGACGCAAAACACTCAAAACTGAACCGGCCAGGAACCCTTTTTTTTTGCAAAGGTCTACATAGACAATTGCAACCATGATGCCCCGCTGGTGCAAGCTTGTAATTGCACGGGCTTTCCCACACCTATAGAGGCGGCGTCCAGTCGCCCTGCTTGCAATCGTCTATACCATGCGCCCTGTTGATGTGGTAACCAGGCTATTTGTCCCTGCTAAATTTAGATGAGGAATTTCTCAACTAAATTTAGCTCGCTTCGTAAGCAACGGCTGTTGCCGTAAAAGGTTCCTTTAAAGTGAATCTGCCCGTATCTAGGTGCAGTTTTATATAAGTATCCAGATATAGAAAGTAAAAAATTGAGAATTCAGACACAAAAGTCTCTCGAATGAATTCATACCACTCCGCCAGCCAATCGCTTCCACTTCTTTCCTTGACATCACTGAATTGACGGCATTATGAAGGAGATTTTTCAATAGAAGAGCGCGGACTGATTGCGACGCCGGTGATGTCGAAGGACGCCAGCCTTTCGTACGGTATTCTCTGCTCCTTACCTACCCAGGTTTGCGTCGAAATGTCTTGCCGCGGGGTTCGTTTTTGTCCGCGGTAGTTTCTGTGTGATGATATGTGAATCCAACTGTTGTGTTTCCGTCATAATAGGAAATGGACCCACTTTGTCGAGCGAATAGGCCTAGCGATTACCGAGACTATGGTCGCTACGGTCGACACGCTCCGTCGGCGCCGAAGGGCCGGTCTTTGTGCTTTTCTGTTCGTCTTCAACTCAAGTTACGTCGCAAAAACGTAGCGGTACGTGCGATTCTTCGTGGTGGTTCTTCCGGGGCAACATGAAGTTTCTACAACCGACGTGGTACTCTCCGTGAAATGTTAGAGTGACGGGATCACCGTGCTGTCTCACGTGGACTCCGTCTGCAACTCGGCTGTCTTTAATAAAATAAGGATGCTTACTGAACTAACGCCCTAAAGTACTATTTATTCGCACGTGAACTGTTGAGCCCTTGCCCAGTCTCGTCGCTGGGATTAGGTGCATGATAAGTCAAGTTAAAAATGGTTGCCTCGTCCCACCCCTGTTATACACAAAGCCGCCATGGGACAAACATTGTCTCCCACTGTCACCCTCGACGATACAAAAAAAAAAGAAAGAATACCTCCCAGGTCACTTTTCATTGCGCAAAGTAACGCCAGTACCTTTGCCACGACTGGACGATGTTGTTTCCCTGGACTAGCATCGAGCTCTCTCTCTGGTTCGCGCCTAGTTCAAACCGTCGTGGCCGATGTGGCCATGACGCGGAGCGAGACGATGCACTATTTTTTAACAGCAAAGGGACTTGAAGCGGGCCCATTACGTGTGTAAGCAGGGCATGCACAGAATTCTTATTTTATTACTGCTGCATTTACTACGAATAACTGCAGCTATATCTTCTTATGTATGTTTTTGAAACACCATTTATGCCCTGTGGTTATTTGTGGGCATTCTATATTTACTCGCCCCCCCCCCTTTACATTAAACAACAGCACGCAGTCCTTAGTGTTCTTGTTTGTGCGTGTGTGTGCGTGTCGCAGAAGTAGAAAAATGTCTTTACTGAAAACAAAAAGGATTAGAAATAGTGAAAACGTTATATATGACCACCTCTCTGCGCTACTGCCTCATAAATATTGTATATTGTGCGTTCACAAGATGTGTGCGTATCGTTTCAGTTCAGGCTTTAAGCACAAACTACTTAAGCATACGCATTTTCTTGTCCAATTAGCATGCTTACCTAGAAAACGGGTTACATATCCCACACCTAGCACCGACATTTGAAACATTAATTCGTGCGAAACAAGCCACGGAGAAAAAATAAATAAAAAAGTAATCTTCCAAAATTGTTTAATAAAAATAAATTCAATCTACGACTTGAATTAGCATTGAAAATAGACCTCATGTTATTCTTTCTTATGCAAATATGACTATATAAAAATTGCTCATTTGATTTTTTTTTCGCATTTATAATCATTATTTGAGTTGTTTTATGGTGCTTTGTATATTGTCTTCTGATTAAATGTGTTGTATATTGATGTTTTTTGTTTGTCTTGTTTTATTATGCGGAGAGCTTTTTGCGCAATGTATGTACGTAGTGTACTGTATGCCCTCGTGATCTTTATTTGTATAATTTTTGGAGAGGAGAGAGCTCGTCAAGCTGATTATTCAGCTTTTGTTTCTCGACCTCCCCGACCGCTTAGATAGAAACGAAAGGTATTATTATATTTACAGTCACTGACTACGTAAGAAACGCAGGCTGTATAATGTTCTCGTTTCTTGCTACGTGATGTGTCCTTCGGCGTTGGTGTCGTCTAACGCCGACATCTCATTAGATCCGAAGCGTTAATAGAATACTTAAAACTCACCATGCCTCGCGCTTTTTTTTTAACTCTTGAGATTAGAGTGCATGCCGCATTGTCGCACTCGTTAGCTGCCTTCTTGCTGCAGAGATTGCAAAACGCTCTGTCAGAGGATTTGAAGAAAAAAATTCAGGTGGAGAAATAATCGACGATATGTGTTAGAGGGAGAGGGCATCCACTCTCCGAATCCCACCTGAATCCTTCTGTTGTCCTCCTCAAGCTGAACACAGTATGAGGTATCTACGCGTTGATCGGATGGCCGTTCAGTTAGTACGAACTAAAGGAAATCGGTCTCAATACGTACGCGTCACGGGTACTCACCAAACTACAAGAATAATCTGAAATTTGGCGAGCTTACGTGCGCGAGAGTGTCTTACCCACGAGCAGCATGGTGAGGAGAAAGGGACCCAGGTAGTTGACCTGGAAAGCACGCTCGTAGCCATCCAGAGTCAGCTCCACCTCTTCAGAGCCTGGACGGTGCACAACAGAATGGTCGGAAGAGGAACGAAATGTGAAGGCATACTTTTCTTCTTATTGACATATACTATGTAGCAAAATGTCAAAGCAAAACTTCAAGAGGTAGGTCGCCTCGCATATTTCTCTACTGTTTGGAGTATCCCATGATATAAACCTGGCAGTAAAATAAGTTTGAAAATGACATTCTATTGTATTGCGATCGAAAAATGCGAAGAAAACTTAACCTCAATTTAGCTACTTGTACTTGTTCGAGTAGTCAATGATGGGAGAGAAGCTAGGGTTCAATTGCCGGCAGGATATTAGCGTGGCCGGCCTTGGAAATAAACTTCTGGATTGAGTAAAAAAAAGTAACAAATACCCCCAAAAATAGAGATTTGGGGGCTGCAATATTTTAGCACTTGTTGTTTACGACTTCTCGTAGTCGGCATTTTTGTTTGCGCCGAATGTTTTCGGTGTTTCTGACATCATCGCGACCCCTGCGGCAAGAAGCAGACGAATCTGGAGTTCCACATAGTCACTGAGAGCTGAAGAAGAGCGCTACGGCGTGGCCGAGGTCGAGCATCTCAATTATTGCTCCGTGCTCCCGATAGCACTGCGAAATCGGCCCGTAGAAGCACCGAACGAATGGTGCGACGGTCAAGCGTCGTGATGCGGATGGACAGCGTCAGCAGGTGCGACATTTCGAGGATACTGCGTCGTGATTGACTGGACATTTCGGTAATGTTGCGTCGCGCAATAATAGGACATTACGTTGTTTTTTGTTTTTTGCGTCGCGTGGTGATTGTTATCGTGTGTGCTACGTGCCTATGCATGAACACTGCGTAGACACGTAGCACACACGTAGACACGTAGCACACGAGGAAGAGCATGTAGAGAGGAGCGCGATCACATGACCACAAGCGCAATCGCGATTGGCCGTCAGTGCTCCTCCTCAATCCGCGACGACCGCGACCATTACCAGCGACGGGGCGAGGGTATATGACTGCTCTACTCGTCGCCCTCCCTCGGCGCCAAGGCCACCTGCGACACACGCGCGCACGCTCCGTTCGTTTTCGACAACACGACACTTGCAGTGTACAACAGGCCCAATACAACTGAGGCTGTTAAACGACTCGAAAAGCCAGAAGCGTAAACGTTGTACGCCATATGACCTCCCAGTCTTTCTTAAACTGTGAGATATACTCCGAAAAATCTGGAGGGTCCACATTTCCGCAGAGCACTGATGAGAACCAATCGCTGCAAGCTACTGAAATAGCTCGGAAATGGTGGCGCTCAAAATGTGTCCAAACCTAAAGGAAGGGTCTGCGCTGTTACATATGAGCATGAGGTTTCGCCATTCTCAATTCCACAGCGCAGTGTTTAAGGTCCTTGAGGATTTGCCAGTGATTGAGTCTGCTCAAGCACTTTTGCGGCCAAAAGCAGGACACTCCAGATTTCTTAGAGTGTGAATCACTGACAATGTAAGAAACGCAGGGCGCGGACTATTTTGAGGATGCCTCTTCGTTTGGGAGTGGTTGTCAGGCGTTTTTATCTGCCAATGCTGCACGCCCATTACCTGCCGAGCAAGAATAAGATGGCAGGGACTAGCCAAGCACTGCATTTCTTTTTAAGTTGTCAGTTATTGTACCTTTTGACGGAGCGCTGACTCTGAAGGGGTAAGTTCATTACTCTAGAGGAATCAGGGGCGGATTTAGAGGGGGGGGTCCGGATGTCCTGACCCCCTCTTGATTTCTGCATGTGTAAAATTTAGGGCGTAAAACGAAGGAGAGGGGGAGGGGTTCCTTAACATATGGTACGCTGACCAACACCTGACCCCCCCCTACCCCCTCAGGAAATTCCTGCATCCGCCCCTGAGTGGAATTGATACTACTTAGCGTCAAAGACGTGACGTTCTGAAAAAAAAAGAAGGGGGATCTTAAGCGCGAAACACATGTACGACGAAACCGTCCGATCCGACGTTCGATCTGGAATTACGACGGTCGGAGGCGAGGGTTTTCAACGCTCTCCGGTGCTACGAAAACCCTCGCCCCCGAAGGTCATTCCGACCGTTCGCACGTCGGATCGGACGGTTTCGACTGAACATGTGTTTCCCGCTTCAGTCCTGTCCAAATTCGCCGCTAAAACGTCGGCGACCTGGTGGCGAAAATGTGAAACGGAGGAACGGGGATTAGGTGCACACCGCGGGAGTCATGAATAGATGAAAGTCGCACATCGTGGTTATTACAAGTTGTGTCCTTGGTGACACTGACTAGCATAATAATACGAATTTCGCACACATAAAAAATGGCTACCTACAGCAACAATATGTACCGTATTACTTTGTGTTATTCACCTGATATGGATTTTGTCATGCGTATTAATTGTCGTTACTCGCAAAATACGGTGCATATTACGAAGGCGCTTTAGTTACGCATATACCCTAAGAAATCTGGAGCGTGTACTTTCCCGCAAAGCACTTGGAAGAGCCCAATCGCGGCAGTCTACGGTAGGCACTCGGCAAATGACGAGGCTGATAATATTAGACTTAAACAGTCTGCCATGTAACGCTGAGCATGATGAAACGTCATGGTCATTGCCACAATGCAAAGTGTTTTTGTAGGTCTACACACAATTTCAGCCTCGTCATTCATTGTGATATACACTTCAGCGATTGACTTTCGCAAGGTTTTCGAGGGAAAGCAAGCGCTTTAAATTTCTGAAGGAGTAGAAAAAAAAGTTATAGATATCTGCAGAAAGCAATGTATACTCGTCAGTCTTCCTGTTATTTCTATTTTGTTTTCTAGCTTCTCATTATTCACCCCACAAAGGGACGCGACGCCACCCAGTGGAGGGAACATGAAGAAGCGAAACGAGGAGCTACCGTGCATCCACGTGTGCAGCGAAACCTGGCGCGGACTCGCGGCCGAAATGTGAACCAGAGGAAAGAGGATTGAATGCACGACGTTGGAGTTAGAGCTACAGTATCATCCAGAAAGGCCACCGTAAATTACGCAATAGTCAACGTAACGATTTATGCTTGCTGACTGGGGTCACCATGGCTCAAATGTTCTGTGGTAAACGTCTTTAGAGGAAAATTTTTCGTTTCTTATTCAATATTATTCGTTAATAGAAAATTGGAAAATCAGGGTGGCCGCTGGGCCTCTAAGTTTTACACTCTGACTTTGAAAAAAATATATATATACACCAAACGAAGCCACTTGGGTTATGCTGTCAAATTTCGCGCGCTATACTCTGTTTCACCTCACGATCAACCACAGAGTTCGTTACGAACCAAAGAAGCAAATTCTGTGCCGTGTCAGTTGCACCTGACCTCCATAAGGGGCGCAGCGATGCGTGGGATCCGCAGTCACGCGAGGCTTTCTCAGCGCCGGATTGGCTGGTTTGGCCGGTAGCAACCACTATGGGCCATCGTAATGTAAACGGAACATAGTACCGGGCGTTTAGGGGAACAAAGCGAACGTGAACTGTCCGCTTCGGCAATAGCACCCCATGGTAGTGAAGAGAAAGTGCGCATAGAGTGCATCTTTCCTTGCATAAGATTACGGGCATACACTATTCTGTCACCGACAGTTCAGGAAACGCAGGCGTGGCGAGTCCAAGCATCTCGTTATTGCTCCACAACCAATGAGATTGCTGTATTCGCCGATAAGTACGTCGAAGAACCAATCACGACGCAGAACCCGTGAATCTAATATGAATTGCCCGGAGTTTCTTAAGTTGTCAGTGACACTAGAATCGAAAGTGCCGGTCGTGGGCTTTCGCTCCCTAAGTTACAAAAACCGGCAACACAGCTCGCTGGTCCCTCCTGGGCAGATTTCTGGGAGTTCATGTTATGCTCGGCCATACTGTTTGTTCACAACTGCGTTCTTTTCGACTTCGTTTCACCATAGGTCAAAGCGCGTCCAAAGGCTTAAAGAAGCACGCACAGACGAAAAGCGGAGAGTCATGGCGCATTCACCGAGCTTGATTAGCTTTGCCTGGAGTAACACCTCCACGGAAACACGACAAACGCCGTGATGTGGCTCTTCTCACGCTGCTTGATTGGCCTTCTCGGCTCGTAGTGTTGACTATACTTTAAGAAATTTAAAGCGTCTACTTTTCAGCGAAGATATTGGAGAGCCAATCGCTGCAATCTGAGGAGGCAGCTCAGAAAATGGAAGGGATAAAATATGTTTGCACTTAAAAAGAGACAATCTGCCTGGTGGGCAGTGAACATGAGATTTCGATGGCACAACGCAACTGCGTGTTTATTTCGCGTCTAAACATAATTTCATTCTCGCCATTCGCCGAGCTCGCTCCTCAGATTGCAGCAATTTGGCACCCCTAAGAGCTTTGCGGTAAATTATAGGCTCCATATTTCTTACAGTGTAGCTCTGACGTAATATGAAACGAAGTATAAATGCAGTCGGTTATGGCTCGAGTACTCAAGCGTAACAAGGTGCCCTCATGATTGCTATAATGGATGATTACTAGTTGTAACTGGTTTATTATATGTAATAGCTGCCCAACTCACCCAACATAATGCCCGCGTTGTTGATCAGCACATCCAACCTGGGCTCTGTAGTGATGACGTCTTGGGCAAAGCCTCGCACCGACTCAAAGGAAGCGAGGTCCAAGTACTTGACGATCACTTCGACCTTGGTTTCGTCGAAAATCTCTTTCGCAGCCTGGTCGGCTTCTTTGAGGTCACAGCAGGCGATGATGACGCGGGCCTTCCGTCGAGCCAGTTCCTTGGCGGTTGCTTTGCCAATTCCTGTGTGAGACACAATACTTTCTTAGATAGTACTCCAGAAAAATGCCTAACTTGGCACAAGCCTGGCAATCCTAGGGGTCTAGCTTGTGCCTAATATGTTTCTTGTTCTAAGGCGTTAGTTAGTGTCAGGGTACTCTTCGTTGACGTTTCTCTGGCTTTTCTCTGGCTTGTCATAAAATCCAAAGTGCAAGACGTCAGACATAAATGCAATTTATAAACGAAGAACCAGCAGTTTAGCCCAAATCTTGCGCTTGTGCGGGAAATAAAGTCCAAAGCTGCCACACGACAACCAAACTAGAAGCGAAGCGTGGCTCTAGCACTTGTTCGGCGAATTAGTGCCAAGATACCCAGACTGATCAAAGAAGGTCAATTCCGACTCTACCTTGGTTTTTTTAGAGCGCAGCTCATAGGCGGCCGTTTCCGGCTTGAGCGGCGTCGCCATCGCCGTCGGCGTAATCACGCGGTGCATTATGGAACAAGTGACGTCACTGGTGACGTCACTGATGACGTCATCAGTGACAATGACGTCATCGTGATGACGTCATCACTATGACAATACTAATTACGTCATCACGATGACGAGGGCGATGACGACATCACGATGACCCCGGTGACGTCACGTGACCCCGGCGACGTCACGTGACCCCGGTGACGTCACGTGATCCCGGGGACGTCACGTGATCCCCGTGAGGTCACGTGACCGCAGTGACGTCACGTGGCCCCGGTGAGGTCACGTAACCCCCGTGAGGTCACGTGACCCCGGTGACGTCACGTGACCCCTGTGAAGTCACGTGACCCCCGTGAGATCACGATGGTCACATGACCTCACGGTCACACCGACGGCGACGCCGACGGCGCTCGGAGCGAGGACTAGCAGGCAGGATGAGGAGGTGAGGAGGAGGGTGGAGGGGTATACGCTCCACTCAGTTCCCTTCGCTCCTCCTCCTCAAGAGCTGCGCTCTAATTCGGCGTTACAGGGAGTTTTAAACAGCTTTCATGCCTTTACAGCTCCCTTTACAGGGAGTTGTAAACAAGATGGCTGACAGCCATGAAAAAAGAGTCATTTTATCCTGACATGCGCCACAAGATATGCTCAAATTACTTTGAACCATCTTGTTTTTATGGATTTTAATTACTCTTGAGTCCGAGACAAAAAACAAATTGTTGCCCCAAAAAAACTGTACTACGCGGGTCCATGCATTGACCCAGCAACCAGTGGACGACAAAAATGGTTCCGATATTATTCGCTCAGTTTAATTACGTTCTTTGGGGGATCTTATACTTGCCAACAAAGGATTCACCCAGAACGGTGTGAAAGTAGAGAGGACAGACGATTTATGAATTTCGCATTTGAACAAGTCAAACCTGAAGGCTGGATATATCTACGGCTACGGTTCCACGAAGATCACGCACTCATACCTGCTTATTACTCATTTCACTTGGGCTGCGTGATCATAAAATGCGTAAAAATATTGTTTAGATATAACCAACAATAAAAAAAAACTTTGAGCAGGTTTTGCAGCATTGATTTTTTGATGCAGGAGTGTTGGGTACTGTTTATGAGACAGTCCAGTTTTTGTAAAGGCGCGTTTTCATTTAAGACTAAATTTGAATTGATAAAAAAGGGAGGATAAAAAGATGCCCGGTGCAAAATAGAATAATTTCTGTTGGTTGCATCCCATAAGCAACATCTGAATACTTTCAAAATCTAACAACAGGTATCTTTACATGTTTTCTTGCGTCAGCAATTGCTAGGCTTGTTTTAAGCGTGTCAGAGAAACACGTTAGTGACCCGCTAAAAATCGCAAAATCCCGCACATAGTTTAGTTTAGACGGGTGCAGCTACCATTCTCTAAAAAACTCGATCGATGATAAGCCTAAATTTAGCTAATTTGTTTTTAAGCTCAAGGAGAACACAATTTAAGCGATCTGAACTTCTTGCCAATGATGAAGAAAAGTATTGTTTGAATAAAAACTATCCACGTGAAAAAAACATGATAAATCATTGTGGCGTCATATAAGACATAAACTGGCAAATACCCTGCTGTCCCTCAGCTATATTCTTTTTCTTTCATTTTCTACGATGGAAATGTACGAAATAAAATCAAACAGGACAGTGCCATGCAAAGATAACGCAAAAAAAAACATTTTTTATATGTAGAGCAACAGCTTCACTCTAATCACATTGCTGCGCAGGTTTTGGCGTTCAAAAAGAAAATCGGCGAAAGCGTGCAAAAAGAAAAAAAGCGAATGTAAAGGGCATGGGCTGTACAGAACCATCTGGCTTATAAAATACGTATTATTTCTTGAGAGCAAATGCTAGTTTTTAGCTATTGGGATCAAACAGTATTGCCTGTCTTTCCTACAAAAACCCAAAATGGAAGGAATAAGAAGGGCACAGTTCGAAAGTTACGCGAACTTTCCAAATGTGTTTGACGAAAGAAACAATATTTCGTAGTCTGAGGTTGACAAAACGTATGTTGTGAACACAGGGACGCACGTCTCTGCCCACAAAGGCAATATAACAAAATTACTTTTACTCAATATAAGGAAAAAATTATTACTCTGCACAAAACTAAAATTGCTACTGTTTTGATTACGGAGTGCCTTGAAGTGTTGTAGTCTTTTATGTTTTCACTGTCGCAAGATCACAATTCATGGCTACATGATCCTTTAACCTGACTGCGTCTACCCTGAAGTTAATATAATCTTATGTCTTCATAAAATCAAAGAGTCAATTGAAGAAAAATTTATCAGATGCTACGCTTGAAACCCGTTATGGGTGACACAAGAGAAACTGCAATATTAAAAAAAGTAGTAAATGGCCGCCAAAATTACACTGTGAAAAACTATTTGTTTATTATCGTGTTCAGAAACTTTCGCGTATTAACTAACAGTTTATTACATTACCCCGCTATCACATTTCTTTTGATTCCCATCTACCTTTCAAACTCGCTTATGATTCGCAAGTTTTACTCCTACCTAATCTATCCTTTCGCATTTCAGTCTCTCCCGGCTGTATAATTGGAAAAGCTTGTGAAGTAAGCTAACGGGCTTTTCGGCCTCCTGATTGGAGCGTTTTCATGAACGTCACGTCGACTGGTTTACGGGTGGAGCGAGAGAAAAGGGGGGGGGGGAGAGAGAATCTTAAAAATCACGCCTTAGTTATTCATCACGAGCCTTTAGCCGGCTAACATATTTGCCTACGCTTATCGGGTAAGCAAATCTGGGAGGTTGCTAAAGGCTAACGCGTGAATCACTGAGGTGTGTTTAGCTACTGTATTTACTCGAGTAATAGCCGCACTGTTTATAAAGAAAACCCGATGGTTCACATTTCCACGGAGCACGCAGATTGCCAATCCTCGCGATCGACACCATGATTCAAGCTGTATACAGGAGAGAGAGAACGTCTTTGTGCGAAGGTACGTACCATCTGTGAAGATTGCTTTTGTATGAAGAATCGTGTTCTCGACCTGATTAATTGCTATGTTATTTATGCGCAACGCAATGATTGGTTGTACATGTATTTTAGAAGTAAAGTAGACGCAAGGGCCTTGTTCATAAATAGTGCGGCTATTACTCGAGTAAATACGATAAGCCTCGCCCTCATTCTCCTCACTCTCCAACCTTAAAGCAGGCGATGTGACGTCCACGAAAACGCTCCAATCAGGAGGCCGAAAAGCCAGTTAACTTACTTCACAAGCGTTTCCGAATACGCCTCCCGACTTCCCTGGCTAAACACCTTCTGAAAAGCAGTGCAGTATTGCTATGGCCTTTATGTTACCCACAAGCAGTGTTGTAGGCGTTACCAAAAAAAAAGTAACAAAATAGGCTACCTGTTACGTGCAAAATGAGTGGAACGCGTTACCCACCTACGTTACCCCAATATAACAGGAACGCGTTACCGCTACCGTTAGAAATAAAAACCACATTAATTTGGCGTTACTCTTTATTTATAAATTCACGGCAACAGCTTTTTGTGGAGCACAGCGTTTTTCGACACTGGGACAAAAGGCGCGGGCCCATTGTCCAAGTTTTTCTAAAGTCGGACTTTTTACGTGGGGAAAGGAGAGGTAAGATTTCGAAGGTATGTGGTATGTGTGCAATAATTAATGATCTGGCGCATATACTTGGTTTCAGTGTAAAGGTACCCTGAGGAGATTTCGGAGATCGCCTACACATGGCGATAACTCACTCCGCGGGCTCTAAGCATCCTATAAATTTATAAATGATAACAATGCGCGGTCAATTTTTCTATTCAAAAGGCGATCAATGATCGAACACACCGAGGTCATCTCCGGCGATGGGAGAGCCTTGTTCCGCCAGCCAGGACGACTTGCGACCAGTGAAAACGCGACATTTCGTTTAGATGGGAAACGTTGGTATTACGAGATGCGCATTCTCTTGTAGATGATAAAATCAAATAAGACTTGTTGAAAAATGTTAAATTTTTCGCGGAGAGGGAACAGAATCCTGCAATATTCGTCTCGAAAACAGCGCACTACGTTTTTGTTTTTTCTGGTCTTCTGCGGGAGTGATATGTTCGGTCGTCAGCTCTCGATTGCGCGATCCCTCGATTGAATCGTTGTCGCCGCGCGCATTCGGAGATATCCCTCCGCGGTTTCACCGGTCCGAGGCGCGACGGTTCCTTCGCTCGCTATTGACTGAGAGTAGTCCTGGTTTCGGAACATGCTTCTCCCATTGGCGGAGATGAGCTCGGTGTAATGCGATCTTTAGTTGCTTTGTTAATGAGGAAATCAGCCGCGCATCATCATGTTTTAGGGTTTTCTAGTGATGCTTAGAGCCAGCAGAGTGAGTTATCGTCATATTTAGGCAATTTCAAAAGCCTCCTTAGGGCACCTTCAATTCTAGACGCGCTGCGAGCTAAGGGGACCGATCAAGAAGCGTCAAGAGCGCAAGTCACTGGGTCCTTTTTTGTTTTTGACTGGTTCAGCGATGACAGAACACGTACAGTAAGCACGACAAACATCTTGATGGTGTCCTTTTGACTCCGTCTGATTTGTCTCCATCAGCTCGCAGCGTCGGCTGCGTCTCGACTTAAGCTGAAAGGAAGCATTCAAACAGAAAAAAAATGTCAGTGTACTTTTGTTTTCCGGTTTTGGGAAGAAGACGTAACGAGTAACGTAACTGCGTTACTCAAAATAAGTAACGTAAATGCGTTACCCATTACGGTTTTAAAAGTACGTTACTACGTTAGTGAAATATGCAACGCGTTACAAATATAACGACGTTACTTAGAACGCTCTACCTCCAACACTAGTGCCAATTTACAACCAAGCTGCGTTAGGCACCGATTACACACGAATGCTGCCTTAGGGTTCGGATGGGACTCGCGTTTAATCAGTCGGAACACGAGTTCCCAGCGAACGCTGGGAACTCGTGCCCAATCTCTGCCCGGGTTTAGGATGTTCAGGGTGAGGTAGTGAACCCAGCACCACGTGCTTCGCTACATTTCCTTCGCTTCGCCGTAAGTCCAGACGAAGCGAACGCTACCAGCTGATGGGGCCAATCATACAGCATCTAAAGGGCACACCATCATGATGTTGTTCATGTTTCTTTACGCGTTCTATCATCGCTGAACCATTTCATAAAGATAAAAAGACTACTGTCTTGCGCTTTTGAAGCTGCTTGATTAGTCTAATTACCTCGTAGATTCGTCAGCGTCTGGACCTAAGCTGAAAAGAAGTATACGGGGTGCTGCTCGGCTAGACGATGTTTATTAAACGCCGTTGCTAAAGAAAAGACGGGGGTTTCTTTGCTTCTTATGTGTTCCGAAAAGAAGCTAGCATAACGGGGTAATTTATACCGTGTCATCCGCAATGCTGTCCAGGCAGCATAAAAAAATGAAGCGAGAGGCAATCGCGGATGTTGTAGAACATGCGATTGTCAAAAATACGAGACACCAATGAAAAAGATGAAGAACATCAAAACCAAACTACGTACCCATTTACGTACAGTTGCAAACAAACACGTGCGCACAATTCGACGCAGCTTACCTGAACTTCCCCCAGTCACGATGACCGTTTTTCCTGCCATGGTTGTTTCCGTTGTGCACACTCCTTTCCGAACCAAGAGCGCGTAGAGGCCCAGTGCGCCGGCGGCGGTCCAAAGGACAAACTTGGCGAGAGTCATCCAGAGCAACTGAGGTAAATGCCACATCCAACTGGCATTCCATTCTTTCATGGTGCTCCTTTTCAGATCAGGTGAACAAGCTGGTTATATATGATATGGTTTTTGATGCTTGAAGTTCGGAGTATTTGATCTGGACAATTTCAGCGCTTGCCTGCGACACGAAGAAAAATAAATATGAGTTCAAATCAGTAATGTGCGTAGATAATTAAATAGTACCTTGAGTGTTTTATGGCTTTTGAACGTGTTTGCTCTTCTTGTTACGCGCGCCAGGTTCTAAAAACGACTGCCCATTTGAAGCTCGCTTAGTTAAGTGACCCATGTGCTTGTTCCTTTTCATATAAATTTCGGACTAAATAAAAAAATTAAAAAGCGCCAACAAAACGAGGACCAAAAAGACTTGAAGACAACCTTTTAATTAAAATGGACCAACTAGCCCAAACCCAAGCTTTGATACAGATTCAGACACATCTCCTAAATACTGTCAGATTATGATGCAAATAAAAATTTAACGGTTCGTTGTCAAAGAAATACAAAACATCTAATGTGAGCATCTTTTAGATTTATCACACAATCGTAACACCCATTATAACAGCTCGAGAAGTCCAATTTCGGCCAAGCCGAGGTCGAAAGCGCTCTCAGCTGGTGATTGGACGTTACTCCATAGATTGCACGTAATCAACCAATGGTGCATTTTGGACCCGTCCGCGAGTTCACAATTGGGCGAGATTTTGGTGAGAACGTCTGATTAACATGCAAATAGCGAGAGATGTCTCGCGGTCATTAATGTTCTTGTGGTTAGTACCCCTTCATTAACCGGTCGATGTCAGCTTACGCACGTGACAGCAGAAGAATTTCCGATTTACGAACGAAGCGCGAGTTGTCAATGGCTTGCAACGTACAATAGCAGACGTATACAAGTTTAGCCCTCGTCCGATCTCACTTCTCCGCGGAGCTGGGCTCGAAGCAGACGATCAGGTTTTTTGTCCGGTGTGTTGCCAGACGACGTGAGGCGTTTACTTGTTTTATTTCCGCCTATACTTCGTTTCAGCTTAGGTCCGAGCGCGGCCGATATTATGAGCCGGAGGGCCAATCGAACAGCGAAAGAGACACAATGTCATGGCGTGCTCTCTGCAGTTGATAGGACCAGCCGGTATTCGCCGTCTCTCTGTGCGTGCTCCTCCGCCGGGTAATCAAGCGCAGAGAGCACGCCATGATGTTGCGCCTCATTACGCGGTTTGATTGGCCTTTCGGCTCATAACATCGGCCGCGCTCGGACCGAAGCTGAAACGAAGTACAGGAATGACGATTCGCGGCAGACGAACCGCTTTCTTCGCTTGCGTTAGCAGACAAACCGCCCACGAACGCTATCTTAGCTGGATCTTCGAGATTGATAATAAATCTCGTTGTCGCTCTCGCGCTGACCAAACCCGGACCCCAGGTTTTGTTGCAAGACGTCGACATTAGGAACATTGTACACGCTTCCATAAAATACTCAGTGATCAGGGTAGCACTTTATGCCTGATAATATTAAAGTTGTTGTAATTTTAATATTCATAAAAAGCGACGGCCCCAAATTCGATCCCTTGAAGAACAGTAATCCTGAGGGTGGCATTTTATGTGAAAAGGACTACGTCGAACCGAATCAGAAGCATTCTAGGAAATTCAAGAATACAAAGTCAACTTGCATGGCCTATGTCTTATAAAGCCATTATATTATGGGAAGGCTGACTAAACTGAATGAAACTGCACAAAATATATCTGAAATCATGTTGATTGGGCAAAAAAATTTGCTTGGTTCATTAGGTTTTATAATAATGAAGTAAGCAATAATCTACGTGGTATTGAAGCCCACATTGTAAATCAAAACTGGCCTACACTTATTGACGCTGTTTATATCACCCAACGTAAGTATTGCGGCTATGTTGGCATACATTCATTCAAAAGCAAGCTTTTACCTTCTAAAGATTTATTAAAAAAGGTAATTGGAAAGGGTGTCAAAATACGCTTGTACTTTGTTAATACACGCTAAAGAATAGGATCCGGGCAATTCATCCCGTTAAAAGCTCCTTGAGCAAAGTTACACAATTTTACACGTAAAAATGTCGGATATTGTTGCAGGAATGAACTACGTAGCTGATGTAATGCATTCACTTAGTGGCCGAGTGATCACTCAGTTATTAACCTGCGGTTTTCTGTTCCTCCTATAAATGCGTAAAACAATTGTGTTTTATTACTACGAAGCCAACTTTAACGTAACTAGAAAAGTGCTGGCGGGTTCCCTTGATGTACATTCTGCGTAACTCCTAGCTGCTATGTGTTGAAGATAATTGTGGTATGTTAAATTTTAACTAATATATTGTATTTTATTATAATTAGCTCCATCGCTTTATACGAAATTTTCCCTTGGTGTAAAGTAATACTTAAAAGGCACTGAATGAAATTCTTTTCTTGCTCAATTTGCATAATGGTGGTGACAAGATCGCTGGGCTAAGAACACTTTTAAAGAGAAATCACGGCAACGAAACAAAATTTTACTCATACGTGCCTTCCGTATTCTTAAATAGTACCAAAGAGATTGTGATGTTGCAAAGTAAATAGTATGATGCGACACTTATGCATTTAAATAACGTAGTTATTCCGAATAGATAATGATCTAACACTTCAGATATTTTTAATACATAATAAATTACTGAAGAATAATATCAAAAAAGCCGTTGCTGATTTTGAAAAAAAAAAGAGTCGGTGAAATCATGCCTGGGTGCAATCACTAAATGATGCCGTGCAAGAAAGACGCACAGAGATCGAACAAATTCAGTAAAAAAATCCTATATTAATTTGGTTAGAAAAGTATCATGTACTTTTTGTTTCTTACAAGGTCAAGAAATATTAAAAAAAGATTTTATGTTCGTCAAACGGATGAAATTGGGTAACGTCACACACGTTTATGACATCCCACTGCTCGATATGTTGAACAATATGATTATAAAGGAAAACGATAAAGTTCCTCAGTGCTACTTCCTTTGAAGTCCTGTAGTTCTGAAGTTGATAGGAGCGTCCTCGGCTAGATCTGCTGAATATAAGCCAGAATTTGACGTTGCGTCAAATCTTATATCTATACTCATAACGAAATGCGCACCTTTCGTTGGTCCGTTCGCTGCACGACGTTTTCCGTGTCACCTCTTTTCGTCTTACTGTCTAGGTACTCGTTAGAAGCAATAAGAAAAAAATCCTGTTATTTCTGTCGCATGCGCTCCAGCGCAAAAAACGCCTCTCAGAATTAACATAGCACAATCATGGGAGACGACATTGCGTAACGGCCGTCACACTGGCCGCATCGCTGAACATCGGCGCATTAGAGGTGCACTGAAGACGAAGGTACGAGGTTACTTACGCTAATTATTTGCAGTGACGGGAAGATTTCCGTTCAACTTTTTTATGCTTTACTTTGGCTACGTAGTTGAGTTATAAATTTGACCCTGGTAAGCTGCGTGCGACCCTGCATTGCTTCCGGTGACGTTTCTTTTTTACACTCGTTCAGAGGAACCAATTTAATGTCAGTTTGCCCTTGAGCATTGATACCATTTTAAGCAGTCACAAAGAACTGCCTAAAGGGGCTTTCAAGCCAGTAAGTCAATTTTTCCTTTGCAGCGTCAAGCACTGAATATGTATAAATGACAAGACAAACGCGTGAAGAAAACCTAAAGATACTCATTTCTTTTTACTTTATGAAAACTAAAATTTTCGCAACTAGAGCATACTGAATCAATTCGGTCTGACTTATCCGTATCAATATCTTATTTCCGCTTAATGTAACACTTGTATTTATGAGAACACAACTCTAAACACATTAGCGAACCAGCGGGGAATTTATACCCTGGGTTTGCTTCTTATACAATACTCTCTTTCATATCCTCTGCAATACAATTTCTCTCGCTGACATTTCCCACCTCCTGTAACTTTACCCCGCCCCACCTTAGTTTTTTAGTGTCATCCGTACAGACCTCACTATTACCCCTGTTTGACATCGTCATTGAAAACGCTTTTCAAGTCAAGTTGAGTGCATTTGGTGACCTGATTATTTACATCGCACCCCTGTAATACTAACGCTGGTAAAACTCAATCAGTCCCCTTCCTAGAAAGGTATACAACTTGCGTGAGAGGAAATAGTTTAAAGTGGGGCACTTCGATCCACAAAAAAATGAAGAACATTGCATCTGGTTTGAATTATTTTTATTCTGAGGCACAATTGGTACTCCACACTGGGTCAGGATTCTGTGAGTAAGACATGTCAACCGATGTGAATATTTTGGGTTAGACATAGAGAAGCTTCATAGTTGACAAAGAAGCGTGCACTAACTGGAGGCAAAAATGTTGGTTCCTAAAATATTAAAATTCCCCCAGGTGATCGTGGGGCGTTGAATTCTTTGAAGTCAAATACGTACGAAAGCCCAGCTCTCTAACTGCGCCTTGCACAATGGTATAAAATATATCAAATTAGTCCGAAGTTACTCGCCAGGGAAGATGAAACAAAAAATAACGCTCTCTTTTGCTGTACCGCCCAAACGTACCATATGCGAATCCATTTATAATATATACACAGATATCTGTCGCTTGAAAAGTGACATTACGCTGCAATTACACTTTCTACGTGATATAAAGTGTCAAGTTTGGGGACATGTCACGTCCCGTCGCGGTGTGACACGGCCACTGCAAAACGTCGCGGCCACTGAAAAACAAGCCGGAAAAATCGACGCCTTCACACAGAAACCTCAGACTTTCACCGAATCTGCACTGAGAAGGTCAGTTTACGGCCGGGCTGGACAGCGGCATTCCTCACGGCTTTTGCTTTCAATTTTAAAGCAATGAAAATATTTCTTCAGTGTTTGGGCGCGACAACGCCACCCCTCAGAGTACTGCGTGAACCACTCTGAAGAACTATTCTGACCCCATGATTGAAACTGTGCTTCATTGTACTCACATGAAACATATGTAGTACGCTGATTAGACAACTTTTGGTTTAAGATAAGTAGGCACTTGCTTATGAAAATTTGTTTTTTTAGAAAAGACGAAGAGAAAGAAGCGTTCTGCATAAGTCCCTGCAGGAAGGCGGCCTCAAGTACTGGAGCTTTAACTAGTGTGGAAATTCTTCCAATTCAACCGCAGAGCCAAGAGGCCAACACGGTGAGATTACAATATCTTGCCAGAGTGAGTTAGAGTTCTGTAGGAGGGGCGAGGTCGCATCAACCCCACAGAGCTATTGTGGCAGAGAGAAATTACCCCCCTTTTAAAAGCCGGAAGAAAGGGCACCTTTTTATTCTAGTCCGTCTGTAGGGAGTCTTACCGTGTTAAATCTTAAGGCGCAGTTCTCCTTTTGTAAAAAATGAAAGCAAAAAACTGGCAAAAGTCAAGGCTGGGCGCATTCGCAGAGCAACCGAGTTAGCGACGCTATTTACTTGTGGCGCCATCACCCAATAGGCGCAGCCACCAGACGACGCGCCCTGTTATCTGCTCGCTGCGCTTATCGAGGGATGGCGCTACAAGTAAATTATGTCGCTGCCTATCCCAACAGGATAGTCTTGCACTAATACATCACGACATTGTTGCGCCTTCACATGCGGACCCCGCACGACCGTAGGGGCCGACGTGTAGAAAGCGTTCCACACATTTCCTGATTACAACGTAATCCTCGCTGCTGAACGAGCCTCGGCACCACCGGTGGCATTTGAAATTTTATTAAGTCATTTCTACATTACCGTTAATTTCACGTTATGGTGAGATCAACCTCAGTGCCTATTACACACAACCCATACAAAAATGTCCTATGGTCGGCCATAGAAAATTCTTTGTATGGTC
Source organism: Ixodes ricinus (assembly GCA_037355805.1). Taxonomy (NCBI): domain Eukaryota; kingdom Metazoa; phylum Arthropoda; class Arachnida; order Ixodida; family Ixodidae; genus Ixodes; species Ixodes ricinus. The sequence continues at coordinate 144,548 of JAZHYW010024859.1, read as the reverse complement.
GGCTTTAGCTATTTGGCTCAATTAGCTAAAGAATATTCTTTGGCTATCTTTAGCATTTTTATGGTCGCCCTTATGGGCCTCTTTAGCTTTGTCTATGGCCCTATCGCCGTTCAGCCATAGCGATCTTTAGCTTGCCCAATGGTCGGCTAAAGACTTCTCTATGGCTTACCCTATAGCTCTCTTTAGCCAGCAAACTAAAAAAAAAATTACTTCAAGAACGACTTGTGAACGCTACATGGTAGATATACATACATCTCTGAACACACAGAATACACAGAACACAAGCTGAACACTACCCCACACAACACCCACACAACACAAACAACGCGGCGACACAACGCAACGCAGCGACATATGCTACGTTCGCACTAGCTGTATATATATGGCAGTCTAATTTTTTAATCTGACTTGGCCGGCGACCCATCATTTGTCGCAAAAACACGGAGAGGCGGAGCAAATATTACTCGTACTTAATACATTATTTGAATTGTCTCTTGGAATACCCCCATCTCTTAATTCAACACACTGAGAAAAGCAAATGTAGATTATTAGGCTAATTAACTAAAATTTAATAATTATCTTTTTAATAAGTTTGATGAATCATGTTGACAATGCAGTGATGACATGAAGTACACTGGTGCTGAAGATTGCAATCAAGCTATTGCTTGATTGCAGTGTTCAGCGCCAGTGTAATTTATTTTCACTTTTGGGGGGTAATAATTAATATTAATTGTTGCACAAGTATTTTAATGGATTTTTTCAAACAAACAATATTACTGGTTTTCATGACTCGTTGCAACAGCAGAAAACGTATGTCGGGTCATGGTTTGTCACCGGCATTACAGAAATTTAGTATTGATTTAATATTCTAACGTGGAGTGTTTTTACTAAAAACGTAAGCGTCAGTAGTGATTTTCTATAGGCGTGGAAAGAAAATTTATTGGTTCTTAGTCTTTAGACTCGGGGCCATAAACTTTTCTATAGACGGGTAAGGAAAATTGATTGGTTTCCAGTCTTTAAACTCGGGAACAAAGAAGTTTCTATAGGCGGGTAAAGAACATTATTGGTTCGCTGTCTTTAGACATGTGGCCATGTAATTTTCTATAGGCGTCTAAAGAAACTTTATTGGTTCCCAGTCTTTAGACTCAGGGCCATAAAATTTTCTATAGACGGTTGAAGACAATTTATATGTACCCAGTCTTTAGACCTGTGGCCATAGAATTTTCTATAGGTGGGTTAAAAAATTTATTGGTTCCCAGTCTTTAGACACAGGGCCATAGATTTTTCTATAGCTGGCTGTAGCTGTTTTTATGGATATCTATGGCCGACCATAGAGGGCCATAGGGGGTGATAGCTGCCATATAATTTTCCATAAACGATTATAGACCATTTTTGTATGGGAATGCCACGGGAGTGCCACAAGGGGCAGTCCTACTCCTACCCTCTTTAATATGGCTATGACATAACTCGCCTTCCGCTTTGACGGGGGTGGAGGGCTTCGGCTTCATCGATATACGCTGAAAATATGACTTCCTGGGTCGCCGGCACTCCGTTGGCAGTTAAGCAGGCTTTAGTGCGCCATGGACTTGACCGTGCAGTTTTTGTGGGGCACCAGGACGGCCGTGTCTTCCGCTAAAATAAAAAGATACTATATGATTGCAACTCGCCGCCAGGGACGACCTAAGAACTTCGGTAAACAATCCTAGTTACAACTTTAAGGAATTCCCATCGAACACCGGCCTCACCATCCCGGGGCTCAACGTTGATCAGAATGGTGGTGCTTAGACCTGGCTGTGTTCTGAAAATTCACAATGTCTCTTAAGGCCCAGTTCACACTCTTGCGACCTCTTAGAACCTCGTGCCTTGGAGCCTCTTAATATCTCTGACAACGAGAAAACACACTGACGCCATCTATTGGGTAGCAGTGTAAACTTGGCGGTTCGGCATATTTTCTATTTCTATCGCGCATTATCCTCTCTTTCTTGGCTCGGAAAACTTTTGTCAACGTTATAAACGAGCCTTTCTTATAGGTGTTACGCACATTTGACCTCGGAAATCCCGCAAAACCTTCGCTCTTGTGAAATGCAGTTCCAGGGTCACCGTATAGATGGCGCCAGACTGCCAGTCTGTTCTCTCGTTTTAAGAAATTATAAGAGGCTCGTTTCTCTCGGTCGTACTCGGTTGCAACAGTGTGAACGGGTCATGCTATCCCTAAGACGACTTGAAGGCGAGAGCCCAAGCACCGATGTAAATGTGATAGCGAACATCCGAAGACAGCGCGCTTTCTCACGACGCACTTTCGGCTCCGCTTCACTGGCTCACTCGGATCGTGGCGTCGGCTGTGGTCCCGGTGATAGCAAACCTCTGAAGACAACGCGCTCTCTGACGACGCACTTTCGGTGCCGTTTTATTGGTGCCTTTTGTTTTGGTACCCTTCGTTTCGCCGACGTGTCTTATGAATGTCGACTGAACGATGGAGACATATCAACGGGCTTTATTGCACCTTAATAAAGCCCGTTGGAAACAAGGCCTCTATATCATCCACCGCACTACAGACAAAACCTAGGGTGCACAGGAAAAACTACCACGCTAGTTAGTCCGTTCACTTCTTACTTACAAAGCTCAGTACGGGTACAGCTATCTACACCTGACCGTAGCGCAGGAAGGAACCCTCGAAAATATGAATCCTGCTGCCATACGGGTTATCCCCGGCCAGCCCAAAATCATACCAGTGACTCAACTTCACTCGGCCGCACAGATAAACTGCATTAGGGAGATAGCCGCCTAAATGCTCAGCACTCAAAGACTCCGCCTACAGGGAATCCAGGCCGCGTATTGCCGTTTGCTCAGGAGTAAAACTATGGAAAGAAATCCAGGGCCCTGATTGGTCAATTTGAACGTCCTGCTCTTTCGCAAGATGGTGGCAACAATGACCCTTTCGCGCTCCTTGTTCGTTGTTTGAGATAAGAAGACTGCTCTAACCAAGGACCCCTATACGGAGGGGCAGTGGCGAACGGTGGGGTGTATAAATGGGGCGATTGCTAACCCACCCGACTCCACTCGTTCACGCCGCTTCGCGGATACAGCCTGCTGTTGCACATTACAAGGCGGCATGAGCGGCGCGACTGTGGGTAGAGATTTAGGGATAAACAAAAGGCTCACTGGGGTGTCTTAATCCACCCGACCCCTCGTTCAGGCCGCTTCGCGGTGACAGTAGAAAGTTATAGTAGACCGTGTTTCCCCTCCGCTAGCCCTCCGCTACGAAGAAATCGCCACTGCGCCTGCGCAGCCGATGGCACTTGGCTGTAGAGTTCCGGGTAGCGGAGGGCTTAGCGGAGCGAGAAACACGGTCTACTAAACTCGCTAATAGTGGCGGTGGCGACCAAGTCGACACGGCGGGGAGCCGGCTGACGATAGATATTCGGCGGTAAACAAAAGGCTAGTTTGGGCGGCGAATTCAAACCCCGACACCGAGTGGGGGAGCGCTAATAGCGTCTTGACCCGCGTGTAGAAACAAAACGCGAGGATAACGGAGTTGGTTCCCGAAATGGCTGCAAGCCCAGCGAAGCGAGCAGCCAGCCAGCAAGCCCAAATCTCTCAAGGCGGCATCTCTATGTCCGAGGCGGCATCTGTGTACGCATGAAACAATGGCGCGCGTTTTAACCCGGCGGCGTCGGCGTGCACTTGTGATATTCCTAAGAAAAGGCCAATCGTGGGCCCAGGATTCGCCCCTTGGTTGTATTCTGTGGGAAAGCAACTATTACGCAACCCAGGCTGGCCAAATTATATTGAGTCGCCTAGGAGATCCCGTATTTCAGGTCCCCAATAGCAACCCTCCACCTTTTCCGTGGAGGACGCGTTGCTCGTGAACAGCAAGCCCATTCCTCAGTCTCAGAGTCAAAATCCCGTCAATCGAATGCGTACGGCTCCAACCCGGCAAATTAAAGCCCTTGCCTCCCTGAAGGTGGATCTATTAAATTTCTGTCATCTGCACAGATGCTGCCCGGGCGGACGACAGGAAAAGCACCGTCGCATATAATTCTTATACCGCCCAGCAGAGCTCTAGTAAATTCGCACTGTACACTCCAAGTTCAAAAACGGCGGGCTTCGGGCCATCCTGTGAGCCTCTCACACTCATTACAGAGTTTCCGTAAACCGCTTTCCTTTCTCAGCTAAGGCATCAGCAACGAAGAGGCCGCTACTGCGTCTATAGGCGCAGCTAGCCTTGATTGAAGAAACCTGGATCTCGTGGCGGGTTGCGGACAGCGTTCCGGGACGACGGTAACGATCTACAAAAACGCCCTATATTCACACCACCACAGCAGCCGGTTACACGTTTTCACCGACTCTCAAGGGGCCGTGCGAAAACGTACCCGCCTTACAGCCGCAACGGAACAAACAGTTCGGGAGCTCCGATCGCTGAGCAAGGCATACCGCTCCGATGTGTGAAAGACGTGGCACGTGCAGCGACGGTGACGCCGAGCAGCAACGCAAAACGAAGACGACGGGAAGAAGGCGAAAGGCTCGAGACTTAAAGGCTCGTGAGAACGGCGCAGCGAGCGTAGAACGGCTATTAAAGGTTGGAACAGCGCCCAGGCAGAAGACAGAGACCAGCGTTACTGTAAACTCTCAGTTGGGAAACTTTCATAGGTGCCTGCATTAAAAAAGTGGTTGCGATCAGTACTCGACAACGAAACTAAACGCGATCGCAATGCCGCCACTTCTCCCGCAGCGGCCACTGCGGGAACTGCACGACTGCCTGTATTCGTTCAGGTTGAGTCGCGCAAGTGCCGACGGCGCCAGTCTCGCAGCATCCAGAGTATCGCATTTCGATAGCGTCCGCTGTTATTGTCAAATGTTGACTTTGAACGGCCATTTTGGCACCGAAACATATACAGTGGAAGGGCGGATGAAGAAACATTTATGGACACTGTGAACTCTAAGCCATAAATCATACCGTGAAACGGGTATACAATAGGAATATGTACGCAACAAAGAACCATGGGCGGAGGTAACGAACAAACATCTTAACTGCCAATTTCTGTCTTCCAGAGGACGCGCCGCGATTGATCACCGAAGTCAGGACGCACCCACGTCGGGACGCGCTACCTGAAGTCACCGGTGGGACATGGCTGTATAAAAACGGTATTCCTTGTGCCGAACAACCCTGTAAACTAAAATTGTATGCAAACGACATGCTCCTGTCATTTTGTATAACTCTCCAATAAAATTCCCTTCAAAAGAACGTTTTCCTTCTGTCTTTACGCAAAACCATCCTTTCTGAAAGCTTATGGTGACCACAGTAAAACAAACAAGATTGAGCCGCCATCTTGGCACCTCAAGTTTGGGAGTTTCGGTACTTTGGAAACAATCAGTGACTCTAGCAGTAGCCATATAAAGCGACTTTCATGTTTCAACTCGTCGCTAAAGGTTGGCGCTGTTATCGTATTTAGCTTGGTCTCGGTAGAAGCCATCGGTCCAGGTTTCAAAGGTGAGTTTTTCACTGAGTGGTTTAGTAACGTTGGCAGAGGCCGAAACCGACAGACGAGCCCGGTGAACAAGAAGACGGAGCCATTCAGCACCGAGACCTCTGGAACCTGTGGGAACCGCCGTAGAGCGACTTGGGTATCATAAAACCTTTTTCTACTGATAGCGTTGCTCCGTGTGATTTTCTCGGAGGTGAACAGAACTCGGTCGGGATCGGACAGTGAAGACGAACAGACCACACATGTGGGCCGAATAGCAGGGACGTTGATACCCGGCATCGCAGGCGAACCGGGTAATGAGAAGGCGAACAAAGTCGCGAGAGATTTATTACATACCTTTGAACCCTCACGAGCCTGCGTTCGCCCCTCTGAGCCAGACCCACCCCAGTTCCCATGGAGTCATTGGAACGCAGAGGCTGCTAGTCTCGCTAGGAAAGCGCGACTACTTACGCGTCTTTCTTCTTCGGAATGTCCTCTCTCATCTAATTACTCAAAATGGGAGAGAATATGCTCCCGGAAACTACAAACGCAAACAGCATTAACACCATTGTAGATGGCCAGATTTCACCACCCTACTTTCCCGAATAACGTGGGTTCTAGCCCGCTCTGCCCCCAGTGCAGAGTGCAGGCGACATCCCCCCCCCCCTTTCCATGATCTAGGAGTGCCCTAAGCAACTCTACACAAATGACCGCACACCTAAATTCACTTCAACCGAGCTACAGGCCCATGACTTACGCAAACTGCACACGTCCTCATCCCACACAGTCCGACCACCAGGAACATATTTTGGACTCGTTGCTGCTTGCCTTCGTTCGAGCAGTGAGCCTTCCTTTGTACATATAACCGTCTCTCCCTTTCCGTATCTTTCAAGGAAGATCGCGGTTAATTTCATTTGCGCGTAAATAAAACGTGTCACCAAAACTTGGTAGTCATCGAACGCACACAACCTTAACATTGGCAAGTTTTTTTGCTTTCATTTTCTACAGGAACAGAGCTACCAACTCTCTGAATCTCCCTATACCTGCCATTTGGACTCCAATTGCAGAGGCGCCTCTGTCCGGTTGCATACTGCAGCGACAAATCTCCCCTAACGGGCGTTGGGTTTCTAGAAGAACTACAAGAAATAAAAATTATAGAAAAACATACGGGCGCCGTCGTCATGACAATTGTCAGGTTATGGCAGAGAGTGCGAGGAGCTTTGTCCCTTCTATTTCTACTCTCTCTCTCTCATCCTCGGCGAAAATTGGATACAAGTTCGATCAGAGTTCGGAGCAGCCTCCGAACTGAGAACCAACTTAATTGCATCCCAGTGCCGCCGTCTTGTTCTTCTACAAAACAATGTCATGACGATTTTGTTTTCAGAAAGAACACAAAAGAGTGGGTTTTCCTTTTTTTTTGCGAATGTTCGACGCTTCCGGAATGCTCGCACTTGACTTTTCGTCACTCGATTGAGATTGGCTCGGCAACAGTACATGCCCAGTGATAGACACTTATAATTAAATCGCCAATCAATGAATGCAAAGTGCGCCCAGCCGCTAATGTTTAGCGGCATACGATGGGTGAAGAAAAAAATTGGGGTCTGTGTATGTTTATACAGCCTAGAGCGTAGTCTGCCTCAACGGGCGACTTGTCTGCCGGATGTAGATGAGAAACTGGAGCCAGTGCAGTACAACCTCTAGCACTAGGATCTTTAACGTGTACCAGGCAGTAGTGATACACGACTGCACGCCGGTATGATGCTGATCCAGATCGAAACGGGCAAGGGTGAGGATTGAGCCCAGGATCCTTGCGTTACAGTGTTCTACATGCGTTCTGCAGCGCGAGCTTTCGCTCCACGTGCTCCGAGCTAGTGTGCGCTAGCCCACTCGGCCACCGATCTCCCCTTATGACGGGTGACTTTCCACATCGCCAGTCTGAGCACAAGTCCAAACTTCTTTTGCAAGTTCTCGTAGTAGGCAGGCTTGTTATACAGAAAATACGTTGACTTCAAGGCACAACAAAGTAAATAAGAAAATCTACACTAAACTGCTATTCAAGTATTCACACACGTGCAATCACACATTCAACTTTGCTGTAATCATCGATAGTGATACGATCGCCCCGGTCTCTAGATGGCTTCTTTTGCAGCGGGAGCTTTCGCTCCACGCACGTGCTACCGAGCTGCGGTGCTCTATACTAATCGCTTATCACTTTCTCCTAATCTTGTACCGCAGCGAAGGCTAGAAGCGCGAGCTCATAGCGTTGGCAGCTGCCCTTGGTGCACGAGAGCGTGTGCCGCCGAGATGTGCTTTAGAGCAAGGAGCTCGCGCTTGTAGCCTTTCCTGCGGTACAACACAAGCTGGAAACAGAGTATAACACCAACCCGCCCCATACCGCTCATCTTAACTTAAATACCCCGTTCTTTCTGACTTTGTAGAATAACTATACCAATATGAAACATGCACCGGCAAGTTTTCGGCAATCCGAAACTGTATTTCTACAAGAAGGAAGCAGTCCCTGTCTTTACCCTTTCGTCACTCGGGAACACAAAGGACTTGGCAGAGGTGTTTCCATCGGAATTAGAGCACCCCGAGCCGAGCAATAGACAAGATGCCGTCTGCTCGGCGCACTGGCAGACAAAATAAACCGATAATCAACGGGCCAACACCACCGCTTACTGCCGCAAAGAAAAAGCACCGCCGCACCTCTGGCACAAGCGCCGTCGAGCAGCCGACGCAGCACAATGCCGCGGCAGCCGACACGCAACTGTTCTCAACGGTCAAAATATAAAAAAGAAAAGAGCCGACCAATGAAAGAAAAGTATGAGGGCGAAACTTCAGCTAACCAGGATATTTGTTTCACCTTAACGGGTTACATTTTTAAATATGTAAACAGCAGCAATAGTGTCTCATCCTATTAAAGTATTAAAGGCATTCCCGGCGAAAACCGGAGTAAACCCCACAAATTAGAGATGGCGCTGAAATAGCTGCTTGGAGGTCGCTCAAAGATCCGAGGGTTGGTAAAATTGACCTGCTCGGTGCACATTCAACAAAAATATAAACATTCTACACGCTAAAAAAAAAAAAATGTTTTCTTACACTCTTTTGTTTTTAATAATGCACCCCAAAACTTCAGTTCGACGTACAACGCACTGTAGTCAAACAGACGTTCCAAACTTTTATGAGAGGCTTGATAACGTTGCGATGTAACCTATTAAACAACTGAAACATGTATCAAGAACCACAGGAAAAGAAAAAAAACACTGAGGTTTCAGAGTAAAACCACAAAGAAAACGGATTATTTTTTTGTAGCAAGTAACACGTAGAGTAGCTATCTTAGTAAGTATTACCACACGGCTATCAAACCTCTCGTGAAAGTTGGTACCGTCGGTTCGACGTGAGTGCACTTTACGACGAACAGAAATGTTGGTGTCTCTTATATTGCACAAAAAGTGTAAGAATGCACCCTTTCTGTTTGAGATTGTATGTGCAGGCGCCGACTGTTCCGGCTCGTTTTAGAGCCGAAGGTGCGCTTGGGACATTTTATACTAATTTCGCCATGTCACTGACTGCGGGTCAATAATAAGACGCCTGGGATTCACCAGGCATTGCGCTTTCTTAAACATTTAGCAACTATCAAATCTCACTTCAAGTTTATTTCATTCTTCGTGTTTGAACTATTCTACTTAGGAGCACGCAGTACTGAAGCACACGTTGTGAACACGTTGTTCCTTACTTCGAACAAATCTATAATTATATATTAATTTTTCCCTCCGTGCCCAAAAATCTAAAAACAAAATTCGGAGGAACAAGGTAATTGGGTGTATCCAGACTTTACAGTAATGCAATTACTTGTAATCGGTTACTTTTGAAGTAAATTAGTAATCTGATTACTTTCGGGAAGTACCAAGCTTACTTGTAACCGCTACTATTTCTTCATCCCCTTTCTTAATTGCGTACTTTCTTTCTGCAAGTTTATTACCGAGCAATCCTCAAACCATTTTCGACAGAGAGTGGTGTACTAAACTCGGTGGATTAAGGAGATATGGTAGTTTCTATTTCGGTCATCCAAATCCAGCGAAAGACAGTAAGAAAGACCCATATTTCAAACCGGAAGAAAGATCTGTAGATTTGAAAATTTGAAGTAATCGGAAAAGTAACTGTCACTTTTTCAAGTAACGGTCAACTATTTTTCATCTCAAGTAATGGAGTAATCTAATTAAATTCTTTCAAGCTAGAGTAATTGTTATTGGTTTATTTTTCAATTAACGTGTACAAGGCTGGGAGTATTGTATATATATATATATATATATATATATATTCCAGAATAAGGTGGCGACATGGCACGTCCGCCTACTAGTTCAAAAGCTGATCGATGGAATCGTCCAGATGCAGCAGCCTGACGGAAGCCTGGAAGACGTCTTCGGCCACCTTCAGGCTGTTCGCTTTGTAGCTGAGCCAGCCTTCTTTGCAGTCCGAGTAGTATTTGCCCGTTTCTCGGGACACCTTGGGATGGACCGCGAGAAAGATGGCGGTCTGAGCACCTTGCACGAGCGGTCTGAAATTGACAAGAATAGCAGTGAAACCGTATTTCGCAGACGTTTGAACGTAACTCAACGACGGCAAATATTTTCTCACGTGAGACGCATTACCAACCACTTCTCAATTCATTCTAAGATTATTCTCGCCCATACTGTGCTTTCGTAATGGATTAGTCTGAGTACTATAGTTCGGAGTGCAATGTATGCAAATTTTCAAATTGTTCACTTTACAGCAGGAGTGGCCAAACAGTGACTCGCGAGCCGCATACCACTCTTCGAAGGTACAATGGCGGCTCGCAAATTCCTGGAAAGCATGAACCCCCTCTCCCCCCCAATTGCCCCCCCTCCATCTCCGAGGCGAAAGTTTTGAAAGCCTTGCGCCACCATACCTACCTACATCGGACCAACCGAATAAAAGAAATCAGGGTCAGCGACTGTCCAGCCATGTTTGCATTTTTGCTTCGCGGTTGAGGAAATTTTTTGCCGGCAGTTTTTTGTCATAAACAAGATCACAGGTGATGGTTGTGTCCTACATAGAGGTTATGCCCTTATATTCTCTTTAAATTCGAGCCCAACTTCGAGGTGCTTGTCTCACGTTAAAGAAACATTACGTGGAGTTGCTTTATGAGGAACATTTGTTTAGTTGTTCATCGGACGAAAGAAGCGAAGAAAAACTGCCCGCCCATTTTCTACGGTTTCTCTTCACGTAAAATTGTACTTTTTTACAGCGAAGCTGTATATGACTCGTTGGTCGGATTTCTCCGTGTCGGCGTCCTCACAAAAAGAAAAAAAAAGAATTCTTCAGCGATTGAAGCAAAAAGTACAAACACGACGCTTACAACATACAGCACAGCATTCGTTTCAATATAGAACGACTATTAGACAAGCATCCGAACCACATAATTGCTGATAAGGCGCTCCTTAAAACAATGCGAAGCACGTAGCGCTCATAGAATATGTTTCTCGGTAAAGATTACTGTTGCTCAAGCTGCCGCGGCGACAGCAGCTTGGGAAGTGGGAAGTGATGTCACTAGCCTTTCATATATATAGAAGAAGAACCCGCCTATACCACGTTTCACCTCACGACCGGATGCAGCGGACGATAGGAGCTATCCTAGCCAATCCCGTTCTGTGGACATAGCCCTTGATACGCTTCCGCGCGTCGCTGTGCCCCCTCTCTAAGGTCACGTGACACTCACAGGACCTTGGATTGGCTGCGATGGCTCGTAACATCCGCTACGCTTGGACGCAAGGTGAAACGGAGTATAGCAACTGATCTCATTGTTGTTGCAGCACTGGCTTCTGGTTCAGCGGCGTTGCGTCGGAGCATACCTGTGCTGCACTTTTGTCAGTATGCTTGTGGTAGATAACTGCTTCCCCAACTTAACATCGCCACGACATTTGTATATTTATTGCATGCTTTGTGCTACTCTTGTCCCTGCCGGTTGAAGTACGAGGCTAAGTTAAAGTCCCTGATCACATCCCAGCCAGAGGAAGACATTCCAGCTGTTGCATTGACCAATTCAGCTTTGAGTAGCTCGTATTTGGGTAACAGAGTGGCGGGCGCAAAGTTTGAGGAGCACTGTGCGTAGCATTTATACTGAATAACGTTACATGACTCTTCGGGTTCTTTTTTTAGAAATATTTTGCACAACATGTACGTAATATATTCAACTACCGTTGATGGTAGTAATGGCTGAATTAGTAAATAAAAAAACGAACCAGTCAGTCTCAAACATGGTTTTCTAGTCGCACTTAATCATAAACAATAATTACTTTATAATGGGAGCTAAAGTTACGTAATAGTGAACAAGAGAGATCTGCAAGTAACTTTATTGTGTTGTAAGTTTGTTCGGGCTGATTTAGTCAGCCACAGTGGGCGTCTGGAGTCTACGCTGTAGACAACGTTACTAAAACCATCAGTTGGGAAACTCACCCTTGAAACTGGGCTGCTGGCGTCCACCGAGACCGAGCTAAACACGATAACAGCGCCACCCTTTAGCGACGATTTGAAACATGAAAGTTGCTTTACATGGCTACAGCGAGATGGCCCTGCGAGATGGCGCCACCGGCCCTTGCCCGACTCGACGTGCAGCCGTGCAGTTACCGGAGTAGACGTTGCGGGAGAAATGGCGGCGTTGCGATCGCCATTAGCTCGGTTCTCGAGTACGGATCGGGGCCACTTTTTTAAAGCAGGCTCTATGGCAGTTTCCCAATTGAGTGGTTCTAGGAACGTTGGGTGTAGATGAGAAATTTAGACAGAGCAGTGCCACTCCTAGCCCGGGGTCGTTAACGTGCATCGTGCGTTAGTGGTACACGACTGCCCGCCGGCACGATCCTCCAGAACGAAACGGGCAGGAGTGGGGATTGAATCCGTTATCGCTGGGTTCTGCAGCGCAAACTTTATCCCTTGTGCTCCGAGACACGGTGCGCTCCCTGTACAAAAAATTTATATCTGGCCAGATCTGAAGATTTCAGATATGGCCATATCAAAAATTGGCCACATATAACCTGATATGGTATATCTGCCAGATATAGCCTGATATCCCTGGCCAAGTATGGAAATCCCAGATCTGGCTAAGTAAGGAAATTCCAGATCTGGCCAGGCATATCAAAAGGACACAAGCCTGAAATCAGCACTTTATATCTTTTTATTATCTACAATTCTCCCAAGTGCCCCGGCCCGCACTCGAGGAATTATAGGAACGGTGATCTAAGAAAATTTTATTCCCTAGTGATCGCTAGTTTTGACCAATTCCATGGTTACACAGTTTCGAGTGTAATTCGTAGTCACCCTGAACAAGCGTCCCATAAAGCTCAATGACCTGTCATATCACTTTTAAAATTTCTCATCAATGGCAGCGTTTATGATACTGTGCATTCTGTCCAACCTTCAACCAGGCTGAGGTGCCGAAATCTCTTACAATATTATCATTCTCGTGATTGTTGTTTTAGCAGGAATTACTTAAAAGCCGAGAAATCACAACAACCAAAACCGGGATTTAGCTCGGATTCAGCGGAACTGTTTCTAGAATTTTTAGCGTTTCCAACTTAATATCAGCGTCTTTGAAGCTGTACGAGAATGATAATAATGTAAGAGATATGTCTGCAGCTCATCCAGGTTGAAGGTTGAACAGAATGCACAGTACTGACATTGTCGAAAAGTGTTTAAAGTGATGTGACAGGTACTTGGGTTCCATACCACACTTGTTCAGGGTGACTCCGAATTACACTCAAAACTGTGTAACCATAGAATTGGTCGAAATTTCCGATCACTAGGCAGCTGAAGAAACACCGTCCCCATGATTCCTCGAGTACGGGCCGAGGTGCTTGGGAGATTTAGCAAATTGTCTAATCCGGCGTAATGTTAACGCTTCAAAATAATTAAGTGTACATTGAAATCCTCGTGAAAATCAGCACAAATAATCTCGAACTTAAGCTTGCCAAAGCTGAAGTTCGGGATTATTGGTGCTAATATTTAGATTGCGAACAATGAGTCATTCACATTTTGCTAACAAAGTAAATTTATAGCTTTTTTAACTTTTTAATATGTTGAAAACCGGCCGCCAGATAAAGCTGTATATACGCCAGATAAGGCTGTGTATAGGCCAGATAAGTCTGTATATACGCCATATCAGGCTGTATATACGCCAGATAAGCCTGTATATACGCCGGATAAGTCTGTATATACGCCATATCAGTCTGTATATACGCCAGATAAGTCTGTATATACGCCGTATATAATAACACACTCGGCGTCCGATTTTCCTGTAAGCGCCTTAAATTACATCTTTAAAAATAACAAACCCACACGGTCAAGCATATTAAAGATGGCTGCCGAGGGCGTCGCCGAAAATAAAGCGCCATCTTCGTCTCCTAATCTATGGGGTCGTGCGGAGGCAACTCGGATCCTCTCTCCGATGACCTGCCTTGTATACCCACCGTGCGACACGCGAAACTCGACCCATCACGATTCTCACTTTGCCTGCTTCCAGTTCCAAGCAAGATTAGCGAGTAAATATTTGGGGTTTCCGCGTCCGGTCAACCGAGGACATCTGGCACGATGCAGCGAAGGCAAACAATTGTTTTCGACCGCTTGGGAATCTATTAACGTGCGGACGACGCGTCAGTTATATGGTGCCTTTTGAAAGATCGGTGACAGCGTGATGACGTCACCACGTGATGTCACGGTCCGACGTTACACGGTGACATCACGTGACTTTCGAAGGAACTCGTCATGACGAATGTCGCTTGACGACCGTTCAGACGATCGTCTTTCTGGACGCATCCTTTGTCCGTAAGAGTTTGGTCGGGACCATGGGTATTTCAGAGCGATAGTTTTCTATGGAAGCCCTCGACGCGCCTTTCTTCCTCGTCTTCGTCTGACCCCATGACTTCAAAGTGTCACGTGACGTGCCGTCACAATTTTTCTGCTTCATTTAACGAGGAGTTATGTTTGCTCAATTCTGGTAGAGGGTACTCCTCGTTAAAAACCAAATTGAATGATTTGGCACCTTCATTGCTTTTGACTGGATGCCGAAGTCACGTGATGGTTTTATGAAAAAAATATACCCCTTTTGAAACCCCGTCCAGCCACACTGGCAGTCAACATTTCTTGGGCACGAAGCATGCGATTTGATCTGAATCCGCGCTGAACGATGACGCAGAGCTCGTGTTTAAAAAACGTTCGGGCTGCGTACCCAAACAACGGCTGATTCCGGTACTGTGCGTAGCAACCACTAGATGGCGCGCAGTTTTTAAAATGCTGTATTTCGTGAGAAACAAACTGCACGCCGTGAAGAATCGGCGCATTTCATTACCTTGCCACAGATGTCCTGGAGCGAACAGAAGAAGGACGCCACCACCCTCGGAGAGTTGACTGCAATGGGAGTCTTCACAACGCCAGGGTGGACCGAGTTCACTGTTACGCCTGCAGTTCGAAAGGCACCATAAAAACGCGCGTTAAAACAAGTCCATAAAAAATAAAAATAAAACACTCCGCCTTAACGTTTTGGTAAAATATATCTTTCAAAACCAGGAAAACACAACAACTTATAATTGATGTTGAATATATTTTTTTTCTTAACATTTTTTTTTACACACAGCCTAAATAATTTGCTGTCACCAGTTTGTGTTTCGAGTGAAGTAATTACATAGTGCGGATGCGCTAGGCAGCCTAAGCCTTGCTGTTGCCTGCCAAACCTTTTGATCTCATGTGTCCACCCAAAACATTGCTGTTTGTCTGCTAAGAAAAAAAAAATAAAACCTTTCGCAGTTCACGTTGAATGGCTTCATTGATCTACACACATGACCCTGGTGTTAATCGGACTTCGATGAAAATATCCAATGTGTTAAATCATGACTATGTCTACGTGGTGTTACTCAGAGTTTTTTGAAAGCAAAAGAAAAATCACTAAAAATATTTTTCGTGTTAATACTTGATCAATATTTAAAGGCCTCTCATACACAAGAGCGTGCAAAGTTTATCATTTTTAAAATTTTTAATGACATATTGATTAGTTAACGTAAAAATGTGTGTCTCGTAATATTTTCAGATCTTTCGAATCTTGTCTGAGTTGTGGTATTGAGATTGGTTACGAGAATACGAAGATGCGAACCAGCTTGCAGATTGTAATTGGTTACTTCATGAGAAATGGAGAATATTTGGAAGAATAAGAAGGTAAACAAAAAAAGGCAAAGCCGGAGTCAACAGAAACAAATGAATGCTCAACGGTCGACACTCGCACAAAACCCGCCATCAAGGATGATAAAAGCTGGATCAGTTCACCACTCGTGATCCAAGAGCGCGCGCCCTTTGGTAACCAAAACGCTGGTCGGTTTAGATGCACCCAAGGCCGCTTGACACTGCCGCTTCGCTATGACCTGCCACTTCAACGGGAGATGCGTACCAACTGTGATGAAGCTGAGCTTCGTACGTTCATCACTTGAGGCGCGGTTCAGCGGTGACGAGAGTCATGTGGCAGCAGGTAATACCCCGCGTGTCGCCTGTGGTTTCAGCTTTTCTTCACGGCAATAAGGAAGTGGTTTTGGCAAAAAATTTTAGAATGTAGAATGATCGTTGTTAAATTGTTATGACGATTATGTTTCTTCGTAAAATGAATTGTTATAGTTCCATTGGTGTGTCTTGTTTCTTTTTTTTGTAATGTATTGAAAAGAATGTGCTACGAACACAAAGTGCGTTCACAAGTGTAACATATGTATATAATGCGCAATTCTCCCTCAACATTTACCACAGAACTTAAATATATGTTTCTTTGCTGAGTCAAATTCTCTGGCGGATTTAACAAGAAAACACTATATTTTAAAGGGAGAACGTAACGAGCTTAAAGCACTTCTCGACAGCTGAACTTTAATGTGAAGATCCGAGTGCCCTTTGAGTTTAATATAAGTTAAACAATGGTTATTTTGCAGGGCTATTAACATGTCTGGAGTGCGACATCGATTTTTAGCATTCTTATACTACCCACGCATCGAAAGTAGTCCCGAAGTGACAAAAAATGACGTCACAGAAGCCGCCGTGTCTTTTTGTCGGGTGTCGATATCCTGATGGTTGGCCGTAGAAGTTCTGGCATAGAACTATGAGCCAACGCGAGTGCTGCTGTAGTCACGGATTTCGACAACCTGGATGATAAAGCCTCCGTGGACTGTCAAGCTAGAGAGGAACATGCAGCAGAAAAGACATCTTTCACGTATTCCATCGCAGCTGTGTCACATCCAGGTTCGCTGCCCGCACTTGACACCGACACGTTTATGACGTCATGACTCTTTTATGACATCACTAAGGGGATTAAAGGATATTAAGTCAGGAAGATTACACAGGGACGATACGCCACGGTCAGAATTCCAGTGGAAGTACGTGGTCAGTGCACTTTTAGGTGGCACTACAACTTTCAGCTGGCTCGCGTTCCGAGCAGGCCGTCCAAAAGTTTCTCAGCGACGTTTCAATGACTCCACTGTCGCAATTTCAAGATCTAAAATACGCTTATGCACCGCTGCCGCTTGTTTGCCGCCAGCTACTGGCACTAATCGACACTGCTGGTGAGCGTCCCCAGGCTCGATAGTCAATATAATTTGGCCGTCTTGGGAACCTTCGCTGCCACAGGCAAAATAGGCAATAGGTACAGGCACTTCGCGGCGAAGTGTATTGAATTATTGACCAAGAGCGGCACTATTGTGGAAGTCCAAAGGCGGATATGAGGCAGAACTCACTTCCCTTGGCTTAAAATGACACTGACACCCCCCCCCCCCCAAAAAAAAAAAAAATTTTTTTTTTCGTTTTTTGTTAGGCGATTTATTATGCTGTCGGAATACTACACAATTAATATTTTTCTACAGAGTCGCTATTTTTCTAATAAAGCCAAAAAACGCAAGTGCTCGAAACCAAAACCGAAACTCCCGCACCGCAGGCAGAAGTGGAGAGGATAGTGAGTGTGGTGGAAGTCACGTGACTACACCCGACCGTGCGGATTTTTTTTTCTCCACAGATAGCAGACAAAATGCGTTCGTTCGCCGCGCGATTCCTTTGCAGCTGTTTGTTCTGCTCGCTGTTAGGTACTTCAAGATGAGTTGTTTTGTACATTTAAGGGTTGGCAATTATAGTAGTGAGTGCCCGAGTGCCGTGGTGAATTCCCGTGATCGGCTCCGAAAAGAATACTCCCAAGATGTTGCGTGAAGAGTTGCCTCACATGTCCTGCGTCTGAAAGTGGCACTGTGCGGCAGAGTGCACAAGTTTCCGAAAGATAAACGCGTCGGGATCAATGGCTGGCTGCAATTCTCGAAAAGCGGACGCTACCCGATTTATATGCTCCTCGCATTTTGTGGAAAGTGACTACATTGAGTTCGCAGGTGTCAGGAAGGGAATCCCATACCATTTAGTTCCGCGACGCATCGTCCACAACAATCTTTTTTTTTTTTCGGTGATAATTTTAAAAAAGAAATGTAAACATCGCAAAACGCCTGACACAAAAAAAAAGGTACACCCACATTAGGGATCGAACCCGTGCACGCTGCGTGTGAAGCGGACGTTTTTCCACTGGGCTACAGAAGAAACCCTATCGTGCGTAGTAATGTAGCAGGTAGACTGTATGTCGGAAGTTTGCTGCCGATTTCCCTTTAAGACATGTACTCCCGGCTCGAAGTCGGGCAGCACCACCTGCATAGGCCACATTCGCACCTCGTAAAGAAACCGTACGCGTGCTCAGTGGCGTACCAACTTGTTTTTTAGTGGGGGGGCAAACCAGACCCTCCCCTCACCCCCCCCCCCCTGGACGGGGCGGTGCCCTTGGTTTCTATAAAGTGAAGGCAAACTTTTACACTGTGCGTACGTTTACATGGATGCGACAGCAGCGCATCGGACCCAGTTAACGAATCGAAACGGTCCATGTAAACGGCTCGGTTCGGATCGGATCGGATCCGATCCGCTGGGACGGGGTGGTTTGAGGTGGTCAATCCGAATCGAGGCTCTTCATGTATACGCTAGCGGATCGAATCGAGTGCTCGGGCGAGGGTCACGGGAACGTTGCGTTGCATGCCGGTAGCGGATGCGGACGGCCTGGACGACCAACATAGCGCGTGGCGGTAGCGAACTTAGCTTGCGGAAATTTCCCCGTGTGGTTTTCACTCACAAGGAGACGGAGGCATTCCTTGCACTAAGAAGTGAAAGGAGTGTTAGCTCATTACCAGACTCGCGCCGGCAGCGCAACCAACCCTGCTTATCACATTACCATTCTATTTCTCTTAATAATTGCTTCGAACGTCGGCGAGTACTCAGAAAGCGTCTCAATAAACCGTCTTAAAAAAAAAAAAAAAATTCAGAGAAAAAAAAAAAAAACGTTACAAAAAAATAATGTGACGGGCATCTAGTACCTAAAGGTACAGATGGAGTAGTGATTTTAACAAATTGACGAACACTGCATCGGACGTAACGTAGTGGTAATTCACGATATTTTTGTATTTTCGTCATGACTGGCGAATCGCAAAAGTCATTCCCATCTTCAAGTCTGGTGAACGCTCATCGCCATTAAACTATCGTCCCATCTCGTTAACCAGTACCATTTGTAAACTTCTTGAACATATAATACACACACAAGTAATTAACTACCTGGAAGATCATAACATCATACATAAATATCAGCATGGTTTTCGCCGAGGATACTCATGTGACACGCAGCTCGCCGGCTTCATTCATGACATACATTCAGCTCTTGACGGTGGATCCCAGGTTGATGCTGTTTTCCTCGACTTTTCTAAAGCCTTTGACCGCGTCCCTCATCACCGGCTTCTAACCAAACTGTCTAGGCTTAACATTCACCCTAACATTTTGGCATGGGTAAAAGATTTCCTTTCGTCTAGAAAACAGTTCACGTCCGCTAATAATTGTAACTCTTCCTTCAAACCAGTAACCTCGGGAGTCCCACAGGGTAGCGTACTAGGTCCACTACTGTTTCTAGTCTACATTAATGACTTGCCATCCTGTGTCTCATCCCGAATTAGAATTTTTGCTGACGATTGCGTAATTTACCGAATAATTTCCTCTGTCAATGACCAGAAAGCTTTGCAAACTGATCTAAATGCTATTAATGCATGGTGCTCTTCCTGGCTAATGACCCTAAATTGCTCTAAAACAAAGTCTATGTCTTTTACTAAACAGATACCCCGGACTCCTACCTCCTATGTGTTAAATAATAATACTGTTGACCTCGTCTCCACTTATAAATATCTTGGAATTCATTTGCAACCTGATCTGTCATGGCACTACCATATAAAGCTCACCCTGGCGGCTGCTAACCGCTCTTTCGGATTTCTCAAGCGTAACCTTAAACAGGCTCCTCCTAACATACGCAAACTTGCCTTTTCCACACTAATACGTCCGAAATTAGAATATGCATCAGCCATTTGGGATCCCGAACATGCTTACATCATAAACGACATTGAATCACTGCAAAATCGTGCCGCTCGCTTCATATTTTCAGATTATTCACGTCATTCCAGCGTCACAGCACTAAAACGCCGAGCAGAGCTACCCGAACTACTCCATCGTCGCAAACTTTCACGCCTATCACTTTTCCATAAACTTTACCACCACGCGTCACTTCACGGTGATTTCTTCGAGCCACCTGCCGTTATTTTTCCACGCCGCGATCACCCCTACAAAGTTAAACGCGTAACCTGTAAGTCATCTGCTTTTTCCCGGTCATTCATTCCACGTACCACAATCGATTGGAATAATCTACCATCGCACATTGCCTCAGAAAAAGACACCACGAAGTTTCAGGAACAAATTCAAAATACTGATGCCATCTAACTTTTGCTGTTTTTCATTGTTGTTTCCTCTTTTCCGGAACGTGCAGAGCAAACGTGTACTATTTTGTTTTTTACCTTGACTCAGCTTTATTGCAGTGTGATGAGTGAGTGTATGTTTTTTTATTCGTTTTTGTGTGTATCCTTTATTTTCTTTTTATTATTAAGTGTATTGATTGTCTTCTAGTATTCTCATATGTTGTTCACTATGCACTAGTTCCTATTGGAACGATTTATGTACCCTCTATGTAATACCCTCTCACGAGGGCCTTTAGGGGTAATATGAATAAATAAATAAATAAATGTATCGGCCGTAAAGCGTAACATTCAATAAGGTTGCGTAAGTTAAACAGGACGTAACTTTAACTTTTATTCCCGTCGGACGTAACTTTCATTTTCATTTCGAGTCCCGTCGGACTTGACTTGAAAAACTGAGGTAAAGTTACGTCGGATGTAAGTCATGTAACTTTAATTTCTATTTTGGGTTCCGTCAGAAGTAACGCTAGACAATGCGTAAGACAGTTACAGGCGTACACCTCAACTACGCCAGATGACGTAGTAGTTTAATGACAGCCAGCTCTTGGGGAGGTCCAACCACTGGTCAGGAAAGACGCACGCAGCGGCGTAATGCCGCTACGTATGCGTCGGCAGCAGCGTCAATGTTAAAGAAGGATGCGGCAACGAAGACGGCATAATGGTTTGCACACGCAACAACCAGCGAAACAAAATAAAGTTGCTGAAACACAAAACAGAGCGGCAGCACCGCTGCACTGTCAGCCATTTTCGCTGCTCCAAGGTGCCGCTGGAAGCTCAATTACCGCGCATTCCCTTGCGTGGTTTACGCAACTGTGTTTATATGTATTGCTTATGTAAGTTTCTATTTCCTTGTATGGTTTATAAGGTTTATGTGTTGTTTGAATGATTCATCTGCCGTGGAGCAGAGGTCTGACTGACATTGTGGCGTTTGTCTTTTTTGTATGTATATCCCCCCCCACTGTAATGCCTGATTTGGCGCTGTGGGTATTGCATAAATAAATAAATTGCAACTCTCCGCCACGCTAGGCAAACCGGAGACCCCGGAAACGACCGAAAGGTCACGAGGTTCCGCTACTGGTCGATCCGAATCCATGTAAACGCAGTGGTTGAAGTGGATCCAATTCGCTGACTGGATCCGATGCGCTGCTGTCGCATCCATGTAAACGTATAGCCAATGATGTAAAGTTAGAGTATAGGAATCTCTCGTTTTGCGGAGGTTTTTTTTTTCAATTTTTTCTCTGAAGCATCAATGCAGGATTTTTAGCGCTTAATAGAGAACTTGATGTTGCTGATAATCAGATTAACACTTGCACGCGGCTTAGGTTGCCTTATTTTTGTTTTCTAGCCGATCTGGAGCCGCGAGCGCAGCGCTTCCATTTGTCCGTTGGCTGCGCGTCGAGTCAGCGCCTTTCCCACTTCCCCTCCAAATTCTACAACAGAACACACACTCAATTTTCTTTTGGATCTGTTGGGTTTAGGTTTAGTTATTAAAGACAACAAGATACATTTCTAAGGGCGGATAAGGCTCTTCGTGAAGTTAGCGAGGACGCAGAAAGATAAATTGCTGATGTTAAACACCACCTGGAATCAAGGAATTCAAAACCACTGGTCCCTTGGCCGTTTCTCATGGAGCGACGAGCACTTACGATTATGCATATATTCAGCATGCTGGTAGGAAGAAAAAGTTATAAGTTATAACTTTTTCATTGTAGATATCGTTTACCGTACTTTTTATGCAATAGTCGAGTCTTAATTTGGTTGGTATGACCGCTCTAGCTAATATCATGAGATTCTTATGGAAGTTAATATCTCTCAATAATAAGTAAAAGACTCAGTAGGCTGCAGAATCCAGCTGAAAAACAAGCACTGGTAAGTATACGGTATTATTTGCTTGGAATTGTCTTCGCAAGAGGGAGTACGTTTTCAATAAGATAATGAATTCCTGGTCGAAGATGCCTCGTAATGACATGCAATAAAACATCAAAATCGATCAAATGAATGAACAAACGATTTGTCGTTCAGAAAGTCCTACATGCAGAGTCTGCCCCAGCTCATCCATTAAGACGACAATTCTCCTTAGCAGTGTCTTTGATGCAGGTTATACTAAGAAACGAGAGGTTCATTAGAGTGCCCATATAGGCAAGGATCATTAGAGCGTTATTCGATACCCTTAATGACTGTGACCATGAAAAGCTTGGAAGAAACTCCCTTACTCTCCTGCCGTGGTTTGTAGCACAACATTTTTTTTTCCATTCTTATATTTTATTCCGGTACCCAATCTATAAAGCACTGGTTTTGTTTTGAGCCGTAACTGTATTTTCGAATACAAAAATGCAACCTGCGTAAGCTGGTCAAATGTATTTTCTTTGGTAGTGGTTAGGGAAATACGGTCGTTTTCACTAATGGGTGCCTTCTCTCGAGCCACATCTTAAGCATTACACGGCGGAGACCGGAAGCATTGTTATAAATATAGGAAAACATTAACATAGTCTCTCGTGGGTCATCGGTGCGTTTTCACTAAAGTCGTACTGTGAGCCCTTGCTTTTTATCTTTAGGCGCATAAGGATTTCCGAGGAAGGACCTTCGACCGAACGATTATTCGTAATATGGCATTTGTTTCATTTCTGCTAGCTTATAAATTGTGTGTACAGTTTGTTGCTATGCAATGCTAATCCGTGAGTGCAGTTTTTCTTATACTTGCAAAAAAAAAACACAAAAAAAACGTTGGAAGTGTAAATTTATTTCTGGATATATTTACGTATCTAACTGAAATGCGCACAATAAGACAATGCTCGCTCGAACAAGACAACGGCATTTTTCCGTGTTTTAAAATGGAGTACCGAAGTTAAGCGCTTATGTTGGTTCTTCGAACGACGGCTTTACACCATTCCACGCTACTACTTTTGATAGAAGTATTTCAATAGAAACAAAAAACACAAAAGCACTCGCTTTGTTTTTAAAGGACAGATCGCATTATTTTTCTTTTTTCTTGTTAGGGTATTAAAGTCAACGGGAAAACACTTTAGGAAACTCGAAACTTTAACATAGCCTCTGATATGACTGCAGAGTGACTTCATGTCGGAACACTATAAGCGTTCCCCAAACTTGACCTGTATAAATTATCACCTTCAGAGTGTGGCAGAAACAAAAGCTGATGTTACTGTGTTTAGATCTTCAATAAAACATACGAAGTGTCTGCGACGCCGACGTCCATCTCCTTCCCAAGGTCACGGGGGAGAGGAGGGGGGGGGGGGTTGCGCCATCCCGTCGCACCAGCGTAAAACATAACCCCACTGGCCATCACGCCCAAAACAGTAGCGCAATGAATCTCTGGGTATACGAACTTTTCGGCTCATAATTTTAAGAAATAATTATCCGTATATAAGGGGTTCTGAAAGGTTGGCACCTGTGAGTGAAGGTTTGATTAGACAAAATAGAATTAGGAGAGAGGAAGCTTAAGACTTATTTGTTTAGAAATTGTGAGCACTTTTTATGTTGTTTTCTTTTTCGGGATTCATATTTTAAGTAGGTATGAAATACGTTAAACTTTTCTTTAAAAAGAAAAGAACAAAGACCGGACATTTTTGAGAAGAACAAAAAAGCGAGTGTGCATACTGTCAACTCATGGACTGATAAATAAGCGGGAATGAATAAAGTGAGGCACGCCTTGCCGAGATCGTTGAACTTCGTCTTTATTTGTAGCTCACTCACATTATTCAAGATGATACAAGCCATGCTTTTAAGCGATAGCTGTTAGTTGGACACTTCGCTGTTTTGCGCCGTCGACAGCGCTCCATATCGACGCGGGCCATTTTCGGCACTCCTCCAAAACCTGTCCCGGGCTGCTGAAAAGTATGTAACAACGAAGAAAGATAACATGCATGGTTATGCATGGTAGGAATATAACATTCATAGTCAGTAAAGCATTACCCGCCGTTCAATCTGGCAGTGCGCTGGGAAAGGGACCCATGTGACCCAAAATTCGGCCAAACAACAATCCTCTGTAGATTCGCAGATAAAACTGCTTGAACATTTTACGATGCAGTCTGTATGAGAAAGCAAAAGCAAAACAAGTGAGTTGATGCCCCTTTAATTCGCCTGGCAAATACAGAATTTTATTTTGTAAACGAATAACCAGGCTGCTATCAATTACAGCGCTTCAAAGAGAACCGAGAAACAATTTTCGTAATTGTTACTTTTGTGGGTAATATTCTTATGAGCAGCAAAGAGATTAACCGCATTCAATGTGTAGCAGGGACTGCCCCGAAAAATGCTTCACTTTATTTATCTCGACCGAGCACTACGATTGGGTTTCGTAGGAAATCATGTACACTTAGTTAAGTACTAAATAAATACAAGTTTGAGCCTAACTCTGACGCAGCACTCGTTTCGGAACTATGCTCTTGGCACGATCAAAGACTTCGGACCACGTGGATGTGATAGTTGCGCATAGAATCGAGCTATGGTGACTGCGATTGGATAGGAGAGGAAAAAGAAAAAGGAACTGGGCGCGTGTGATTGGTTCCCCTTCAATTTGATGCGCTGCTGTCACATCAATGTAAATGCAACCAGTGCCCATGCCTTTATGTCCAGTTGGCACTCTTAAAAAACGTATCCCCCCCCCCCCGCAAACAAAAAATATATAATGAAAAAAAATAATTTTGAAGAAAATTAATTTTTCTAAGAATACAACTTATTCCCGAAGAATTTGTTTCCGGTCAATAGAACGTGAACGTTTTTATTTTCTTATTCAAATCCCCAAAAGCGTTAACGAAACAATACGTGCGGTTGAACTGCACCGAATGTTGTCATATAGCTTATCTTTCTTGTGAAACAATACCATAGAACCAGGTTCACACGTTCCAATTTCTGGCTATATTTTTCGAACATCTGTGGGGAAAAGATTTCGAAATACGACCCTCGCCTTCAGTCCTCCCAATAGTAGGACTCTTTTAAACTTCACATGGACATTGAAGTTAAATGTTTTTGTCAAGCCAATACGGGTTTTTCGAGCTCGATGTTTTTTTCAAATGCATCGCGAAAATTGGTGCTGGCACGTAGCTAGCCGGCATTTATATTCAGTCCGTTCTAGGTTTGCAATGAATCTGACCCTGCGAATAATAAGGCCTTTATATAGCTCCCCGGACGTATAAGCTGAGGACTACATCCCAGAAACGCTTAAGCAAACTCCAGCGAATGGAGTGGATGGTTATGTGTAGTGCTCCTAATGACAGTAATGCAACTATAAGAAATCCAACTCGATACAAAAGAGCGTATAAATGAGCAAGTGTTACTGCTCAATTTTGTTCATGTCGCCACAAACTGTTTTGTTAGAGTTTGTTTTGTTTAGTTTATTGCTCGGCAAAGTATGAAGTTTTTAGCTCTACTGCGATGAGATAATGGGAGGTATGAGAGAACAATATATTATAGGTAACCTAAATGTCTGGGAAAGTGTGAGTATACTCAACGTAATTGTAAACCGAAGAATGACATTTAGTGGTTTGTGATCGATAAAAATGTGCGATTTCTGCTGATACAGATACAGCACAACTAAGAGCTACGTCTCTCTCATCACACATGCCGTCTGTAATGATGTCAACCAACGGTTGCCTGTCTAGTTTCCCGCTAATATTAGCTCAGCTTATGGTAACATATTTCAACGAAAGTAGCAATCATTGGAGATATAAAATTTTATGGGACATGAAGCCTTCCTGCACTTCCTATTGCATGAAGCATTGTAAATATGTGCACAGGTTAGCGGTCACTGGTATTTTTTTGTTGTAAGTAGTTACAGCATACAATGTAAGAGTAGCAGTTTTACTTTAAAATAAGGGATCGATATTCAAATTCCTTCCGGTGTTCTCCCAAATTCTGGCATTCTAGTTTGCCATTGAAATGGAACTTTCTATACGCTAGTTTTCACAAATATTCAGTATGTATTTAATAGCATCTTCGATCAACTCGCACCGGAATCGCCCTGAAACCAGGACAGTGCGAAGCGCTCCTCGATCGTGCAGAACGAAGTAGGTGCAACATCGAGGACAAAGTGCGCCGCGCCGGTGCACCGCGGCGAGCTCCACCACTCGTCACCTCGCATTTTGTTAGTTTTTTCTTGCATAGGTCCGTGCGTGGTGGCCGTCTGCTGTCCTTTTCTCCGGTTTCTTACTCGCAGATCTGGCGGTCCCCCACGAATGAACATCGTGGACGTGATTGTCGATGGGGTCACGAAGCGGGTGACAATTCCACAGGCATATGCTGCCCATCATTGTTGGTTCGAGAAAGAGAACCACCACATAATGGCCGTACCTCGGTGCCATCGAAACACCTCGCAACACTTTCCACGAAGTTCATACATTTCGGGCGCTCCTTGCCACCGCAGCAATCGCCGGTAATCGCGGCAATGCTAAGAAGCTCGTCGTCTCGCTTTCAGAAGAACTCACAAATTCATCGAGTGCAGCTGCGAGGCGTGTTCGTTTTCGCAAGGTCGCCACCTCAATACACTGCGTGTCTCCTATTCCCACCATCTCCTCGATTCCCGCTCCTGGCCGCAATGGCTGATGGGACTGCACCCCAGCGCACCGTCGATTTTCTTGGTGCGCGTTGGGGCAATGAAAAGCTGCACCGGGAGGGTGCGCTTCGTTGATCGAGGACGTCCGGTGCGCACCGGTGCATTTGTTCGAAGATGATGGGTCGAACCTGCCCCGGTGCGCACTGGTGCGGATGATCGAGGATGCTATAAAGCATTTGATATGAAGTTTTTCGGTTTAGTTTTATTGCGAGGTACTTAATTCTGATGGTGTAGCAGTGTTTACATCGAATTTGGAGTTTGTAACATGCTGTTACAGCTCTCCTTCGTAGGAAAATATGGCGTCTCCTGACAGCGTTCTTTAACAAAGCAAGCAAGCAAGCATATCAGTTTTTGAAAAGCAATGAGCTGAAACACACAACAAAGTTACAATCTACAATGTCGAAGTCAGCACTGTAACGGAACATAAATTAACTCAAGCAATGCAAAAACGTATAAACTATTAAACAAACTTAGAAAGGTTGGCTAGTCGGTGACGTCCGAAGAATATTTTAAAAGCTACATCGATGTAATGTAATATTGAGATGCCATATTAAATACAAGGCACGATATAGGCACAACCTCCAAAAGCTTAGTTGCAGGCTTATTACTGAGAAATCTCTGAACCTTTGTTCCTCATTCAAACCCACTTTCAGCTCGTCTCTAGCATGTAGACAGAACATGGGTTACAAGCAGTAACTTCCACTTGGCGATTTCTTCTAATTGGCTCATATAAAATTTATACTTAGTGAAACACTTTTTTTGCAAGATAACCTAAACAATTTAAGAAGCCTTTATTTTATAGATAATCATATTGCCCCCAAAAAGATACTGAGGTTTCGATAAGGCTCTTAGGTGTGAGGCACGCACAAGCGGTGCAAACTGGAAGAAATATTGCAGATATTTAAGCGATACGGAAGTAGGCAATTGATATTTTTTTCGAATTACCCAAGAATTGAAGAGAATGCCGGGAACATAGGTACACGCGCTGCACCCGCTCGCGTCTACAGCAGTAACTCATCGAAAACAAAAAAGTCTAAAGCAGTCTGCAATTTGCACGTGCGTTCTATATCGCCTTTTTGTTATTTACTTTGAAGTTTTTTGCACCGGGGAAGTAAGCGCGTGCAGCGAGTGTACTTAAGTTCCCAGCACTCTCTTTGTGCTTGGTAAATCGGCGAAAGGCCTATTGTTGCGACAGAATCACCACAGCATTGATCTTGTTAGTTGAGTCTGCATACTAGGGTACAGTAATGGTGTATGCGTCAGATGTGCAAACGAGAGCCGAAAGAGACTCCTCCTGAGAAAGTGTTATTTCTCGGCCATCCGAGAGCGTTACTCGTTCTCTCTTCACTATTTTCTTTCTACCCACTTTTTACAGCGCTAGCTGTTGTGGGCTCTTGTCGCCACTATAAGTGACATCCGTTGTTTATGTACTTGTTGACATTGTAGTTGTTGTCGATGTTGTAGTTCGCGTAGTACGGCGTCCGTCGTCGGTTTCGCCAAATCCTTGAAAAATATCGATCGCCGCCCGGTCCGCTGCGTGCAAAGCGGAGGTGTTACCACGGAGCTACGCCACAGCGTTAACAACTGTTTTTATACTTAGGGTTTTTGTAGTACCATAGCCTCCTATATACTGACAAAGTCTGCAAGATCGCCCCGAGGAGCGGCCGCCGAAATGGAAGAGATGAAGCAGCACACAACAGATCAGAGGAGAGCCATGTGACTGGTGCTCCACTGCGGTAAGATGCCGAAACACACTTCTCCCGAGCGAACAAGAGTGTTTCGGGTCCTCGCCGTTGCAAAAGTTGTGCTCTGGCGTTCAGGTTACCCGTGAAATGGCACTTTGATGTCCTGTGCTACAAGATCCTCGCGCTCCAAATTTACGACCGGGCAATCTATGGCTCGTCGTCGAACTGCCACGCTTTGTGAGTATAGAGGAGGCTATGGTAGTGCCCGATGCCCACTGAACACGCTCTCTGAAGAAGAAAAAAACCTATAGAAAATAGTGCCGTCGTGCAGCGTACCGGGAGACGCACTTTCATGAGCTCCGGACTCCCGGCAAGAAACATAAGCAATTAGAACAAAATGGTGATATGTTTATTTTGTTCCTAACGCTATAGCTCACGCACCCGACAGCAACTTTCGTGGGTTTATCAGGTGACAAGCTCCACGGTAGACTGGCGCTCAAAAGCGTTTCTTCTCTGTTGCCTGCGCGCGAGAGGGTGGGAGTGGAATAGCGTTCCTTGCTACACCAGCGACAACGCCACCACGGGTAACGGAGGACTGTTCTCGAAAGACGCGTCTTTTGTTTCATAAGGTTTTCTTGGAAACTTAATGTTGTACCAGAAAATGCAATAAATTTATTTTCAACCGCCGCCAATGTAGGTACATCCAGCGTTCCACTGGTTGCGCCGCTTCCGTCTATAAGGCGGGCTGATGGTCTAGTGAACGCCACCGGGCGCACGCGCCCCGAAAAGGCGCAACGTGATCAAGGAAGCGTGTAAAATGACTTGGATAAAGTAACTTTAACCCAGCGTGCGTGAACACGACTTCGATGCTCAACGGTTTTGCCGTAACATGTAGGGGCTATTGCTGCGGTCGTACTGTAGACTAACACAGCCCCATAAAAGAAATCACCAGATCGGTTTTTGGTTTTCGTTTGTCTGATGTTTACACCGGAGTGGAACTTCAGACACGGGTTGTGGTGTGTTCTTGTGTCCTGGCATGTCCTGGTTCTGGTCTTTTCAACGCTAACATCAGAGCAGAAATTCAGACGCGAGTTCTGGTGCGTTGTTGTGTCCTGGTGTGACCTGGTTCTGGTCTTTTTGTCTTTTATATCAGTAAATTAAGTCGCGAATTGTGGTGTGCTATTATGTTCTGGCGTAACTCAATCTGATGTGACCAGGTTTGGTGTGACCCAGTTTGATCCAAGTCCAATGTGTCCTAGTGTAATCCCAGCCTACTCAGGCAGGTATTATACAATTTTGACATGAAATAAATTGTTTTGAATACAAGAGCTAGCACATTCCGTGTGAACAATGAGCAATACTTCAATTTTGAAAGGCTCAGCTCTTTATTCAGTCAGTCATCCTGGTGCCCGGGACTCTTGCACCATAATATGCATGGTTTCTGAATCAGCCGAAGTCCTCTCCTTGATGACTTGGCACCTGCAGTTCCGTATGGACCAAGCCTCTGCACAATGCCAGCGAAAGTTTGAGAATAATTCTCTCATTATGTGAAGGCAAACAAAAAAGTCTATTATTTTAATTAATTCATATTTTCATGTCACCATTTCGGACCAAATATTTCTTCCTAACCACTAAAGCAGGAATCAAAGAAATGTCCATGTTTAAAGATATTCTTACATGAATGCATGAAAAAATATAACGTGTGTGTAACCCTGGAATGTGCTTGCCAGAGGCGAGTTAGAGCAAAACAGAGTGTGGTTTTATGATATCTTGAGTAACCGATCAAAAGCTTATAAAGTTTAAAATTATGATCCCTTAAGATATTAAGTACAGAAAACCGCTACAACTTGCGTTAGCTGCAGCCATTAAAAAATGTTTCCTCTAATTAAAAAAAAAACAATAAGCAATTTCTTTAGCCCTTATGACACCAAGAACCAAAATTTTGAACGCAAGCAAGTTTTTTTATGCAACATATAAAAGGCATGCCAGGCAAGAAGTGTAAATCTTCATTCACTGACTTGTGTTCCAGCCTTACAAAAAGATGAGCACCACCCCACTTATGCACAGGAGGCTGCTATAGAAAAACATGATGCCTGCAGAAGCCAGACACTAAACCTTTGGAGATTAACAGTGGTCTGTTTTTTTAATTTTTTTATACTGTTGATAGTTGAATTTTATTCATACTAGACCCTTAATCTATAATTGGCAGTTGTTGGCTGCACTGTCACTGCACAATTATTAACAATAAACTTCTGAAAATAAAAGCTTTACCTCAGCACTGGTGCGATAAATAACATTGTGTTTCAAGAAAACTACGATAAAAACCAAAATGAAATAAAACTGCCTGAATATGCCAGGCTTTAGAAGGCCAAATAAATATGTCTCTGAGCAATTGGTGAGACTTCTTGTCATAACAGTTCCCAAAAAATAAAAAATAAAAACATTCAAGGGACTATAATTGTTTTCTAAACAAACAATAAAGCAGTCACTCTATAATTTGATTTTTTTTGCTTAAACCAATAACATATTTCACAATGCCTTGAAGGTTTACCAAAGAAGAAATTCCTCACGGTGTATTTACCTGAGACTTGGGCACAGCTGAAGAGTGTAAATACGACAGGGCTTTTAAAGTGGCTGTGCCACAATATTGGTTAGGAATGTTTCTTACTCTCCACAAGTTTACTGGCATTAGTGGGATCCAAGTATACTGGCGTACAACTACACTTACCTGAAAACGTCTTGGTCGCCACGTATTTTCGACGATAAAAGCAGACTTTTTTGCTGTCTCTCCTTCAGAAATCTTGATAACAAAGTTGGGGGACTAGGATTGTTAGCATTGTCAACAATGAAGTATCCATGATTTTGTTATCAAGCTTTGCAATCCCAGCAGCGACATTATTGAAATGCAGCTCATACAGCTCGTGACAATCAATGCCTCGAGATAAATTCGGGTAGTGCCGCGTGTAATCGCTGCGATAACGGAATTAGCCAAACCTTACCGTTGTGTGCAACAGAGCGCACAGAATGCGCTTTGCCAACCCCAGCGAGTTGCTATGATAAACAATGGTGTCATATAATCTACTGCAGAGCATATGGCCACTTGTTATGGCTGCTGATTTCTCTTAAGTTTTCTTATTCTGCACTGCCCTTGTGTGGTCAAACACAACTAGAGTGTGCTTCACAGGTTACCAATATCAACGAATGATTCTCAGCGGTATATACTGAAAGTACAAAAAAGGTTGCATCACACCTAGAACTAGACGACACCCAACAAAATACACTATGAGGCACACCGTACCCTCTGGCTCCCAGGTCAAGAAAACACAAAGTATCCCCGGCGTGGAAAGGTGCGAGACACGGGCGTCCTGACGCTCGAGCTTGAGAACACCGAGAAGCTTCATGGCATAGAGACGCTAGTTGTTTCATGACTCCTCGCTTAAATTATTCTGGTAGGACTTTGTCCTTTGGCCACAACATAAAAAGGAACTCAAAGAAACTATTTTTTCAAGTGCACTTTCGGCTTATAAGCCTTTCACCGAAGAAATTAGTTACCGGACCTTACAGCCTTGTACTGTACGGTCATGGTTGATAGAAGCTGAGATGACCAATCAACCGATACACTAATGTAACTGTCTCGACACATGAAATTGAATTAATAGAAATAATAGATAGCAGGCACATGAAGTTGCAATAGAATGCTATCAACTCAGAGTGATCATGGTTGAGAACTTCACACCGTTGTTGCACATATGTACTGATACAACTTGTTTATAGTTACCCTTATGTTTGCCTGTTGAAGCATAGTACCAAATTACTTGACTGGGACAAAGTTCAACTGCCCGAATATTGGAGGCAACAATAAGTATGGGTAGGTGGTTTCAATGTGTAAAGGTAAGTGAGATCATAGTGCTTCTAAACACGGAAAAACAACTGTCTGCGTCGTATAACAGTGGGCATGGTACTTTCGTCCTCAGACGATAATCGAATGGTAGTTCAGTTTCTCGGGTCGAGGCACTGGAACTGTAGGTATATTTCGGTTGTCGCTGGGTCGTTTCAGCTTTCACTACCCACGACATGAAACGACCCCCAACATGCTCAAGCGGAGAGGATAAAAAGAAGCACCCTTCGAACGTCTGTACAAATGTGATGACAAGAAAGAGGAATTACCCCTGAACATAGAACCTAGGGAAGAGAAAAACACCGAACAAAGCCTCAAGCTTCCAAGGGCAAGTGGACGTAACAGCTGCTTCTAGAGAAAATATAATGGCGAAGAAACATCTTTCATATTGAGTCAAAAAGTTAAGGAAGGCTTTTTCAACATATTGTCGTCCAGCATTTTTTTTATTCTCTCAGTATAGACTTATTCTTTTCTTTGGTCAAAAGTATTTCAGTAGAGACCCGCAAAGGCACACAACTATTCGATCCAATGTTTGCACACTTCCGAATTCGGATATCTATTTTCATGCAAGGTTTGAGAAATAAAAAAACTCGATTAACAAACGATTGAATTACAATAAATGATTAGACAAAATTGGGAAGATATTTAGTTGTCAGAACACTTGATGAAATGTAATAATGGTATGCCTTTAATAACCTTTAACGAAATAGTTTTGACCAAAGGGTATGACGGCAAGTTTGTACTGAAAAAAAATCAATAGCAGACATAAAGGTTGGAAATGTCTCCTATAGGGCTTCCTTATATTTTGACTTCGAGTAGGAGATGTTTCTTGACCTACAGTTTTTCTTTAGAGACAGCTTTTATGTCCGTCTGCTTCAAGAAACCTGTCGTTGAGTATGATGTTTCTTTATTTCCTAGGGTGAAAGCTCATGAACATTCCCAGTTTTTTCTTGAATCACACTTACCCAGATGTTAGTAAATTGTTTTTTTTTCTGTTTCCTGTCCATGGGTATATCAGGGGTTGTGTACAGTAGAAGCCTGTAAGGTCCGGGAAAGATTTTCATTTGCAAAGTGGTTAGTTGTTGTTGTAAAGATTGGCTGTGTCTCCCCGTTTCCGTTTTTTCTCGTTTGCATATTTTTCCACTATTAAAACTTAGCTCTGTTTCAAACTTTTCTGCATTTGTGTCAACCTTCAGAGAACCTTAGTTTTAGGCGAATTCACCTTGCTTAACTTGCAGCTAGCTTGCACCCTCGCTACTTTCTTTGATGTATTTACCCAAGTTACACTTTAAGGCAAAAGCATAAACAACGTTTGTGATCTAATTGTAATCACACAGTTAATGCATATGGCTAAATATGAACATACTTTTGTTTACGAGTGTTCATGAAAAAATTAGTTGATAGCAATTCTGACGGACGTCTCCGGCACGTGCTCCGTTCGATTCTACATCAAGCAGAAGCTTCTATGTTGCTCGGCTTCGCGCAATTGACGCTTCCATTGCAAATGCAACGGCGTGGGTAAGGAAGAATATGACTTGCTTATGCAGAGTGGTAGGAGCACCTACAAGTGCTCGGATTGTATCAGGCACCACCGGAACTCGTTGACGGTCATGCTGACCCATGACGATGACGGGCGTGATGAGGAACCTTCGTCGGAAACGGAGGCATCTACACACGACGCTGCTGCCGGGTCTGAAACCGTGGTGAAGCGCGACTTCGTCCGTCTTCTGAGTAAGATATCTTCGAAACTGTATGTCTTAACTGCCGAGGTTAAGTGCCTCAAGGCTGAAAATGGCTTCTTGCGCTCCGAACTCAGCCTGCTTTATTTATTTATTACATTTATTACATGTACCCTCTGGGCCTTTGGCATTGAAGAGGGGAGTAGTTACAAAAATAAATGTTTATGAATTGATTATGATAACAAGAGGGTGCTGGAGCGTCTGCTTCTTGTTTCGAGACCTCAATTATTGTATGCAACGGCCGCGCTAGCGTCTCCTGGCTCATCCGATGGGCCACCTTTCGAATCAGGAGAGGTTCCGATGCCTTCTACAGGCGAGGCCACAAGCGCTGCCCCGCCCTGCAGCAACTGGGCGGACTCCGTCTTTCCCGCCATTTCGGCACAGGCTCCCGTTACCGACGGGAGATTCGCTCTATTGTTCAGGCAACCGGACCTGATGGATTCACGTTTGTGCAGCGAAAGTGACGTTCTCCGGCTTCAACTGGAACTGAGAGGACTGAAAAGGTAATTGAGATACCCCGCCGACAGTCAAGCAAGGCACTCATCGTGTCCAGGTTCAGTCCGATGACTACCGTGTCTGTCATTGAGGATCTCGTCACCCCATTTCTTGACAACAAACGTGTTCCCGTTACCAAGCTTCAGCCGAAATTTAACACTTACTCCTCGTTCCACCTATCGGGGGACCAGTCGGTGCTCGATACTTTGAACCAGCCGGGTCTCTGGCTTGGTGGCTCAATATTTTATCAGTTTTTGGAAAGCTGGACAACTCGCGAGTATATAGGCCCGAATGTGTAACAACTGAACATGTTTCGGACACTTGAGGTTCACTATCAAAATACCCGGGGCTTACGTACTAAGTCGGATGAGTTTATGTCGTGTATACTGCTGAGTTCTTCTGATAAAACCTGCTTGACCGAGATGTGGCTTTGTGCTGGCATTTCCAGTCTCAACTATTTTCCCGTCTAATTATGTTGTGTATCGACCAGACAGAAATTATGATACAACGGGAATCAAACTAGGGGGTGGGGTTCTTGTTGCGGTTAAATCCGTAGTTCAGTCTCATGAAATGAAGGACTTAGAATCCTATTCAGAATGCACCTGGGTTGAAATACCTACGAGAGATGGTTTTAATTACTTAATTGGAAAATATTATTTCCCTCCCCTTTTGACGAGCACACTTCGAAGCCCTCCAAATAACTATATGCTTGTCTAAATTTCGGGTTCAGGTTTATGGTGATTCTAATTAACATGGAATTAACTGAGTAACTGGTATTGCTTTTTGTACAACATGCGTGTTGATATCTACCATCGGCCGTTTATAAGAAACTTTTCCTTATCTGGCCCCACACGTGCGAAAGAAAGTTCAGTTTTTTTTTATTCCCGGGGAGATTATCTTGGTTTATACAAATTCCTTGTACACTAACTGGTTGGAAGTCTTAACTGATTAAATAGTCGGCTCAGCTACTGAAAGATTAAGTTCCATTGCTAAAAACACACTTAATGTCTTTGTTCTGAAATGGCTCACGTGCCCCTCCCACTATCCTAGCTGGTTTTCTAGAGATTTAAAGATATCCCCAAGGGAAAAAACTTCACTATCATCGATTATATAAAACACAGGACTAGAGGTTTGGTATCAGAAATTCAGTATTTATCGAAGCCTCGTGAATCAGCTATATAATCAGGACAAGCGTATGCACCTTACTGGACTTGAAAGCAGTTTGTCTAAAAATCCTAAAGAAGTTTAGAGACACACGAAACAACACCATCGGGAAAAGAAATTTGAACATTGGCCTTCGTGATGGCGCAGAGTACAAATCTTTACCAGCTAAGGAAGCAAATCATTTTGCTGGCTTTTTTAGTTCTTGCTACTTGGCTGAGCAATTGAGTAATATCGATACCTTGGGTGTAGAACGTGATGACTTTTTGTGTTCTTTTACTGTCGACATGGAAGATATAATCGAACCAATAAATCAAATGAAACCAAAATTGATGACATTAACATTTTTATTATCAAAGGTTGCTATGCTATAACTGTTCCTGTTTTGAGTCATATTTTTAAGCTTATCACTTAAACAGGGCTCTTCCCTGTGCTCTAGAAGTTTGCTGTTGTTGTCCCTGCATTAAAGGGAAGTGATTCTTGTTTAGCTAGTAATTATCGTCCGGGATCCTTTGTATGTGGATTTGAAAAAGTTTTTGAGAAAGTAGTTTATAAGCGTGTTTACTTTTACATGAACACTTTGGTATCTGATGAACAACATGGTGTTTTAAGAGGTAGGTCTGTAGAGTCCAATTTGTGTTCGTTTTTAAGTTACACCGCACTAATAGTTACTAGTAGAGGTCAAGTTGACGCCATCTACCTAGACATGTCTTAAGCATT
Organism: Ixodes ricinus; assembly: GCA_037355805.1. Taxonomy (NCBI): domain Eukaryota; kingdom Metazoa; phylum Arthropoda; class Arachnida; order Ixodida; family Ixodidae; genus Ixodes; species Ixodes ricinus. The sequence goes on along the minus strand of JAZHYW010024859.1, from coordinate 107,920 downwards.
TAATTGCGTTAGGCACGATTTATTGTTACACACGCTGGCCTCACAGGGTTTCAGCCCGCATTTGTCTAGATGGTTTCATAGCTACTTGTGTAATTGTCGCAATTCTGTTCGTGTCAATGATTATCTTCTCCTAACAGTTTATTTCAACGGCTGGCGTGCCGCAGGGCTCGATTCTTGGCCCGCATTTGTTCCCGTTGTTTGTAAATTACATTGGTTATTGTGTTAGCAATGCTAACATCCTTCTGTTAGCTGACGATGTTATTTCTAAGTGTGAATTCACTATCCGATTACTCTCTTTTCCAAGCTGATTTACATCGAGTTTCGAGATGGTGTATAGCAAACGGCTTGTTGCTTAACCCCTTGAAATCCAAATCAATGCTGTTATCCAGGAAGCGTGATGTTATTTCTTCTGAATATTACCAGGATGGCACATTAGTTCCTTCAGTCTCCTTTATCAGGGACCTTGGAGTGTATATTAATAGCTCACTTCCTTTCAACAATCATGTCTTCGCTACTGTGAATGCAGTGTTGAAGACGTTAGGAATGATTTCAATAATTTGTCGTCAGTTGTAAGCTCCCTGTTGCTTACTACCCTTATTTAAGTTTCTATTCCGATCGCGAGTGGAATTTGCCTCAGTCATTTGGAATTCATTGACACTGTCGCGAGAGCTAGCTATTGAAAATGTGCAAAAACGAATGGTAAGAATTTTTTATGACGGCTATATTGGAAGGAGATATATATATATATATATATATATATATATATATATATATATATATATATATATATATATATATATATATACACTATTAAACATTGCTCCGTAAATTTTCGCTGCATAAATTGGCCGCAAGAAGGCAGAACAAAGATTTTCTATTCCATCACAAAGTTGTTCATGGCAGGGTAAATTTAGCGGCTTTACTACAAACTATTGAGTTTCCTGTTCTCTTTCGCCCGAGTCGGAACATTTCAACTTCTTATCCATCTCGCTTGTCCGCTGTGATCCCATTGACAATGATACAAATTGCTTGTGATTCACTAAACCTTAACATCGACATCTTTTCATCCACTCATGAGTTTATGTTAAATGTACGTGATTTGTCTGCGAACTAATCAATAAAACATTTTCGCATTATGATAATGTTGCATGACTTAATTATTGATTTAACTTTATTGCTTCCTGTATTTTTAGGTTTTACTCCATGTATGTTTGGAGCACCACACTGTAAACCGAGAGGTTGTTTGTGGGCACAAAAAATAAAACAATTTAATATTATTATTGTTATTATAATTAAAAACCATTCATAAAAAGGAACAGCGCGAAGAACGCAGCGAGAAAGGAGAGGAAAAGCCCACAGTCTCATTGCGTGTTCATCTCTGCCTCTTGTTGTGCTGTTTCCCAGGTTTCTATTGGTTGCAAGCTGTTAGCCAAACTAATTAAGGCCAGGCAGCCCTGCGAAAATTGTCAATTTGTTCCTTTCATGACATAAACACCAATATGTTATGCTCACTTCAATCAAGCCAAAACATGGAGCAAAGTAAATTATCCGACCATTTTGAATGGATCAAAACATATTTTGCTCAGAACATACCTACAAGTTGCACGCCACTGCACAACCAGTGGTGCGGGCTAATTTAGGATGAGCAGTTTGTTACACAACTTCGAGTTTATATTAAAAAAGAACATTTAATACATTGAGTAGGGCCGAAACGGTTGCCATAAATATCCTGCTTTTTTGCGAAACATTACCTGATATTACACACAAAAATTAGTGCAGGGTAGGACTGTGCACTTATTTTAAATTTGTTAATGAATTATAGTTTACAATTCATAAATTAATTGGTCTAGTTATTGACAATATTGCAAACGTTTATAAAAATTGTTAATTAATAAAACAATATTATTATTAATGTATATGTTGGGAAAATGTAATTGCTGAGATTCCTATATCCTTAGCAATGCAGAAACAAAAGAAGATAATAAGGCCATTTCACTTCATTAATGCCACAAGTTAGTGACAGAAGCTGACATGAAGTTGCCAGATGCTAAATAATATTGAACTGCCGTAAAATACCGGAGGTGCGCCCACCCTACTCCTTCTAAAAACTGGGTTAATCTGGATTTGCGCGCTTGTCCCGTCAAATCGGGCGCCAACTTATAATTTGCAGATTTTTCTTTTTTAAGCAGTAGGCTCTTGAATGCAGTGGCAGCTTCCGGGTTGTATAACGGTAATTGCAAAGTGAAACATTTAGAATATAATGCAAAAAAAAGAGAATATCCTCCAAGAGGAAAGGCAGACGCAAATATGGTGCAAATAAGCGCTGTTGCTAAATGAAAGATTGTTGTTGTCTTGTGCTTGTCCTCCGCGTTTTATTCTTTCTATTTTAAGTAATTAAGGAGACTTATAGCGTTCATAATAATAACTCTGAGCTGTTTAGTTTTTTGTATCCCGCGATTATTATCTCTCAGCTTTGTTCGGCTGGCAGTATCGTCGTCTCATACGAAAAAGATGTTATCGAGTCGTCGAAACGTTTAAATCAGGAACCGTTGTTTCTTTCGGTGCATCGTGCTTTCCCAACTCATTTTCCATGTACTTAGCGTCGCCTGTGAGTAATCGGTTTGAATAGAGATTTTGGTACCTTTTAATTCGTTGCAAATTTGAAATACCAGTATTTTTTGTTGTAGTCGCGAAACTTCACTTTTATAAGTCGGGTTTGTTTTTGACGTTTTGTCCCTAGCCTATGAATTCTTTCCACTGCTTCTATATTTAAACCGAGGCGGGAATAAACAAGTTCTTTAATCACCTTGGATCAAATGTCGACGCTTGCTTATTTTTCTGGCTCAAGAATCCCAAAAGCAATCAAGTTATTTTTTTCTAGATCTATCCTTCATATTTACCAGTGCTTTTTGCTGAAGTTTCACAGTTTCCTGTAGTTTCTTTACCGTAGTAACCAAGGTCCCAATGTCTTCGTGTTTTTTTCTCTGTACCTTACCCAATTTGGTTTCTATTTCACTGATTATTTTGTTCATCCCATAAAAACTTGTCTGGAGTTTTGTTTTGTTAGCGCTAATGTTTTGAAGTCATCGCTCATTTGCCTTTGGCTCTCGAGTAGTTCGTTCATCACTTTTCGAGATGTACGGAGCCGGGATTTGTCTCCACAACCCCAGAAAACACTGGTAACATCCATTTTTGAAGATAGTACACAATAGAACAAGAGACTTCGGGGCACGGCTGCAAGAATAGAAACCTTGATCAGGATATTGCGCTTTGAGAGGGCTCGTAGGGGAAAGGAACAGGACGACCCAGCTCTGGTGAATGATTTACTTCAACTTCCTCCTTTTCTCCTTTTGCCGCTCCCATGCCCGCGCGCTAGGAAGGATCGTTTTAATCTTAATTTTCAACACCCTCCCCCCAAATGAGCAAGCCGCTCATTTGATCACCAGGTCTCCAGTGGGTAGAGCAGCTGCACGGTCCTTCGTGTGCATGTACCCGAGGGCAACTCTGATCGCAAAGGCTCGCACGCGGCCGTCTCTACCGTGGAAGACCTCGGTGACGCGGACGGTTCTCCACAGGTGACGTGGGGTGTCGTCATAGCGCAGCAAAACCACGTCGCCAACTTTCGGTGTGCAGCTGCCAGCGGGTCGGGCCAGATGTGCTGAGCGAAGCTCTTGGAGATATTCTTGTTTCCAACGTTTCCAGAATTGGTCCATGAGGCGCTGCCGATACTTCCAGCGGCGGAAAGGGTTTCCTTAAACGACGCCTGGGGCGGTTCGACCTCGGGCAGTGTGGTCAGTCTTCTCCCGATGAGCAAATGTGCTGGCGTCAAAGCTTCTGGCTTGCCAGGATCTGCGTGGAGGTATGTCAAGGACCGCGAGTTTACTGTAGCCTCAACGTCAACCAAGACAGTTGTCAGCTCCTCGAACGATAGGCTCTGTCGTCCAAGTATCTTTCGGAGGCAGACCTTTACCGAACGCACCAGTCGTTCCCACCAACCGCCCCACCATGCCGCTCTCTCCACGATGAACTTCCACGTGATTAGCTGAGCGCTGCAGTAATCCTGCAACACTGGGCTGCGTATTATTTCCCACAGAGCACTCAGGTCTCTCGCAGCCCTCTTGAACGTAAGGGCATTATCACTGTAAATCGTGCTCGCTATTCCTCTACGAGCCACAAAGCGCCGAAGGGCCAGAAGAAAGGGTGTCGTGGCTACGGAAGAGACGACCTCTAGGTGTACAGCTCGGGTGGTTGCACAAGTGAAAAGGGCAATGTACGCCTTTACGTCGTCACCGTCGCTCTTGACAAACAAACGTCCTGCAAAATCGACTCCTACGACTTGGAAGGGGTGACCCTCGTGGACTCTGTCCAGTGGTAGCGGTGCGACTGGTGCACTGGCTGGCTGTGCAGAAAAGCGCCGGCATACTCGACACTGTCCGATCACCGCCTTTACCGTTCTCCGGGCGCTGAGCAGCCAAACACCTCTCACGTAACTCCGTCATCGTCGCCTGAACGCCTCCATGCAAGGTGCGCTGATGGGCTGAGGCGGCTACTAGCTTACTCAGGTGATGATCTTTCGGTAGAATAATAGGATGCCTCGCACCCTCCGTCAGTAAGGCGTGCTGCTAGTCGGCCACGGATCCGCAAAACGCCAGCCTCGTCAATGAAAGGTTGTAGATCCTTTATCTTCGATCTCACCGAGATTTCTCCACTTCGGGACGAGAGCACAAATCTCGGCGTCAAAGCATTCATGCTGAGCATGTCTGATCCACAAGTGCCCTGCGTCTCGAATTTACGCTGCCGACAAGGAGAGCTCCGTTGACCCTCTCGGTAGTCGACAATTTTGGACGAAGCGCAAGACCCAAGCCGTGACCCGCAGCATCCTGGTGAAGCTTGCGACGTTCTCCAAAGTCAGAAGCGGGGTTAGCACACTTGCATCGTTGACCAAGACTTTCGCTTTGTGTCGTCTTTCCGCTTCGATATCGCTGGGCAGACCATTGGCTGGAGACGCCGCAGGAGGCCAGTTTACCAGGTCACGCCTAAGCCAATCTGGTCCGAACCACCATTCATCGTGAGCACTGAGCTGCCTCAAGGTCTTTCATCTAGTCATCAAGTCAGCTGGATTCATGCTGCCAGTGACAGTGGTGCCAGCTGGAGGGATCACTCTTGGCTTGAATTTCCGTTACCCGGTTGCATACGAATGGTTTCCAATCTGTCGAAGATCCCCTGATCCAACCCAGCGTTATCATGGAGTCCGTCCAGTGCCATACTTGGACGCCAGTGTCAAATACGTTTGTTCGCAAGAATACATCAAGTCGTGCTCCCAATAGTGCTCCCATCAATTCGAGACGCGGCAGGGACAACGTCTTGAGAGGAGCTAACTCTGGCTTTGGCGATAATTAAAGTAACGATAGCATCTCTACTGTGTTGTTCACGGCGCGCAAGTATGCACAGGCCCCGTATGCGCTAGGACTGGTGTCGGTGAACACATGTAGTTGCGAAGAATTCAGGTTCCCCATCCATCCGCAGGAGACATCTCGCGTGTTGTGACTAACCCTAGATCTCTCAATTCGGTGCTCCACTCCGTCCATTCTTCACGTAGGTCATCTGGCAGCTCATCGTCCCATCCTACTCCTCGCTGCCACGTTCGCTGGAATAGCATCTTCACCCGGATGACATAGGGGGCAAGAAATCCAAGAGGATCGAAAATTCGAGCAGAGGCTTGAAGCATGGAGCGCTTTGTATTTCGGTTCTAGTTGAGTATACTGAGCAAGTGCTCACCCGAGAAAGTAAAAGAATCAGCCGTTCTGTCCCAGACCAGTCCTAGAACTTTAGTTATTTCGTGTGAGCGAATAGGCGTGTTCTTGAACGCTCTCTCATTGCCATCTTCTCGCTGCTCGAAAGCTTGCTGGAGGTAAGGGACAATTTGTGCTCCATTTTGCGAAGCTCCATTGCAGCCTCTTGGAGGAGCCTTTTCGCACCGCTTGCGAGATTCGCGGCTTCTTCCAGCGCTTGCAGCCCCTGTCAGCATGTCATCAACGTAGAACGAGCGAAGTAGAGTGTCTGCGATGGGTTTTCTCTGGTCTCTTGCAGATTCCAGGTGATGGCGTAGGGTCGCTGCAAGTAGAAATGGGCTCGCAGTAGTCCCAAAGGGTATTCTTGTCATTCGCCATTCCTCTATGACAGGCAGTGGCTCGTGCGGTCGAGGTGCGCTGGAAAACCATAGGAAGCGAAGGGCATCCCTGTCTGCTTTAGCGATTGCTATCTGCAGAAAGGCCTTCTGTATGTCGGCAGTGACCGCCACATTTTGCATTCGGAACCGGAGCAGCACTGGCAGGAGTTACGTGTTCATCTTTGGTCCCGTTTCAAGGTGGTCGTTCAGGGATCCAGTGTTTGGTCCGTGAGCTGAGGCGTCGAAGACGACTCGAAGCTTCGTTGTCGCTGAGTCCGCTCGAACCACTGCTCGATGGGGCATGTAGTAGACGGGTCCACTGTTCTGGGTGTCCTCTTCGACTCTTTCTGCATGCCCATCATCCACATAGCGTATAATTGCTTCGTCGTACTCTGTAACGGTGTCATCCCGCTTCAGTCGGCTGATCAGGCTGTATAGTCTTTTGTGGGCTACATCATAGTTCTTCCCCAGGACTGATGAGGTATCCTTCCAGGGGAGAGCGACCTGATAGCGTCCTCCTTTTATCGTGATGTTTTCGTTAAAGTGTTCGATTACGTTCTTATGGTCCTGCAGTGTAGTCGTGGGCTCGTCCACGATGCCAAGGCTGTCTAATTCCCAAATTTTTTGCAAAGCGATGGAATCATCTTCGTGACTAGCCCTAACGCTGAGAGCACACACAACCGCATTCATAGAACATGATAGCGCCTGCGCAGCGCTGGTCGGCCCTTGGAAGGCCCATCCTAGCACAGTTGAAATGGCCACCAGCTCGGTGGCAATTTCAGCGCGTCGGATCTCTCCCGTGAGAAGTCGCCACATCTGGTCAGCACCTATCAGAAGGCTTATACCAGCTTCTGATTTCACTGAGGGGAACATCAACTCGTCCGCGAGCTCGCCTGAGATGGTTCGTATGAACGAGTGGTCGACCGGTGTTTCTGCAAGCTCCTTACATAAGAACGGAACAACCACGGCCTCCAATGTATGGCTCGCCGTAGCGTACTGGCTTCGCAGATGGAGACGCACGACCTTTAATCGTTGGCTAGGAATGTTTGTTTCTGTGCTTGCGAAGGTGTTGAATTTCAGGTCCAGGTACCCTATACTGTCCAGTTGACACTTTGTGGCCATATCCTCTTGGATGAACGTTTTCTGGCTTCCATCTACGATGCTACGGATGTACGCAGATTTCTTGTCAGTCACAATCCAGCCCCTGAAAGTCTGCAGGAGAACGCCGTTGCCGCCAGGTGAAGAAGTAGAACCAGCCGTTAAGACGTCGGTGGCCTCTCCGCTCTCGGCCGGAGCTCCACGATGAAGTGATTTTGGCCGCCACTCTGGGTTGCACATGAAGACGGCATGTCTCCCGCTGCACGTAGCACATCGAGCTTTGCTGCGACAATCCTTAGAGCGATGGCCTCTTTTCGTGCATCGGAAACATCGGCTATACTGTGCAAGCCGCCTTTTCTTCTCATCTAAGGAGCTCCCGGAAGAACATGTGCTGGCATCATGATCCTCCTTTCCAAAGAAGAAACAAGCGTCATCTAGATGACTTGAGTTTTGCAGCACCATTGTTGAAGGAATCGAGAGAGTCTGGCGAGGTCTAGAAACCCATGGTGAAAGATTCGCCGATTGGACAATTGTCACGTGAGGATCGCTCGCGGCTCTCGATTTCCACCCGTAGAAATTGTAGCAGCTTAGCCAGCTCTTCTCCTATATTACTCGATGTATCAACCATAGCCTCACAACGTGTCGCACCACTGAAAGTGGCTGCAGTCTGTTCGGTGAGAGTAGGAGGAGCCAGTGGTGGCATATAGCTCTTGATTCGGTAGTACTCCGCTACGATGTGGGATGGCAAGCTGATCAGAAGTATATCAACCAGCATAGCTGCGTATGTATCACTCGAAATACCCAGGGAACGCAAGCCACGGATGTTTGTTTGCACGTGATCGTAGACGTTCCGTAGTCCCTGTACGTCGCGCTCAGATTTCACAGCTGGTAGCTTACGCAGTCTTCCCAGATATTCGCGTTCGATTCGTTGTTTATCACCGAAACGCTCGGTCAGCATCTGTACCGTATCTTGGTAACATGCTGCGGTGGCTTGTAGTCCAGAGATCATACTGGCTGCTGGTCCAACGAGAAGCGAGCGCAAGTATTGGAATTTCTCCGGCTCAGAAAGACTTGTGTTGCGGTGTACCTCGACGTCGAATTGTTCCCAAAATGGTTGCCATTTTGCAAGCTCACCTTGGAACTGCAGCAGTTGTAGTTTCGGGAGCTTCACTCCAGTCAAGTGGGAGCTGCTGCCTTTGTCGCCTCCGGAGCGTGGCGGTTGCGGTGTCGTCTGGGCTCGCACCTCACTGACAATCCTTGCAACCTCGTCCTCGAAGTCAGCCACGGTGTTGTAGTCCTCCTCCAAGTCGTTGTCGTCGATGAGGGGCTCTATCTCCTCATTGAGTTTCCGAAGCTCGACGTTGCTAGCAAGCAGTCTGTCACGCAATATTTCAAGTCTCTTGGAGTCCATGGGGTCCGACAATAGCGCAGCTCGTATCTCATTTATGAGCTTGGTGTACCGGCTGCGTCGAACCGCTCGTTCCTTCTTTAGTCGATCCATATTCACCAATGCGGCGTCCAACTTTCGTTCAACTCTCCGGTTTCGACACCAAATGTTGCGCCTTGAGAGCGCTCGTAGGGGAAAGGAACAGGACGACCCAGCTCTGGTGAATGATTTACTTCAACTTCTTTCTTTTCTTCTTTTCCGCTCCCATGCCCGCGCGCTAGGAAGGATCGTTTTAACCTCAATTTTAAACACCTGTTGTAGCTTCTGTAGCAGCTACCATAGTCTCTGCTACTAACCTGCTCGATGAGAAAGAAGAACGGTATTCCAGTCGACTTGCTTCCAGCATGACTGCTGTGCCCATTGAAGGACAGCGTTGCTGGATCCAGGTTTATGCCGCAGCTGAGAAATTCCATGGGACCAAGCTCCCAATCTTGCCATTGGTTAAGTCGAACGGTAGGTCATGACGTGAGTCCTTGCCTGCCGTGGCTTGTGACGAAGCTTGCTAAATTCCCGGTGTTGGCATGGCCGGAGATTGCTGACGAGCACAAGCCAAATGCGGCCGTCAGCATTACCTGCTAAATGAGAAAGAAGAGCGGCATTTTAGTCAACTGGCTTCAGCGTGGCTACAGTGCCCACTAAGGGAAGGCGTTGCTGGATCCAGGTTTATGCCGCGGCTGCGAAATCCCATGGTTCGAAGGTCCCGATCATTACATTGGTTAAGTCGAACGGTAGGCCATGATGTGAGTCCTTTCCTGCCGTGGCTGGTGACGAAGCTTATTGAAGTCCCCGTTTAGGCTCGGCCGGAGATTGCTGACGAGCTCAAGCCAAATGCTTCCCTCTGCAATACCTGCTCGATGAGAAACAAGAGCGGCATTTCAGTCAACTTGCTTCCAGCGTGGCTACTGTGTCCACTGAAGGACGGCGTTGCCGGATACAGGTGTATGCCGCGGCAGCGAAATCCCATGGTGCCATGCTCCCAATCTTGCCATTGGTTAAGTCGAACGGTAGGTCATGACGTGAGTCCTTGCCTGACGTGGCTTGTGACGAAGCTTGCTGAATTCCCGGTGTTGGCATGGCCGGAGATTGCTGACGAGCTCAAGCCAAATTCGGGCGTCAGCAATACCTGCTCAATGAGAAACAAGAGCGGCATTTTAGTCGACTGGCTTCCAGCGTGGCTACAGTGCCCACTAAAGGAAGGCGTTGCTGGATCCAGGTTTATGCCGCGGCTGCGAAATCCCATAGTTCGAAGGTCCCGATCATTACATTGGTTAAGTCGAACGGTAGGCCATGATGTTAGTCCTTTCCTGCCGTGGCTGGTGACGAAGCTTATTGAAGTCCCCGTTTAGGCTCGGCCGGAGATTGCTGACGAGCTCAAGCCAAATGCGTCCGTCTGCAATACCTGCTCGATGAGAAACAGGAGCGGCATTTCAGTCAACTTGCTTCCAGTGTGGCTACTGTGTCCGCTGAAGGACGGCGTTGCTGGATACAGGTGTATGCCGCGGCAGCAAAATCCCATGGTGACAAGCTCCCGATCTTGCCATTGGTTAAGTCGAATGGTAGGCCATGACGTGAGTCCTTGCCTGCCGTGGCTGGAGACGAAGCGTGTTGAATTCCCGGTATTGGCTTGGCCGGAGATCCCTAACGAGCTCAAGCAAAATGCATGCGTCAGCAATACCTGCTCAATGAGAAACAAGAGCGGCATTTTAGTCGACTTGCTTCCAGCGTAACTGCTGTTCCCACTGAAGAACGGCGTTGCGGTATCCAGGTTTATGCCGCGGCCGGGAGATCCCGTGGTGCCAACTTCCCGATCTTACCATTGGTTAAGTTGAACGGAAGGCCATGACGTGAATCCTTGCCTGCCGAGACTCATAATGACGCTTGTTTAATTCCAGGTGTTGGCTTGGCTGGATATTGCTGACGAAATGAATCCAAATGCGTGACTCAGCAATACCTGCTCGATGAGAAACAAGAGCGGCATTTGAGTCAACTTGTTTCCAGCGTAGCTGCTAGTGCTTACTGAAGGACGGCTTTGCTTAACCAAGGTTTATGCTTTGGCTGAGAAATCCCGTGGTGCCAAGCTCCCGATCTTGCAATTGGTTAAGCCGAACGGTAGGCCATCACGTTAATCCTTGCCTGCCGTGGCTTCTGACGAAGCTTGCTGAAGTCTTGGTGTTGGCTTGGGCGGAGATTGCTGACGAGCTCAAGCGAAATGCGTGCGTCAGCAATACCTGCTCACTGAGAAACAAGAGCGGCAGTTCAGTCGACTTGCTTTCAGCATGGCTGCTGAACCCACTGAAAGACGGCGTTGCTAGATCCAGGCCAAGCGTTCTGCGCACGCGCAAGCGCCCGATGCCAAGCGGCGGAAGTCGGCACGAGAAAACGAGGAAATTCGGACAGAGGCTGTGGATTAGCGAGTAGAACACGTAATTGCAGCATATATATAATTGTGTTACACAAAAATAGAATGTGGACGGAAAGAAAGGCACGACGTTTGGGTGGACGCCACGGATGCCACTGTTTAAAGTCGCGTTGGTCGCGCGACCAGTCAACAACTCTGTAGGAAAAAGTACCTAGAAAGTCGGCTGTACCTCTAATCGCCACAGTCGTCAGCTGTGCAACCTGTGCTTCACCGGAATCACCAGTTCTTCACGCCTGCACCGCCTCTTCCTATAGAGTACGGTCAATCCTATCTCCCGTGGCCGTGTCCATAGACATCCAACTTCTGAGAATCCGTCAGGTTGAGCAAAAGTTTCCTGTTTGGTGATTGGCCGTCCCTCAATGGGGCGGAGCGCTGGCCTCCCCGTCTCCCGTCGGCGCCGGGTACGTTGCACACTGTCGTTCGGCTAATTTTGGCTCCGACGGCCCGATTTTGGTCCGAAACCGGTCAAAAAACCCTCTGCCCCGGCTGTAACGCCGCCCGGCTCTATCGCCGGGATGGGGTAGAAAACGGCTGTGGGAATGAGGCATTATGCTTCTGGTTGCCTCCTGCCACACCCGTCCGCCGCTGTCGCCATCGTCGCTCGCTGCTCGCTATGTTACCATGTTTTTCGCGGGTTCTCTTTGGTTCTACCTACGAAGCTGGTCACGAGGCATGAAAGTCCCTAGACGCGTGCCTTCGTACTGCTCGCGTGGATCGCGTGCCGTCGCGCACACGCCGCAGCTCGGAGAGCGAAGAAACTGGTAGCGTAGCTCCTATAATCGACTGGTAGCCCAGGTCACTTCCTCGATTTTTAGTTCGTGCAGCCATTGCCTTGTGCCGTCAGTATGTGGAAAAGGTCCATTCCATAGTGCCAAGCTCCCGATCTTGCCATTAATAAAATCAAAAGGTAGACCAAGACGTAAATCCTTGCCTGCCGAGGCTCGTGACGAAGCTTGTTGAATTCCCGGTGTTTGCTTGGACATTGATTGTTGACAATCTCAATCCGAGTGCGTGACTCAGCACCACCTGCTCGATAAGAAACAAGAGCGGCATTTCAGGCGACTTGCTTTCAGCGTGGCTGCTGTGCCCACTGGAGGAAGGCGTTGCAGGATCCAGGTTCATGCATGGATCCAGCAACCAGGTTTATGCCCGGAGGCGCCTATAAAAAATTATATTGTCCCGAGTCTAAAGACTGGAAGCAATACATTTTCTTCACCCGCCAGTAAAAAACGCTATCGCCCCGAGTCTAAAGTCTCGAAGCAATAATTGTTCTTTACCCGCCTACCGAAAAGTCTATGGTCCCAAGTCTAAAGACTTCCAACCAATAAACTGTCTTTACCCGTAATAAGGTGGAGAACTGGGCCAGTTGGTTGACGTTATACATGATGGGGAAAACAGCTCAGAAAACACGGACTACGAAGAGGAACAAACACGACAGGACAATGCTGTCAGCATTGTCCTGTCGTGTTTGTTCCTCTTCGTAGTCCGTGTTTTTCTGAGCGGTTTTCCCCATCATGTCTTTACCCGTGCATAGAAAATGTTATGCCCCCGAGTCTAAAGACTGGGAATTAATTATTTTCTTTACCCGCGTATAGAAAATTGTATGGCGCCATGTCTAAATACATAAAACCAATAAATGTGCTTTAGGTGGTATACAAAATGGGATGTATCCTAGGCTATAGGCCTATGGCCATTGAACTTCCGTTAGCCGGACATAAATAAATGAATCCCTCGAAAGCTAATGACCAGTGACCGCTCCGTTTTGTTTAGCCACCTGTATAAAAACTTATGCCAAGGCTATCCGTGACTCCACCGAACTATAAGGGGCGCGTTGGTAATGCAAAATGGCGGACGAAAGGAGGTCGTTTTCGTCGTCAGACCGCGGAACATAAATGTTTTGCCCTGCAGCGTAGAATTGGCTGGTTGGCTAATGCACACCAGCTCAGAGCACGTGGAGCGAAAGTTCGCTCTGCAGAACACAGGATCCTGGGTTAAAACCCAACCCGTGCCCGTTTCGATCTGGATGAGCGTCGTACCGGCATGCGGTCGTGTATGACTACTGCGTGGTGCACGTTAAAAACCCCAGGCTAGCGGTTGTTCTGCATTGGCTCAATTGTTCATCGACAGCTGATAGACTCCTCGCCCCTTGAGGCAGACCAAGTTTTAGGCTGCATAAACTTACAGACAACCCATTTTTTATTTTTTGGTCCTGGGCAACTTGATATTTTCAAGCGGTTGCATTTAATCACCGAGGACAGCCTCATTTTAGTCGTCTGCTGCGATACCAAAGTCATTGTTCGTGGGTCACACCCGGCACTTACCTTTGATGGGAAAAACGCTCCAGGTTAGAAAATTATAACAACACTAAAGTTCTGTGATACCGGTTACAAGGCATGACCCAAGATATGTGCAATTCAATTCGATTCAATTTTTATTCAAAATTCAAAATTATCACATATCACACTGCATAAACCATCTGGATCCGTAGCATATTTGGCTAGACTTGGCTCCATTTCAAATGTACAAAAATAAATATTACGGCGGTTACCTGGCACCCATGCATGTGCCGCACAAACATATTAGTCAGTGAAACATTGTTTCCAAATAAAATGTTTTAAGAGTACTTCTAGAAGAGGGGAAGGAACGCCAACCAAAAATAAAAAGGAGCCCAACGTTTCGAAACCTGCTTGGTTTCTTCTTCAGGGGCGACTGTGTGCGCGAGGAGCAAGTGGTCTTCTTTTACGGCGGTGGACGTGATGTTTTCGCGATCGTAATGTGGCTGAGCCCGCTGACGTAGGCGGATGGTAAAGCGCCAAGCGACCGATTGATGTTTTGCGGTGTGGTTTGGATGTGCCATGACTCGACGAAGAGCCTCTGCCGGGAATTGGTCTCAATGTCGAGGATGCGTGTGTTGTCGAAGTCAATGCGGTGGTCATTCAAGTCACTGTGTTCCGCAACCGCGCTGCGCTCATGATCGAACTTTCGCACGTCGTTTTTGTGCTGGCGAATTCTTTCTTTAAAGTTTTTGGTTTCGCCGATGTATGTGGCAGGGCAATCCGCACAAGGAATCTGGTAAATAACGCCTTGCGCTCTTTCCTTGGGGGGACGATCTTTTGGCCGGGGCATCAGGTGTCCAAGCGTTGACACTGGTTTGTGGGCCATCTGTATGCCTTCTTTTGCCAGCACACGCGCGAGCGCTTCGCTGGTTTCCTTTATGTAAGGGACGCAGACGCGCGTGGTTGAGCGGGGATGTGCGATTTCTTGTGGTCTTAGGCGTCGATCAGACTTACGTTGACGACGAGCGATTCGCTGAATAAAACTGCGCGTGTAGCCGTTATTTAGCAGGTCGGAGATGATGGTTTCTTCTTCCTTTTTCTGTAGTCCTCCGACGAGCAAACAGTCTTCGCTCGGGACAGGAGTGCCTGGACGACCGACGCCTTGTGGCTCGCAGGGTGGTTGGAGTCAAATCGGAGGTAGCGCCCAGTGTGTGTCGGTTTTCTGTATACTGTGAATTCCAATTGATCGTTTTGTCTTTTGACCAGCACGACGAGAAACGTCGAGAGAACATACATCGGCGAAACCAAAAACTTTAAAGAAAGAATTCGCCAGCACAAAAACGACGTGCGAAAGTTCGATTATGAGCGCAGCGCGGTTGCGGAACACAGTGACTTGAATAACCACCGCATTGACTTCGACAACACACGTATCCTCGACATTGAGACCAATTCCCGGCAGAGGCTCTTCGTCGAGTCATGGCACATCCAAACCACACCGCAAAACATCAATCGGTCGCTTGGCGCTTTACCATCCGCCTACGTCAGCGGGCTCAGCCACATTACGATCGCGAAAACATCACGTCCACGGCCGTAAAAGAAGACCACTTGCTCCTCGCGCACACAGTCGCCCCTGAAGAAGAAACCAAGCAGGTTTCGAAACGTTGGGCTCCTTTTTATTTTTGGTTGGCGTTCCTTCCCCCTCTTCTAATTGTTCTTACCCAACCAGGCAGATTTCTGCCAAATGTTTACTTTCAAGAGTACTTCTGAACGTTTTGCTTTCTTTTATTGGGATGCATAAGGAATTTCATTTTTTTTTCTAGTATACTGTATAATTATTTGGCCATACACATCACGAGACAATGGAATGTTAAAATTGTTGACGAAAAAATATCTAGTGACTCTTTCCAATTTTGAGAAAATGCTTGATGGTAGTTGTGTATTTGTTGTCAAAATAGTATGCATCATGACCACTGATTTGTAATCTCATACCAGGTGAAATGGCAGTATCAGTTGGCTTTGAAATAGTGGAACGGAATGAGTATTATATTTTGTGTTGGCTAATATTCTGGTTGCTCTCTTTTGAAGTGTCATTATTGGTTGTATGTAGCTTTGATAGGTGAAACCCCAGGAGTTCCACACAGTATTGGAGGTGAGTGTGAAAGATGCTAAAGTATATCAGCTTAAGCGTTTTACAATAAAAGTATTGACGAGTTTTGACTAGGGTGTGTATAGAATATCCTTTTTTAGGCACAATTCTTCTATATGCAGCTTCCAATTAAAGCACGAGTTAAGTATCACTCCAAGATATTTAATACTTTCAACCCTTTGAATATGTTCACTTCCTATTTTAATATCACTCAGCCCAGCTGAAATTTCTGACGTTCTCTGCTGTTGCAACGAGTCTTGTTAAAGCCAGTAATCTTGTTTGTTTTGAAAAATCCATTGAATAGCTTGTGCAACAATCAAAATTATTTATGACACCACTAAAACTGAAAATAGATTACACTGTCACGGAACACTGCAATCAAGCATTAATTTAATTGCAACGTTCAGCCCCAGTGCACCCCATTTTTTAACACTGCGTTATCAACATGATTCACCAAACTTATTAAAAAAATATTAAATTTTAGTGAATTAGCTTAGTGATTTACATTTGCTTTGCACAAGGGTGTTGAAATTAGAGATGGAGGCTATTCAAAAATACAATTCAAGTAATATATAAAGTACGGGTAATATTTCCTCCGTCTCTCCGTGTTTATGCGACAAATGATGGCAGTCATCGGCCACGTCGGATTAAAAAATAAGACTGCCATATATAGTGATAGTGCGAACTCAGCATACGTAGAGAGGGGTGGGGTTCCGGTGCAGCTGTGTTGTTGCTGTTGCGTGTGTGTGTGTGTGGGGGGGGGGGGGGGGGGTGTTCTGCTTGTGTTTTGTATATTCTGTGTGTTCAGTGACGTACTTGTATCTATCATGTAGTGTTCAAAAGTAGGGGAACTTGAAAAAATATATTTAGATTGTGCTGGCTAAAAAAAGCCATAGGAAAACTCGTACGGCCTTCTTTAACAGAACATAGAAATGGCTTAATACATAGGCAGCTATAACGCGCTGCCTAAAATAAAAAGAACCATAGAATAATCCTTACAGCATTCTTTAGCAGACCGGATAAATGGCTAAAGACATCAAAGGAAACGCCATAGGCAGCTATAGCATGCTGACTAAAGAGAGTGATAGGATGACCAACAGAACTTTCATTAGCAGGACACGTAAGAAGCTATAGATGACTAAAGCAACCAAAGAAAAAGCTATAGACAGCTCTAGCATGTCGGCTTAAAAGAGCCGTAGGGTAAGCCAAGTAGAAGCCTCTAGCCAGCCATTAAAGAGAGCCAAAGAGCACTATGGCTGGACAGTGATAGGGCCATAGACAAAGCTAAAGAGGCCGATAAAGGCGACTATAAAAATGCTAAAAACACCAATATTAAAAAACATTTCTAGCCAATTGGGCCAAATATCTGAAGTCGACCTACTATTTTTCTAGCTAACCATAGGACATATTTGTATTTGAGAACACATCCCATGATGATGCTAGGGTGTAAGGACGTTTGGAGTTTGGTTCTTCAAAATAATGAAGAGCGCTCTCACATTAATTCCGACCGAGGCCAACATTACGGTCCGATGAAGCCAATAAAAAAGAGTATTTTTATGGCGCTCGTCGTCTTTGTGCGGTTGCTACCACCGGCTGAACCAGTCAGGTAACAGTGAATGCGTCGTTATCCGGCGCTTCTTTTATGCGCTTGATTGGTCGAGCCGGCGACAGCTAACGCGCGAAGACGACGACTGACGTGACGATGCACTTTTGGTTCTGCTTGAACGGCTCCATCGGGTCGTGGCATTGGCTGTCGGTCGACTTATATTGGACAGAGTATAGACCTTTGCATCCCTTATCACCCAGATGAAAAATGCCGAGTCAGTGAGCTGTGGACACATGCGCAGCGTCTAATATACCGCACGGCGGAGAAACAGCGCACGCTCAGAAGGCGTTCCACAGCCCAGCAGGCAAAGATTGCAGCGCGCAGAAGGCGATTTTTGCCAAGGTCTATAGACGGGCTCTAAACCCGGAATGGGAACGTCAGGTATATGCTGCGTCTCACGGGCATAAGAGCTCGTCAGCATGACACACATCTAAATGTGCTAAAGGCCCACGTGCCTTTTTCAAAAAAGCACACGTTTGCCCACTCCAGGGTCCCTAATCTGGACACTTGGGGAAAACGTCGGCGGGGAAATCCCGCGGCTATAATTGGTCACGCCAAAATCAAATGCGGCGTTGGCCAATCACGGCCGCTGGATTTCTTGCCAACTTTTTCGCCGGGTGTCAGATTAGGGACCCCAGGTGGTGCACTGCGCGTTCGCCGAAACCAGATTCGCTCTATACTTCGCTTCAGCTTAGGTCCGAGCGTGGCCGATGCTTGAGCCGAGGGACCAATCAAACAGCGAAAGAGGCACAAAGACATGGCGTGCCCTCTGTTGTTGATAGGACCAGCCGACGTATTCGCCGTCTTTCTGTGCACTGCTGCTCCCCCGGCTAGTCAAGCGCAGAGAGCACGCCATGACGTTGCGCTTTTTGCTCTGTTTGATTGGCCCTTCGGCTCATAACATCGGCCGCGCTCGGACCTAAGGTGAAACAAAGTATAAGTAAATTGTCCGCGTTTGCGCACCGTGGACAGCAGCGCCACCGCTGCGGCGTGACGTCAGAGCCGCCGGATAGTGTATCTATATAGCTTTAGTAACAAATAAAATAAACGAGTAATGCAAGTTCCGTTAGTCATGGTATATAGGATTGGGTATAGATTTCTATTGCTGAAGTGCAGACATGTACAAATTACTCAAAAAAGGTAGTTAAGTTAAGTTACTGAGTATTGACGCCAAAAGTAATTAGAGTAGAGTAGAAATTACGCATTTGTAATAGTAATTGAGTAAACTACTAATTACTCTAAAAAGTAGCGAGTTACTTTGAAGTTACTTTCGAAGTTACTTTTTATATTTTTGTGGTAGCAAAATGAACAGCAGTTTTGATCCGTGAAAACACCTGCGAGCCTAAAATAAATGCAGTCATTTTATGGCTTGCGTTTTCACCAAAATAGTTTATTCACTCGCAGAAGCAATTGACTTTCAAAGTCCTTATCGGAGAGTTTTCCCCTTTTCCTCCTAAAGACGTTCCCAGCCAAGCTAAAAAGACGTTCCACCGACGCGCTGGGGGGAACGGCAGCGTTGAATTTCAGAAACAAGCTGTGCAGGGTCGGGAAAGCGAGTGTCAGCATCTTCGGTGTCCATGACGAAACATGTGAGGTTTGCCTCGGCTAAAGGGTCTTTTATATAAAAAAAATAACTCTCCTCCTTTTTTCTTTTTTCTGAGGCAAGTTGAGATTGTTATGACTGGCCCCTCTTTATTCCCACGACGTTCGGAGAGTACGTTGAGCGAGTGCACCTGACCGTCAAGGCTTCAAGTCTCGCGCCACGACGATGAGATCATCCGGACGACTGCGCGTTTCGTTGCGGTGCTAGTGCTACGCTACTGAAGAAAAAAATTGTTTTGGTTTAACAAAAGATGAAACGAAGTATACTTCGCCGCTGACGCCGGGTCCAACGAAAGTATCTCCCAAGGGTGACTAGCAATCCTCTCCGGCGACTACGGTATCGGAAGGACGCGAAGGATTACGTGAACAAGCATCGCCGCTCGTACAGTTGCAGCTGGAAGCGGAAAGGTGCTCCCATGAACGGATTATCCATGTCTGCGTTTGTGCGCGGGGAGTCCGGCTTTGCAAGGGAGTATGCGCTGACGACGAGGCGACCATGGGAACAGGCGCCCAGCTGCGAGGTCATTCCAGTGGCGCCTACCGTGGAACCCCCAAACCGCTTGAGTCAGAACTCACTAAAGGCAGACAACATGAAAACAACAACAACCCTCGGAGTGTCCCCGTCTTTCACGGTTGCAGCTGGAGGCGCGGCGCCTGCGTGCATTACCGGATTAGGTCAATACCCGACCAAGGCTTGTTAAGCATCTGTTCCTGCGTTCGTGCGCGCCGGTGTTATGTTTTGGCTGCTCGTCGCCACCTTGGCCCAAGGACACTTGTGATGCAGTTTCTACGGCTGCCGAGTAAAAGTTCGTGGGAACGGAATGTGAGGGGGCCCCTTGCTCGGAAATGTCACTTCATGTGCCGGCGTCTTATTTATTTCTGCGCTCAAACTTTTGTGGTGAGCAAAATTAGCACTAGATTTCGAAAGTAGTTAGTAATTTGAGTAGAAGTTACCTGAAAAATGTAGTTAAGTTAAACTACTAATTACCCAAATAAAGTTGTAATTGAAAGTTACCAAGTTACTCGGAAAAGTAGTTAAACTACAGTAGTTTGAGTAGAGTAGTTGAACTACGTCCAAGTCTGCAGTGAAGTGTCACGTTCCTGTTTTCTGATTAAAAAAAGCCTTTCTACGCTGCTAGTCGGTTGAAAGCAAATAAGGTTTATGTTCATTTATATTGTTGCGAGTTGATAGATATGTTCGTCGTCCCTCCTCCCGAGTTTGTGTCATTCTGTACGTGTCAAGTTAGCTTTACCAACACACTCTACTCTTAATTTTAATAAGATATGGCTAACTTTAATTTTTAATGAAATGTAAAAACAGTTAAACAAAATATTTCGTGAATTTAAATTAATCTTAAGTGATGCCAGTCGATAGATCATGTATATGACTGCAGGTATGGAGTATTTAGTAAGTATTATGAATGGTGAATACTGCGATACACAAAATGAGCATATTTATGGTTAATCATATATCTTTGATTTTAGCAATTTGCTGGGCTCCAAATATATCACAAAAGGTTAAAGAAACTTTGGTTAGGATTTTTATTAGTGATATAAAATACACAAAAAGTTATTTCGAAAAACAATAAGCCACGAAACATAAACGAACCCGGAAAAAAATATTGTGAGTATTTTTTTCCTCATAACAACCGATACAACTTCCTATAAAATTCAAGCTGCCAAAATGTACCATTTAAGGTTGGGTTTTAGAACATCTAATATAATAAATGGTGACTATGGGGCGATTCAGAATCATTACCTGCACTTTCGGCACAATAGATGGAGCGAATAAAAAAAGAACCCAGCAAATCGTTTCAACCAAAAATACATTACGGACGGACGGACGGGCGGACGGGCGGACGGACGGACGGACGGACGGACGGATGGACGGACGGACAGACAGACAGACAGACAGACAGACAGACATGACAGACAGATAGATAGATAGATAGATAGATAGACAGATAGATAGATAGATAGATAGATAGATAGATAGATAGATAGATAGATAGATAGATAGATAGATAGATAGATAGATAGATAGATAGATAGACAGATAGATAGATAGATAGATAGATAGATAGATAGATAGATAGATAGATAGATAGATAGATAGATAGATAGATAGATAGATAGATAGATAGATAGATAGATAGATAGATAGATAGATAGATAGATAGATAGATAGATAGATAGATAGATAGATAGATAGATAGATAGATAGATAGATAGATAGATAGATAGATAGATAGATAGATAGATAGATAGATAGATAGATAGATAGATAGATAGATAGATAGATAGATAGATAGATAGATAGATAGATAGATAGATAGATAGATAGATAGATAGATAGATAGATAGATAGATAGATAGATAGATAGATAGATAGATAGATAGATAGATAGATAGATAGATAGATAGATAGATAGATAGATAGATAGATAGATAGATAGATAGATAGATAGATAGATAGATAGATAGATAGATAGATAGATAGATAGATAGATAGATAGATAGATAGATAGATAGATAGATAGATAGATAGATAGATAGATAGATAGATAGATAGATAGATAGATAGATAGATAGATAGATAGATAGATAGATAGATAGATAGATAGATAGATAGATAGATAGATAGATAGATAGATAGATAGATAGATAGATAGATAGATAGATAGATAGATAGATAGATAGATAGATAGATAGATAGATAGATAGGGTTTATTTACGTGCCTGCAAACAGCCAAGTCCTGTACACAGATACATAAAAGTATGGGATAAAAACACAATCAGGCGAAAATGTCTGTTTCACCAAAAAGGCATCATGAGTCTGTTGCAGACGTGTCATTGGGCAAGTGGCCCGCACATCAGGATAAAACGTATCTCTGCATTTTGATGTCCTCCCTGACGGTACCCGGAACATCAGCGACACCAGCGACATCAGCAGCTGGGCACAATCAAGAGAACCATGCACAATTTGAAGCAGGAAATGCATATCTCTTGCAAATCGTCTATCGTGCAGAGGCACTAAACCGAGGTCAGTAAGCAGGGAGTGGTAATTGTAGAAACGGCGGCGGCCAATAGACCTTTGCAAAAAGAGCTCTCTGGCCAGCGCCATTTTGCGACTCGAGCGACCCCTATCAGCCAAAACTTTCTGCCCCCCGCCTGAGCTGTGGAAACCCGGTCAGCGCGGCTCCCCACATGCATTGTGCACGCGGAATTCGCCGGCTTTCCTTGAAAATTTTTACTTTATTTGCCTGTTCAGGATGCTTGCCCCTTTTGTGTTATCTTTCACTGTGAGAACCACGGAATACCAAGGCCAGGGCTCCTAGCCTGCTCGACCTTCGCAGGAAACTAACAAAAAAGCGAATGTCAAGCAGCCCGCGACGCGGGCCGTTCGACTTTCTTCGAGGATTATATCCGTTGAGATAATCTCAGAAAAGCCTTCCCGGCTATGTTCCCTGTCTTGGTGAGAAGTAGCTGCATAGGGTCCGGGGTATGGGGACTGAATAAACACGTTCGTTCATTTGCTTTAGTGCTGTGTAAAAAAACATCACTCGTTAAAACGTACCGCAAGCCAAGCCGGATTCCATTTGATCATCGATACTGTATTTTGAATATGCTGCTTTATTTGAGACCTTTCTCAAATCCTATTCGGATAACGCAGCACCGTGGGGTACATACAATATATGTATTGTTCGATTGATAAGACTCGTTGAATTTCATGTTGTGAGCGGGGAATTCCCATGCAGTTCGGCTATCCTGCGGTGTGGTCAAATATTTTAGGCAGTTAAGACCATAGTAGATTGACACGGCTCAGTGTATGGTGCCGTTAAAAAAATCAACATAAGGTGAAACATACATTCCCGTTGCATTTGTTCTGTAGCGCACGTACTCGCCAAAAATAGCTTTCATTTGTTTGTTTTTGTTCCCAAAAATAATGCAATGCTTTCTTAAAAACTCTTCGCCATAGAACACAAAGCAAAAAATAAAGCGAGGCAATTTTGCCGCCACCAACGACCCGAATTGCGCCAACGCGGGCTGCCATAGCCTACTCACAAGAAAACCCACAGCCCAGCGCAGTCAGGCAACACTGACGTACACTCTCAAAACCAGGGACGCGCGCTGCAAATCGCTGCGTTCGAGACTGCCACTGGAAAGGTCCATATATCGATCGGTTAAGATTCGTATAAACTTGTGTTGAACGTTTTCAGAAAGATTACTATGTAACTTCGTTACAGAGTTCCAAACCATAGACGCGAACTTGAGTCGTGATCTAACCAATGCACAATACAGACATAAAAGACGCTCAGAGCGACGCAATTTTTTGTCAGCCGAAACATTACACCCAGCTGGCGAAGTCCTTAATTAACAATGCCAGAGACGTTGGAGGCGAAAATCAAATCTCGAGTCCACAAAGACACCAAGATCCCGTACATAGGCAACCCGCAGCACTTGATCTTCAAATATAGTGTAGTCAAAGACTATGCTCCCCTTCTTCCTGGTAAGGGACATGACTACTGTCTTTTTTGGATTCAGTTGACGCCTATTTTTTAAGCACCAATGTTCAGCGGGGCGGATGTCATTTTGCGTCTGAATACAGTCATTCAAATTGTCAACCACACAGAAAAGTTCAAAGTCATCGGCGAACATTAGCAGTTGCGAGATTCTGATGGAAGATGGTAGATGATTAACAAATATCGAAAACAGAAGTGGTCCAAGGTTAAAATCTTGTGGTACGCCATATAAAGATGAAAATGTCTCCGACACATAATTTAAAAATCTAGCATAATTTTGGCGATTTGAAAGGTAACTTTCAAACCATGCGCAATACAAGCCGCATAGGTGATTAACGTTAAATATAAAGTATACCATCAAAAGGCACTGACCGTTCAAGGGTTTCTGTTTTGCAAATGTACATTATTAAAGGGTTAAGTGTCTGCACTCTACAAAATGTGTATCTCTTAACATCGCTAACATTTAATGTCAAGCGCTTTGGACTTAGTTCAATTTAAGTCGGACTATGACGCTTGTGACCATACAATGTTTCCTTTTGCTCTCGACTTGCTTTTCTTTAGGATAACATTTTATTTTAAATCTTGCAAGAGCAGCATGCTTTAAACAAGACATGACCAGAACAGTTTGGCATATGTTTAATGGCTAATTTGTGACCTTTTCTGGCCTTCGTAGATTTTCAAAAATAAGGTGCGCACAACGTAAATAAATTTTGAGAACCAAAGATCAAGCGCAAAAAGAAAAACAATAAATTATCTTGAATTTGTGAAAAAAGGATACTACGATGAGAGATGGGATTGCCGATTCTAATATTCAATATAAGTATATAAAATAAACTTTATTTGTTATATTGCTTATTTTGCAAACATTATTTTTTCAATTTTATTAGGTTTTATAGTATCTGTGGAGAAAACAATCCAAAGTCTTTAATTAATTTTACTTTTCTCCTTCTTATTCACTCTTAAGGTATAAAACCCAGTCACGTGTGTCATTTTGTACGCATGGTGGTCCTGGGTTGCATCTTGAAAGGTGGTGTACTCTAAAAAAAAGGGTGTAGCCATTGCATTCATTGTCACATATATGACACCCCAAAACTTCAGTTCGACGCGCAGGGCACTGATGTAAAACTGGCGGCCCCAGCCACTACTAGAGGCTTGATGACGGCTCGATATAATATATTAAACAGCTAAAGTACGTATCAAAAATTACAAAACAATAACAACAGAGGTTTTGCTGTAGGACCAAAGAAATTTCAATAACTTTTTTGAACTCAGTCACACTAACATTCACTATTTTAATAAGTTGTACAACTCGGCTATCAAGCCGCTCGTGAACTTTGGTAGCTTCGGTTCAATATCAGTGCGTTGTACGTCCAACTGAATTTATGGTGTATCGTATTTGTGACAAGGAGTGTATGAATACACCCTTTTTTTAGTGTAAGGAAATAGCTGCGAAGCTATCGGCGAGTAAACATTTCTTTTACAGTAGAATAAAAAAAAACGTGCTTCTGCAGAATACACGAAGAGCCAATTAATACGAACTGTGGAGGATTTCCAGCTAATGCCGAAGCTCAGACAACAATTCTACGTGAAAAAATCGCACGTGCTAAGGGACAGTGAGTAAGTCAAAGGTGATGCTAATTAGAACAGTGCGCATTGCCTTTTCTATATATCTAATGATCTTCTGAACTCGGTAATTGCTATATTTTGTTCCTGCTTAAGCGCGCTCGCAATCAAAGCCTAGAAGACGAGCAAGGCCGCACGCAGAAACTAAAACGTAAAATAACGGTGCATTTTGGACACACGGTGAAGCGAAGTAAATGATCCTTCTGTTGTTTGCTTTGATTGTTCAGACGCGCGTTACAAATGAAGGCAAAATCCCGAAGTTAGTAGAACGTAATGGTGTGTCTTGAACAGGACTAAATATATATATATATATATATATATATATATATATATATATTATATTGGCTTATTTTCTTAATGCATCCAGGGCGACCAAAGCGTGAGACCTTTCCGTCCGTTTGTGTCCGCTCGAGCTCTAAATTTAGCAGGAAATCCCTCAGCTCCTCTCACGCCGGTTCGATTTGAAAGACCTAGAGTGGCGCCGTGCTGAGTTGGACCAAAACGTCGAGCTCGTCGAACGTCTCAAGTGTTGCAAGGCAGACTGAATGCTGTCGCCCTACATTCCTTTTAAAACAACCGGAAAAAAAGTGAATTTTTTTGTGTGCATTATCTTTTGGTTCTTTGTTTATGCGTTCCATCTATGAAACAAGAAAAATCAAGAAGCTTCTCATAAAATAACTAAACGCAATGTCGTGGAACTGAAATTTGTATATATATATTTATTTTAGTCTCGGTTAATTACCGTTAGTTTTAGCCATCTTGGAGTGCATCATACCAGTACAATGTTAATAAGGAGGAAGAATTGCGATGATCCGTGAAAGTCCTTGTTCTGACGTTCTGCTTGTGTAGTTTGAAATTGCGGTTTGAAATCCTCGACAATTAATTGTTAACTGCAATAGCAATGGTGGTTTAATGGTGGCTCCTATAGATTAGCGTTTAATGTTTTACATAAATCTAGAATCTTTAGCTGGGCGTGTCGACGGTTTCTGCTCTAGTCCTTAGCTCTCGTTCGCTCCCCATTCGGACGTTGAACCGTACTGCTGAAAGCAACCGAGTAGCTCGTATGGATTTTCTTGTGGGAGTACAAAAAAGCGTAAGGTTCTGCAGAAAGACTCTATTGCATTTCGTTGACGCGAATCGAATATGAAAAGAGAGCTCAGGTGGAGGGACGCATAATCCAAAGGGGATTTACTATGCATGTTAGAATCGCGCTAACGTCATATCAGTTTTTTGCCAGACGGCGACTGCTTCCGTAGTACGTATTCTCTCATTGTCAGAACCCATGGAGTAAGTTTGGGATATAGGCAGTTCGGCGCAGCATCTTGTTAGCCTGCTCGATTTGGCCAATCCCTCAGAAAGAAAAATCCTTGTTTGTGGGTATAAAAGAATTAGCATTATTTTGGAGGTACTTCGCAAAACGTAAGGTTGAGGAATACCTCTTAATACGCGGAGATTTATTTGCATCAAGAAAGAAAGGAATTAACTTGTGTTAAAATGTACGTACTCTGCCAGTTAAATGTCTCTGTAAACATCCGCTTGATTGGCTCGACTGAATTCACACAGATAGCACACGATATCTTACCGCTACTGGCATTGCACGGAATAGGACCGGTGGCTTCCGGACAATGGATTATAAACGAATGCAGTGTGAATCTGCTAGCCTGCTCAACAAATCAGTTTAAATATATTTTTTATCTGGTTATGATAGTTTTTATCCGACTGCTTCTTATGTTCGTCCCAGATGCGAATAATAGAATTCGATTAGTTGAGTTCATGCATGCGAATAATTGAATTCCGCCAGCAACTCCCAATCGGTATTCGCTGCTAGCCACAGGCCTGCGGCATGTCTCGCTGTCCGACAACACGAAAGACAGTCAAAGAAATCTATGGTAAAAAAGTTTGCTTCTTTTAGAGATATTTATTTTAATTGGAGCAAGACTAAGGTATTTTTTAAGAAAAAGTTAACAAGACCGAATGGTACGTCTTATTTCTGTATGACTAAACTTACGACCGCCAAACTTCCGCCGAGGGCGGTTTAAATATAACAACAAAACAATTGACAGCGACTTTTATCTCCCAGTCATATAGTGCATGAAATGCAAAATTTTAGGATCGATTGTTTAGATTTGATCTGGTATTTTAGAAGACATTAAACAGTCGTTTTGGAAAGTGAAGGAATCATATTCAGGCGAAAGCCTTATATATCTCATCGTTCAGTCTACCTTCAAAGTCCTCAAGCGACAACATGTCACCAACACGAAAAGTGCCAAAACACGTAAGCGACACGAAAGGTACCAAATCAAAACGTACCAATGAAACGGCGCCAAAAGTGCGTCGTCAGAGAGCGCGCTGTCTTCGGAGGTTCGCTACCGCCTTTACATTGGCGCGTTGGCTTTTTAGCCTTCAAGACGTCTGAGGGATAACACAAACGACCCTGTGAATTTTTTGTTCTATATTTTTGCTCTAGATATAGCATGGAAAGTGAGTTCGTACAAACATTTTATGACATCAATTTTCCGGCTAAATTCAGTGGTAAAGAAAATGGTGAATAGGTCACTAGACTTCATCCCACGTGACATAAATTTTCCCGCTCTATTTAGCAGAGAAAGTGAGCTGGTATAAATATTTTTGGGACGTCAAGTCACATGACATCAATTTCTCCGCCAAATTTAGTGGGGAAACTGAAGTCGTGTATAGGCCACATGATGTAACTTTTCTCCCGCTAAATTTAGAGGCGAAACTAAACTGGTTTGTTAGTCACGTGACATCAGGTCACGTGATATAAATTTAACCCTTAAATGTAGTGCAGAAAATAAGTAGTTCTATACGTCTCGCGACGTTGTGTCACGTGACATATATTTTCCCGATAAATTTAGTGGGCAAACTGTTTAGGTCCAGTGATTTAACTTTTCTCGCTAAATTTAGCGGCAAATACATGGAGGGACGGGCGGCGGGAGGATGGACGGACAATATTTTGGGATTGATAGGTTTCACTAAAAAGCATCTCATGCTTTCAAAACAAAAAACTCCTTTTCATTTGTTGCTTTACAGGTGCATGCCCAGGCAGCAAGTCTGGGAAGCGAGGAGGTTAAAACTTTTAAGGGGGAGGGGGGGGCATGACGTCATGCCAAAGATACTTTTTCTTGAATCTTGCCCCTTTATCGTTCTTCTCTACTGCACTTTTTTTTTTTTTTGATTAGGACATTTCATTATGCCATGAATTGGCGATGGTTGTGTGTACGGAGATACTCGCGAGTTTTAGAGAACTGTTTATGCACTTACGATACGGTACGATAGGCCCTCCGTTACGAACTGCGCATATGCGAATTTTTCTTCAGTTGCACATGCGCCGTTCGTACCGGAGGGCCCATCGTACAGAATCGGATGTGCAAGAACTGTTCCCTAAAACTCACTATCGGCATTTTGGCGGGTTTTACGGTTGTACCGTCAGACATGGAGACAGCTGCAACCGGACCGTCGGCGAACGACTGCACTGTGTTGACTTTCTTCCTGCGTTGTGCATAATCGCGACTATAGAGGCAATGAAGTCTGTTCTTGGAAGATTGTTTCCGCAGCGCAAGTGATGGCATTCAGCCATGACGGGAACATGGCGACCCATATATTAACGT
Organism: Ixodes ricinus; assembly: GCA_037355805.1. Taxonomy (NCBI): domain Eukaryota; kingdom Metazoa; phylum Arthropoda; class Arachnida; order Ixodida; family Ixodidae; genus Ixodes; species Ixodes ricinus. The sequence goes on along the minus strand of JAZHYW010024859.1, from coordinate 79,382 downwards.
TCCTCTGTTTTCAGCAGCTTGGCAAAACGCTCCTAACTGCTCGGCAGTCATGCACGTCCGGTGATAACCGGTACGAACCACTCCAGACTCCGTGTGTGCACCGTTCCCTTCTGCTCAAAGCGAGTGCTCTGTACTTACCCTCCAGCACGACCCATTAGGCTTCCGAAAGTCTGCTCGGTCACCCAACGGTGGTCCATCTTCACGTGATCAAGCTCATTACCTCATTTTCGCCCCACTCCGCCATTGTCGGGCGTGACCTTCCTCCTTCCCGTCCCCGGAGACATATCACCCAACACCTGACCAACGATCGACAGCACCGTCGGAACGCAGTGCGGTTCCCACCCCCATCGAGAGCACAAAGCTCGTCTGCCTCGGCCACGCAAGTTTTCCAGGCACTTCAACATCTCGTACTCGAACGTGAGGTCTATCAGGAATAGGCTCCGTGAACTCAGCGCACTCACTGAGTCGGCACCGAACACCGTTTTCAACATGACCGAAGCCTGGGTCGACCCAGCAATTCACGAAGGTAAAATGTTCGACCCTGCCCGATTCCAAGTCTTCCTTAAATATCGCTCCATCTCTCGCGTTGGTTGTTTCATGAGCATAGCTCCATCCAACATTTTTTTCTATATTTTTTCAAAGAGTACATCGGCACGCATGCCCGAGACATAGCAGGTGTGGGTGTACATATTACATACAACTTTAACAGTAGAAAAAAATTGCTCTCAACAAACTTGCGGAAGAATTAATAGCATCAACGAAACCGTCAAGTGACGGAAGGGTCACTACTCCGTTTGTTAAAGAATCATATTCGTAGACTGTCCGAGGGGAAAACGAAAACTTGAATACATCATGCTTATATCTGTATTGCTTGATAGCTTTTGAATGATTGAGTCTAGATGACCCCGTTGATGAAAATGTTGTATACCTCTCACTGTCAACATTGAAAAGCTTGTTAACAAGGGTGTATAAAGAGCGTAATCTGTTTAGTTCAGCTCTAATTTCCAAGGGTTGCATGCTAGCCTCTGCAAGTAAACCTGACGTAGAAATATTATATCTATAATTGTTAGTTATAAATCGCCCAGCAAGTTTTGTACTCCTTCAAGTTTACTGATTATTTCCCTGGTATGATGATACCAGACTACATTGGCATATTCCAGCATGTGCCTTATGACTGCAGGTTCTTGTTTTTTTCAGCAAATTTTAAACTACGTCTCAGTGAAGACTTTTACCCCATGCCTTGTTAACAACATAATTTATATACTGATTTCAATTTACCTTGCTCATTATAGTTACTCTGAGGTGCTTGTACTGCTCGATATTACCCATTATTAAATAGGTATATTTCAAATTTTTTTATGTCACTTTCATTTGTAGAATTTTATTGTAGTTTACCTGCATTTGCCATTTATCTGCCCATTCTTGAACTTTTGCCAAGGATTCATTAAGAGCCATGTGATCTTCAGTTGGTTTTACCTCAAATTAAATAGCACGATCATCGGCAAATAATGTTACTGGTACTTTGCTATGTTTAGTATAGTCATTTATAAGAATTAAAAATAAAATAGGCCTAAGAACCAAGCATTGGGGTACCACGCACGTTACAGGTAGAAGACAAGAGGACTCATCACTGAAATGTGTAGAAGGCAGGAGGACTCATCACTGAAATGTTCATATTGTGATCTATTTCCCAGGTGTGACGCTATCCATTTTACTAACTGATCATTTTTGAAGATTGTAGAAAGTTTGAAAATAAGTTTGGGGTGTGATATACGGCCAAACGTTTTCGAAAGGTCAAGGAAAATTATGTCTGCCGGGCTCCTATTGTCAACGGTGTTTGCTTGCTCGTGTTTAAGTTCAATAAATTGGGTACTTGTTGATAATGATTTCCTGAAACGGTGATGAGATGGTATACGAACATTGTGACTTGAGAGATATTGACAGATATGTGAAAGTATTATATGCACCTGAAGCTTACAATAGGTACTTGTTAAAGTTTCCGGTCTACAGTTTGCCGGTTGTTTCCGTCGCCAGACTTGTGAATGGAGATAATTTTTCCAAATTTCCAACGATAAGGTAATACTTCATGGCGAATAGATGTGGTTGAAAGGATGCAAAGTTATTTGGATATCCATTCTGCATAACGCTTCACAAATTCGTTATGTGTAGTGTCAGGACCAGGGCACTTCTTAGGGTCTATATTATTTAACAAGTGAAAAATTCTCTGCTCTGAAATTACTATGTCCTCAATACCAGGTGAAAGGTTGATGCCAGTATCTGGCATAGATCCGTCTTTCGACGTAAATACCGATTTAGTGAACTTGTTACATTAATTCGGTTATACATGTTAGTAAGTTTTTACTTTTAGTGAGCGAGACATACCTCTATAACTTCTACGGAACACTGGATAGAAATGAGCGCAATGTCTCGTTAAAGAAATATCGTTTTGACTCAACTATCAGGTGGTTTTTTGATTTGCTGTTCAAACTAGGTAAGGTCTGGTAAAAAAAACTGCTTCGCGTTTTTATTCCTTCTCTTCCATCGTGCAATTTTACGTTTCAAAGGAAGTGTTTTCCATGGATTTCCAAAGTATTGATCCATGGATTTCTAACATTGTTTCTTTTCTTTTTTCTAAACACAAAAATCGCTCAGCACATGTGTTCACAATGTTTGATTTGATTGACATATGCCCAGAATTACCAGAAAGACTAATAAACTCTTCAAAGGGCATTTCAAAGTAGTCTAAGATGCCAACATCGTCTGCCTTTGTGTAATCTGGAACACTCTCAGTTTTACATGGATTCGATTGCTTTTCTTGAAAGGAATATTCACTTCAAGCATTTTATGGTCAGAAATACCTTCATAAATGTTACAAGTACAAGCAAGGTCACTGAGCTTATTGTTTAAAAATACAGGGTAGATGACAGACTGAGACCGACCTTAGGTTTGTGTGAAACCCTCAACAACCCGTACTAAATATAGAAGAACGCAATATTCAAAAGAGCTTTACCATGCTGGCGATCGCACATTGCAAAGTGATAAGTCGTACCACTTTATGTTCAGTAAGGTGAAGTCACCTGCTTATGTGACGCTTCAAAAACAAGATCGCGGCTTCATTAGTTCGGCGGAGGTACGCGGTAAGTAAGCATGCAGTCGTGACCTTCCGATATCAGGAGTAGCAATCGCTTCGATCAAGCCATCTCATGTAACACGCTGACGCATGGTCAAGAGGAAATCCAATAAGGAACAAACGAAACTCTGGAAACCTTTAGGACGAAGGGCATTACCTCGCTTCCCAATCTAACAGATAATGTTCTTAGAAAACACGGGCAATGATGGCACTCCCGTTTACGCTCGCTTATCAGAACACTCCACGGAAAGCCTTTCAGCTGCGAATTAGAAGTTGTTATCGTTGATCACTGCTAAAATAACAATACGCCTAAAGTGGAACTGAAAATAGCGACATTTACGCGAGCGTAATTTGCTCGAAGCAGCTAGAGTCACTAAATAAGCTACGCTTCCAGAGTACCGCATCCCTTTTCTTTGGCATTTTGCCGACAATACAGTCGCTCTATTCAACACTATTCTGGTTCGCTGCGGCATCATTGGACAGCCGCAGTCACGTGAGTCGCTATCATCATCAACGCGTTTTTCAACGCTACCATCTTGGGTCCAGCGATCCTCTGCCTGCTGCTGTTTGCTGTTTACTGCTCGCGCACGCTGAAGTCCGTCGCTCAGCACGCGTGTTTTCCGTGTTACGTCGAGATACGAACAACACAACTTTGATTCGCTGCCACAACTGCGGCCGCGGCAGCTGGCGCAGGTGACGGCTACAGCTCGGCTTGGCTCAGCTACAGTCACTTCTCCATCTGCGCGCGGACCCAAGATGGCGGCGCCTGACGCGCTTCAGACGCGAAGTTTGGGAGTTTCGGTACTCTGAAAGCGTAGCTTTATTTAGTGACTCTAGACGCAGCCAGCGTCAGCGGAGCGTATGAACGTGCTTGTGACGCCGCGCGCAGGGAGGGAGAATACACAAAGTAAACGGGAACTAACTTTACATGGCTCCTGAATAAAAACGACACAGTCCAAATACTGGTGGTGGATGACTTAAAACACAATAAAAGAGTCGTACGTTGGAATAAACCGAAAGCCAAGCATACGGGCGTCTGTTGGTCGAGGCTAACCACGGCGTCGGTTGGGCTCGAAGATGGTGAACTTGGCGTGGCAATGGCTCTCGCGTGGCGTATCAGTGACAAAGTTGACAAGCTGTCAACGAGGCCACACCAGCTAGCCAAACTCTCCACTGCTTATTGAGTCTGCGTTTGGTTATCTCGTTCGCGCGTTTGCCTTTTGCGGTTGTACTTTATTTCGTGTTTTTTTATTGCTGCTTCTGTGTTGATATTTTGCGTTTCTTTTTGGATATTTTCCTGACGTTATTCGAGTCTGTTTTTTTTTTTTTGACGTGCTTTACTTTTTTTTTTTTGCTTATGCTTCCGAAGTTGAGTCAAGGACAAGGAGGACACCAGCTACGCAGAGTCGGATTTGGGCGCCAGTCCGTGGGCAGCTGAAGTCCTGGCCCACATGAACCACGTATCCTCTACCCTCGAACTGGTGATGGAGCGTCTGCAAGGCGGCACGGTCGCGGCCAGCGGTGAGCAGTAGCGTGAGCCCGAGCTGCACTCTCAGGTTCACTGTCCCTGCCTTAAGTCACCGTCCGGGTCGTCCTGGGGTCTCCATCGAAGTCGCCGTCCGGGTTGCCGTCAAACTGGTAGTAGGGATCGTCGTCAATGCCGCCGTGCGAGTCGTCGCCTCTGTCATCGTCAGTCTCGTTGTCAATCTTTTCGTCAATGCCATAGACACTGTTTGTCGCCGAGGCAGTAGCTGGGTTGGTGGTTGACGTCGTAGCCGGGATTTGCCTTTGGAGTTATCTGTTTCATCGTCGGCGTTGTCGCCGAAGTCGTCATTATGTTATCGTCGAGGTCATAACCAGGGACCTTGTCGAGTTTATAGTTCGGGTCGTTTTGGAGGCCATAGTTGAGGTCGTCGTTGATATCACAGTTGGAGTCATCCTGGGATAATTTCGGGGACGTCGCCTTCACGGTCGTCGTGCTCGAAGTTATTGTGTTCACAGGTGGTACGCATCGTGACCATATATTGCGTTGACCCACATCTCTACCAAAATTTCCAGAATAAAAATGTAAACTTAATTATTATAACCTAAAATGAACGTTTAATGCGGCGAACTTGTGCCAATAAACATTAAATAACAAAGACCGTACTGTGGTGGCGACGGAATGAAGACTGCCTAATTCAGTCATTCAAAGCTCCTCCAGTAAGCGCGTGGGTATCTAGAAGTTTTCGAGCTCGAACAAACAAGATTCTCGAGTCATCTGGAACATTACCAGTCAAGCAAACAAAGACATAAAAAGGACAAGCGCTGGTTGGGATCAAACACTACCCAGCGGCGTGGGAATCGAGCACGCTGCTGACTCAGCTATGCGCCCGCCGCCATATAAATTATCTGCAAAAAAAAAAACATCTAAAAAATTTTGTTGCGTTGATTTTTTGTATTTTTTGCTTTTTTAGCTTTTAACTGATTGTTGAAATGCCATTGACGTCTGAGTTGAGTCAATTGTTGAGATCTACTCTTTTTTAATTCCATTGCATTTTAAAGTGTGTTTTATCAAATGTTTGCATTTAAGGTTTTGTTAAAAGAGGACGTGTCTTGGTTTCTCCTCATCTGGTCTTGACAACACAGGTCACTGGTCACTTTGAAGCTTAGAACAAATTACGCCTTTGTCTACTCCTTTTATATATTTTTTTTCATGTAGGGGTATTTTATCCTGGCTTGCCACAGATATCGTTTAATTTGGCGAAGAAAGCTGGAAGCTCTTTACGCATTTTTACAGTTTCTTGAAGCAACAATTTTATGGGAACACCTAAATGTTAGGTGTTCTCGTAGAATAAAAAAACAGTTGTGGAGTGTTATTTTTAATTTTATTTCTAAATAATTATTGAATAATGCCGAGTTTCGCGCTGTTTTGAACAGCTAAAGACGCGCTCATGCCTCCGAGCATTTATTTTCAATAAAAGTATTTCAGGGAAATTGCCATAAAATGTAGTATTGTAAGACCGCGCGCTGGCCAACTAGTCTGCGGGGTGATGAGGTGCCGTTGACCTAAAGGCCGGTTCGCCGGGACATCGCTGGATGCGTTAGGTGCGACTCACCGGGCTGCCGTGTGGGTACCGGGAAACGGCCGGTCATTTCAGAGCGGCGATTCCTTCGACGACATCAGATCCCGCAGGACGAAGCCAACAACACGTTCGTTCGGGTCGCGATCTCAGCGTGTCCTCGAGCGATCGGCCCGATCGCTCGCCTTTTATTGATTATTTACAACAATGGCAACTGCTACCCAATCAGTGATCTCGCGATGTGATGTGACGCATCTTTCTCTTTTACACATTACTACATTCTCCCTCTCTTATATTAAATGGCGATAAACATGTCTGCTAATAACCAGTGCATTAATTTATGATACTTTCCCTTTCTTTAAATTAATGAGCCAACCATTACTGAAAATAGACTAGTCAAACTATTCCTAAAAAAATTTAAGATGTAATTTTAGGCACTGAAAATTGCTGTGATAAAACAGTTAGACATCGTATGTTTTGTAACCAATAACTAGACTAAGCAAAAACTAGTGAGCCCTTGGCTCTAAACGCCTTTACGAGGCACGTTAGTACACTTTCTCGTTAAATAATCACTTTGACTCGCGTTATGCACGTTACTACAAGTTACTCTAGGACTTCCGTTGTGCACTGCAATAATGTCTTAAAACTAGCGTTATGCACTTAAACAAAGCGAGAGGAAAAATATATTACATCTGTGGTTCTTGTCCAATTTCGTTAATCATGTCCATAGACGTATTACTGTTATTGACACTAAGCAACGAAAGTACGTAGTCTTTCAGTCTTCCTGGAAGTCGCCGTTGCCGCGCAGAACGCCTTGGAACGGCAGGCGATGCTTGATGTCCAGCTTGAGATTGTTCGTGTGGTTCACCAGGCCCTGGATCCATGGCAGACAGGAATGGTGCAACTGGTACCACTGAAGACACCGGCACAACCACGGAATCACTCACGTCACTCCGTGAAGATTCGAGAGGCGGCATCGACTGTGGTGTCTCGGGGCGTGATGCCGAAGGGGTGCTTGCGTCAACGGGGTCAAAATACTACACTGATAGGTTGGCTGGAAGAACCTCTACGGGCTCCGGCTGGGCAACAAGAGCGACCGCGGTTCTTTCAGCAGCCGTCGTAAGCTCGGAAGTTCTTGTTACCGGGTCACCTGATGTGGTCGGTCTCCTTGGAGCTGTGGGCGATCTAGTCGCTACGTAGATTTTCGGAAAGTTGAGCTGTGTCGGTGACTGAATCGTCGTCATCATATTCGTCAAAGTAATCTATTCGTTGCAGTTGTTCGGTTTCTGTAGTTCCTCTGCTTGCGTGAAGTCGCACTCGCTTGATCTTGGAGAGGTGCTGGAGTGAGTTTCTTAGCGTTCCACTTCCGTCCGTCGCTAAACTGGTACGTGGCAGGGCCAACTTGCTTTTCAATCACTTGCTGACCTGTGTATTTGCTGTGCGACTTATCGCTGTGTTGTGGACGAAAAATTCGGACGGCTTGGCCGGCTATGAACTTGGGCCGTCTCACAGCTCGTCTTGCGTCCGAGTAAATCTTCATTTTTGTCTGGTACTTCTTAACTCGCTCGTGCAGCTGAGACGTGCTTCTCTCTGGCACCTTGGGTGTCGGAAGACCCTGTAGATCCAGTCTTGATCTATGCACTCGTCCGTGAAGAAGAGCTGCAGGAGTCTGACCCGTTGCTGGGTGAGTAGTACGCCTGTACGCTTCTAAGTAGTCACGAACCGCTTCACGAAGTGGTCGTCCTTGAACTGTTGCCAGTTGTAAACATGACTTTAGTACTCGATTGAACCGCTCAACATTGTCCATTTGCTTGCGGATGATACAAGGAAGACTTGAGGTGCCTGATACCTTGCTGTTTCAAAAATTCTTCGAACTCCCTAGAGACGAACTGAACGCCATTGTCCGTGACGAGCTCTCTGGGCTAACCTTCCCGGGCAAAGACGTTTTGTAGAAAAGTAATTACAGTAGCTGTTGTCGCCGCTGAGGTGTGTTGAACTTCAGGCCACTTCGAGTGATAATCAATCAGGACCAAGAAATATCTTTGACTTGGTGGAGCTTTGTCGATGGGACCCACGATATCCAAACCCAGCTTGTCCCATGGTCGCTCTGGGAACTCGACCGGCTGTAGCGGAGCAGGCGCTGCTTTAACCGGCTTGTCTGTTGCGTTGCAAACGGTACAATGCTGCACTTTAAACTTGATTTCGGCGTCCATGCGTGACCACCAGTAGCGGTCTCTGATGACGCTGGTGGTTCTCGTAATTCCTTGATACGTCTCGTGCGCAAGATTGATGATATTCTCTCTGAGTCTTTCTGGAATAACTACTTTCTCCCCTTGTAACAATAAGTCGTTGTGAACGGACAGCTGGTCCCTGACGTTAAAGTACGGGCGCAGTTCAGGTATACTGGTGCTATCTTGCAGCCAAGATGACGCTGTGTAATGCATCACACCGGGCAGAACCGGGTCGATTGCCGTAGCTTCTTGAAATTCTAAGCGTGATATTGGAGCAATCACGAAGGAAACTATGTCTTGGTCAAAATGTCATACCATTCTCTGTGTCTGAAAGGGGAAGTCTAGACAACGCGTTGGCAACGAGATTGTCGGCACCTTTCTGGTACTCCATACGAAAATTATAATTCAAAAGACGCGAAGCCCATCGAGTTATACGCAGAGGTCGAACTCCAGAGCATCTATTGGACAGCAACGTTACTAACGCTTGGTGGTCTGTTCGAATAGTGAATGGCCTACCCCAGAGGTACACATGCCATTTTTCGCATGCCCATAAGCAAGCTAGGGCCTCCTTTTCTCCCGTAGAATATCGACGCTCAGCGTCGGTCAGCGAGCGTGATGCGAAAGCAACCGTCCGAAAGTGTTTCCCGTACTTCTGTTGCAAGACTGCTCCTAAGCCATAGTTTGATGCATCCGTCGATATTATGACTGGTAGCGTCGGATCAAACATGGAAAGGATTGGTGCATTCTGGATGCATGATTTTATCTTGGCAAAACTTGCCTGAGCTTCGGGGGACCAAACGAACTGTACACCTTTGCGGAGCAAACGACGCAATGGTTCGACGATGGTCGAACAGTGGGGTATAAACTTATTGTAATACTCAATTAATCCCAAAAATGCCTTCAACTTCGACGGGTCTGACGGAGTTTCGAAATTCCGGACGTCGTCTACCTTTGATGGAAGGGGTGCTAAACCATCCATTGAAAGACTGTGGCCCAGAAACGACAACTCGCGTACGTTAAAAACGCCCTTTCGGTTAAGTTTCATTCCCGCTCGAGAGATTGCGGACAAGACTTGGCGCAAGTTCGAATCATGCTCTTCCTGTGAAGACCCGTACACAATGATGTCATCTAGGTAAAATTGGATGCCCTTACAATCTTTTAGGACCCTAGACAAGATCTGCTGAAACGCTGCGGGAGCGGACGCCAACCCGAAACAAACTCGCTTGAAGCGAAATAATCCTTCGTGAGTGATAAATGCCGTCAGGTCTCGACTCACCGGGTCGAGTCGGATCTGGTGGTAAGCCGACGCCAGGTCCAGCTTCGAAAAATGAGATGCTCCGTGCAGTGAGTGCAGGAGCTCCTCTATGTGTGGCAGCGGAAAGGAATCTATGACGACGGCTTGGTTGGGCGCACGCAAGTCGACGCACATCCTGATGCTGCCATCCTTTTTCTTACTACAACGATTGGCGAGACCCACTCTGACGCATTTATTCTTTCGATGACGCCTTGGCGCTCGAGCTTGAAAATTTCTTCTGAGACCGCTTCACGCATACTGATGGGTAGGCGACGTAGCCTTGACTGCACTGGTGGTATGTTTTGGCGCACCTTGACAGTATGTGTCTGGTTTCGTAGCAGGCCAAGTTCTGACGTAAATAGATGCTCAAATTCCTCGAATCCGCGAGGAAGTTTTGACGTATCTTGTACAGGAGGGCTTGGAGCTTGGGTACAGCTTACCGCAGGCTGCATCACCTTCGCGGAAAACTCGTCCAGGCTGTCTGTACTTGAGGACTGTGATCGGGCGGCGTTGGTGACCAGTGGTGATCTTGACTGAGGGTGGGCTGCGTTAGTACCTGGTGGCACTGACGATTGTGGACCGATGCCATGGGCATTCGGTGAAATTTGCCCGTAGCTGACTTGAGCGCTGCGACGATACGGTGAACGGGCGCCGCTGACGGTCACCCGCCGGCCTCACATCAGAGCGTGGCGTTTGGCCTGGGTCAGCTGCATCCAGATGAAAACATTCAAATTCAGCTCCTGATAGCCGAAGTTTCAATTCTCTGACGGCGTCAATACCAAGTAGAGAACGTCCTCCGCGAATTACGTAAAAATCTAGTGGCGTCTGTCGGTCTTTGAATACGACCTGAGCCGTGAAACATCCCAACACAGGAATCGGTTGATGCAGATAATGCATAAGCCGTCTCGTAGGCTTGCGTAAGCGGATCTTCCTAGCCTTGTTAAGTTGCTCGAAAATCTTTTCGTTCAGAATTGAAACCTGCGAACCAGTGTCGATCAGTAACTGGAGAGGCAGGCCGTTTACCTTTACGTCAGCAATGAAGGCGTCGTACAGGCTGCGGTCCTGTGACTCCAAAGACAGGACGGGAACATCCCCGTCGATGGTGACGTTATAGTTGAACGCTGTGGTCGGACCGGGCCCCTGCGGGCATCCGGAGGTCTGTCCACGGCCACGACTTGGAAGTGCAGGTCGCCGGCTTTCACCATCCGCGGCAGGCGGTGGCGCGCAGCTTCGACAAACGACGGCAAAATGTCCGATTTTACCGCACTGGAAACACTGCGAGTTGAGTGCAGGACAGTTCTCCCTGGCGTGATTCCTTCGGCCGCAAAACCAACATGAGTAGTTGTCCTGTTGCGGCCCCGCTCTCGCAGGAGGCGGGTCTCGATGTGGAATGTTACTCTGTCGCGCCGGCGGGCGTGGGGCATGGGCTGTCCCAGGACGCCCCCGTTGAGACCTCGGAGCAGGTCTGGTGGGGTCATATGGCCACGATGGGAACCTTGCCCCATGTTCGCTGAAACAGTCGTCTCCCGAGAAGAGTGCTGGAGACTGGTCGTTATGACGAGCAGACGCTTGTACTCGTTCGGTCTCGGGACCAGCAACATACTGCACGGGTGCAGTGGAACAGCTGGCGACGGGCTCCCCCTGACGTGGCTGATGGTACTGCTCTGCTGTGCGTGCCAGCTGCTCAAACTGCAGCGCGAGCTGTATCGCGCGCTCAAGCGTCGGTACCTGGCGACCTACGCAGTCTCTAAGAATGCGATCCTGAACACGGCGCGAGATCAAACCATCAAGAAAAAGATCACAAAGTCGCGTGTTCTCGGACCCGTCTTCAAACGCACAAAGCGCGTGCTGATGGCGTAACGCCGCTAAGAATTCCGTAACACTCTCTCCTGGCTGCTGAACGCGAAGACGGAGCTTCTTACGCTCGAGCGCTAGGGATCCGGAAAAAACAAAATGGCTCTCTACGGCCGCCAAAAAGGTCTCGAACTCGTCAAGAAGTTCCGAGTGCGGAAGGTTAGTGAATCCAAATGCGGACACTATTCGCTGCCCTTCAATTCCCAGCAACGAAAAAAGTATCTGTTTCTTCCTCTTTGGGTCAACACCCTCGAGGCCCGCCGCGCCTAGGAATGACATGAATGTCTCCTTCCATGCAGGCCAGGCCTGTGGTGGCGGTCCCGGAACTGCGAGAAACGGCGGTGGCGGTGGCAACGCCGCGGACTGAACGACCGTTATCTGCCGTTGTTCAGTATTCATGATGTCTCGTTTCAAAAGGATGTATCCTAAAGCAAACGTATACGCTCAACCGTGAATGAAAGAGCGCGGACTCTTACAGCTAGTTTACAAAACAGAACCAAGCAGCGCACCGCAAACCAAGAACAAAATTTGCGTAGCTTGAGTCGCACAGTCACGATAAGCGAGTCGACAAGGTGCGAGGACCGTAATCGAAGCTCACATACAAACTGTGGCAGCTAAGTGCCATAACGACTTTAAAGTGTAAGTTTTGAAAATAGATGAGCGACTCAAAAGATGCTCGTAGCCAACGGCTACATGCAGTGAATGCAGTACACAGAGCACTTAGCAGTCGCACACCCTTACGCGGTGTTTAGGTCAAAAGGGGAATTCTGCCGGCAAGCCGCGAAACAGAAAAGACGGTGAAAAATGAAATGAAAGCAAAGAACTCGGGGCTTGAAACCGCTACAATAGACCAACGTAGGGAGCCGGGATAGCTACCGGTTGCCCAAGCCGATGACTACCCTAACGTTCCAAACGAGGGTTGGCTGTAGGAAAACGAAGCCCGAATTGACAGCGGAGAGCGGCAGACGCGGAGGACCGTTAGACCACGAACCCTGAACAATCCTCGTCGCCATAAAATGTAGTAATGTAAGACCGCGCGCTGGCCAACTAGTCTGCGGGGTGATGAGGTGCCGTTGACCTAAAGGCCGGTTCGCCGGGACATCGCTGGATGCGTGAGGTCCGACTCACCGGGCTGCCGTGTGGGTTCCGGGAAACGGCCGGTCATTTCAGAGCGGCGATTCCTTAGACGACATCAGATCCCGCAGGACGAAGCCAACAACACGTTCGTTCGGGTCGCGATCTCAGCGTGTCCTCGAGCGATCGGCCGGATCGCTGGCCTTTTATTGATTTTTACAACAATGGCAACTGCTACCCAATCAGTGATCTCGCGTGATGTGACGCATCTTTCTCTTTTACACATTACTACGAAATGTTGTGTACATAACAGTAAAAGTTATACATTCTTTTTAACATAATCAAGACGGTCTAGCGCGTCGTCTAGCTTGCTTGACAAGTAATTACCCTCCCGTTTTCAGTTTCGGAGAGAGGAGAGCTCTCAGCACGTACAAAAGGTGCAACAGGCCTGTTTCGCCTTTACAGCACCTCCTACTCTCACAGGATATACGTCGTTGCTTTCGTTGAAACCGAACAAACACAAGTGGAAGCAGAAAGAAACTACGGCGTTCCTTTGGCCTTAAAGGGACTCTCGTCAACTACCAAAAAACGTTGTGTTAATTTTTTGCCACTCGATTTTATATTGTGTCAGGAGACTACCCAATCAATAATTTGCTGCGGAGTCACATGTTTTCAATGAACCGAAATTCTAAACTGCTCGCCCCGAAATGCGAACACGGAGCCTCACGGCCTAGATCGCGTGGCTACACCCGACCGATTTTTTTTGTCTCCGCCCCACGGGCGCGCGAATCAGACGACGACAATGACGAATTTGCGTGCACCGTTTGTCTTTCGATTGTTTCGCACATATATCCCTACCGCTCGATGTTGTGCCCTTGAAGATCGATTGGCCGGCACAAGAACGACAGTCCCAAACTAGCAGCCCCACGTCCGTCGTATTGCTGGTCAATCGTGCGCCGCCATCGCGTCATCCAGCCGACAGTACGTCGGCATATTGTGAATGACGTGTAGATGTACTTCCTGTGATCTGTGAATTCCTTCTTCTCCTGTAAAAGTATTGGCATATTTTTGGAGTCCGAAAAAATGGGGTTCGTATTCTTTTCGAGTTTTATATTGAATGTGTGCCTTAGATAACCCACAAATTTGTATATATCTTGTACACATGATTTGAACGCCAAATGATTATAACGGGTGGCTCAAGGAGACGGCAGGCTCTTTAAATCGGCCGCAAAATTCGGTTTCTTAACCTATCGCGCAACGACTTTGTGCAGCGCTGCCCACTGATGGTGCATTTTTTTTGTAAAATTTGCAAAGAACAAACTTACCTGAGGAAAAAGTAAAGAAAGAAAAAGGCTTAGCTCCTATGGAAACGCAGCGACGCCACCGGTCTGCAAACAACACGGCGCCGTTTCGCACGGGAGACAAGAGATGGCGCAAGCGGTCGCGACGCCAACTGTCGCCCACGAACGAGCAGACGACGCCGAGATCCGGCCCTTTAGCAGACAATCTTTTCGACTCAAAAGCGGCGCGACCTTTTCTGATATCAGTTGGAAATGCATTATTTTATCGCCCTTACTAATTAAACATATTGAATGGACACATAATCGATTAAAAAAATGGTTTGTCGGGTTATTTTGACTGTTTTTTTTTCGGGGTACTGATGTCGTCTGCTTTGCAGTTCGTCTTTACTATAGCGTCTGTCTTTGGTTCTGCGACTGTTATTCGCGCTGTTTTCTTTCGTTTGACGTCGCTATGGTGCGTTTAACTCCCAGCGAAAGAGCTAAGGTCGTACTTTGGTACGGGGAGTGCCATAGGACGAAAGAAGTCCGCCGACGCTTCCGAACGGAGTTCAGGCGACGGCCTCCGAGCTCGCCTGCCATCCTGCGCTGGGTGAGGCGCTTCGAAGAGAACGGAGACGTTCGCGACAAGGAAAGGACCAGTCTGTCGCCCTCACAGCAGCAGGTGTTCTTACAGAATGCGATCCTCGGTGCGTTTGCTGCGGACCCGCACCTGTCAACGCGGAGGGGGGCCAGGCTTTTCGACGTTTCTCGTCCCTACGTTCAGCGGGTCTTGAAGAAGAACCGCTTGTTTCCGTACAAGATGCAGATCCTGCAAGAGCTCTCAGAAAATGACAAGGCGAAGCGTCTCGCATTTTGTCAAGATGAGCTGGCCTGAATTGCAGCTGACCCAAGCCATCTCCTGTTTCTGATGTTTAGCGACGAGGCAATTTTTCACCTCGATGGCCATGTGAACAAGCAGAATTTCCGATATTGGAGTCAGGAAAACCCCCACTAGCACCAGGAGGAAGCTACCCACACGCCGAAGACTACAGTATGGTGCGGGATTTGGAGGAAGGAATCGTCGGGCCATTTTTTTTTTTTTGATAGCTCAGTGACCGGCGAGTCTTATCTTCAAATGCTGCAGGAAGAGTTCCTTCCCAAACTGGAGCAGCTGCACATGCAGAAAGAAAACTGCATATTTCAACAGGATGGGGCGCCTCCGCACTACGCGTCCACGGTGCGCGCCTGGCTGGATAGCACGTTTCCAGGCCGGTGGATGGGCAGGGCATCCTCCGCCATGCCGTGGCCACCACGCTCCCGGATCTGACGATCTGCGATTTTTTCGTTTGGGGCTTTATTAAGTCCAAGGTGTACGTCGGCCGCATCGCCACCATGGCCGACCTGAAGGCTCGCATTGAGAGGGCCTTCCTGTTGATATCTGACAGGATGCGAGGCGCAGCCTTTGAGGAGTACCTCCGCCGGCTGCGTTGTTGCGTCGACCTCCGTGGAGGGCACGTCGAGCTCCGTTAAACGTGCTGCTCAGTTTGTTTTTGTTTTTTGGGAAGGGGGGGGGGGGGCGTTTGGTTTGTTTTGAAGCCTCTCATGGATTTTTTGTTTGTTTTTATTGACAAGCATCTCGAAGATTGAGCTGTGCCAAACGGCCCTCATTAGGGCCAACCACATATGCATTTGGATGCATCACTTCCGTGAAGCCTCCTCCCGTGTCTCTACCTCCGCTCCACCTAAAAAAAATGCAGTTGCCGCTCACACGAACGAAAAAAACGCATGAATACTCCAATGAACATATTTGTGTGTTCGTGACCACGGTAAGCAGAAACACGATAAAGCGTAGGCTGTGATTGCCTCTTCCCGAGTTCTCGCCGCCTGCGGAACGCACGCCACTTTTGAGTCGAAAAGATTGTCTGCTAAAAACGCCGGCTCTCGGCGCCGTATGCTCGTTCGTTGGCGGCGTTCGTTGCGCCATCTCTTGTCTCCCGTGCAAAACGGCGCCGTGTTGTTTGCAGACCGGTGGCGTCGCTGCGTTTCCATAGGAGCTAAGCCTTTTTCTTTCTTTACTTTTTCCTCAGATAAGTTTGCTCTTTGCAAATTTTACAAAAAAAATGCACCATCTGTGGGCAGCGCTGCACAAAGTCGTGGCGCGATAGGTTAAGAAACCGAATTTTGCGGTCGATTTAAAGAGCCTGCCGTCTCCTTGAGCCACCCGGTAGAAAAAGAGTGGGCGCGACTGAAACTGGCCTATTCTTGACCGGCTGTTTTCGGGCAGAAAAAGAAATGAATTTTGTGCCACAAATTATGTCCTTAATATTTGAACTCATATGCCATATTTAAATAGAAACATCCGCCCGTCAGTATCCCTTTAAATATCGTGTCATTTGTCATGTAAAGGGGCGTGCTCTGCAGTGAAGAGGAGATTAGAGGTGGTGCAGGGTTGTGGTTATTAAAGGGACCATGAAATGACCTTTTTACTTTTGCCAGATAACTTTTACATTAAACCTTCAACGTTCACTGAATGCCGAACAGGCATCCGTTTTCGTCTCGGTTCATTAACTTCTACACAAAAAAATAATGAAATATCGACTTTTTCTTTCTCTCCCACTGACCGCAAAACAAGTTGCGGCGTAATTTTGACGGTCGTGACGTACGCTGGGACAGGAACCGGAAGTTCTCTCGGCTGTAGAATGGAAGCGTCATCGGCGGTGAATTGGGGGTGCGCCGGTAGGTTTTACTGCGCTGATGGCGCTGATGTCACCGACGTATTTTCTGAATCGGCGCCCCTCATCGCCGCGATTGCCGTGGACACATCGCAGCTGAGCGAAATTCAATGAGATATTCTTCGCTACAGCGACAGCGTGGGACTAGTCCCATACGCCGGTATGCCTGTTGGGAAGTGCGGCGAGTCTTCCGTCGAAGACTCCAGAAGTCAACCCAACTGTCATTGTTGGTAAAAGGCGGCCCGTGTCAGTCGTTTGCAAAGCGACGTAGATAGAAACAAATTGCCGCGGCGTTTTTTCGCTGCCTCGGAGATGCAAGAGCGAGCCGACGTTAAAAAAGATACGTTTGAACTACGACAGTGTCAGCAAGAGCCACGTAAATACCTGTTCACACCCGGAGTGTTCGCGCGCGTTTGATGGAAGTGCTGTATTTACGCTGTTGGTAAGCGCTTCGGGACCGATATTTTACGATTGCAACTCGATACTGACTTGACACTCTGCAAAGGAAGGTTGGACCGGCATTGCACGTAGCTCCCACGAACTGTTATAGCTCGACAGTGACATGCAGTCGTGTCAGAATAAAAATGGCAAACTAATAACAAAGTGTACATACCGTGTTACGAAGGTAATCCATACGGCGTTTATTCGAGCTCTATATCACACAAAACAAGAAGATAGAATCGACGAAAGTCCCTTTTCGACGACAGTGTTCGTCAACACTGCCTCGGAAAACAAGGAAATGACAAAGGGAAGAGATTGACCTCACCTCTTAATCTAAAATTGAGGTCAGCGATCAAACTATAATACGGGAAGGGTCCACAAGGGTCGCGCGGGCATATTCCATTCAGCACGCCAGCCGGTCGTGGTCACTGTCTTGGTCAAGTACCGTCGAAGCAACGCTGCGGAATGGCTGCTAGGCCTATCTGCCAAAGTTGCCGTTTCAGCTTGTCTCGGGTGTTTGCGGATCCAGCGCTCTTGTTCGTCGTGGTCTGTTTCAAGTACTTTTTTCTTTCTGCTTGAAGTCGGGACGCGCGAGAAGAACACGTAAAAAAATAAACATTCGTTGGTCGTCGTGACCACGGTGACCAAGCGACGCTGTCGGCCATGCTGATTTGATCGTAAAAAGGACAGCTCCGGAGCTGGCGGAGCTGGCTCTCAGCTTCGTTTACCACACGATAGATGGCGCTTGGCTCTCAGCATTATCAAATTTGGCAATTTTCGCCACACATCTCTAATTATGCTACAAAATGTGGATCTGAATATTATTTAACAAAACTTTTAGGAAACATTTGCCGGCTATTTATTGTTTATGATCGCGGTGCTGGTAAGGTAGGCGCTTACCCAATAGGCGACGTGGATTCGGCTGACGTGCTGCAGTTCCGCGGATGCATAGCAGTGAACAGGCAGAGAGCTTTCGAAGGAAAGAAGGCGCAAAAGAGTCCAGTTTTCTTTTAAAAGTTCTATAGCAAAAAAAATTTTTTGGCTCCCTATTTTTGTGTTTTTGTGTTTCTTTTCACACCTTTTACGACGCCCGGTGGATGAAATTCGATTTCAGAATCATTTCATGGTCCCTTTAAGTCAACTACAACCATAATGTAATACGCAAAAAAAAACACGGAAGAATTTGAAGGAAGAACAGTACAGGAAAAACAGTACAGCACTTACAACCTGGCAACAGTGGCAGCAAGCCCTCCGCCGAGACTTCGCTGGAGAGCACGCGCTAGACTGGGCCTTTAGACAGCTGCAAGACCGCCATCAGCACGTTAGCGAAACACAGCAACATTATGTTTCAAGTGTAATAAAGCTGGTGCGCATGGGCAAGCCGGACGGTTTCCGACACAGAAAAGGTTCGCTGTGTCCTGCGGGGCCTGACACCAGAAATGATGGAGAGAGTTGCAATCTCTAACACGCGCACCCCAGCCGACATCCTGCAACAACTCCCACGAATTACTCGCGTTGGAGCTATGGCGCAGCATTCCTGTTGGCAATGCTAACGCATGAACTTCCGGGTTTGCGAAGCCATCTCCCTTTGGTCGTCATCGGGCTAGAACACTGCCTAATGCTTGTTTAACACCCTCGGCGGACACAGCACATTGCCTGAATGCAGCCTACGCCCTCAATGCACATTGACCAATGGCACCCGAACCGACTGAAAACAACACTACAGCATACCTCAGAGTGCTTCATTACAATGTCCGCGCACTGACGCTTCCCTTTGAGCAGCTGGGAAGGAAGCACCAACGTTTCCCGGGAACGCGACAGAACAGCGCACGACAAAACAGCACGCGGCAAAACAGCACGGTCAAAACAGCACGCTTAGAAACAGCACAGCGTCAAAACAGCATAGCGACAAAACAGCAGGCGTCAAAATAGCACACGACAAAACAGCACAGCGTCAAAGCAGCACGCTTAAAAACAGCACGGCGTCAAAACAGCACAGCGACAAAACAGCACGCATATAGCAACTTCGAGCGCGCCCTTCACCTCTTTCTGCGCGAATATTTTCGAACCTCCTTAACCCTCTCATTTATTGTCGATTATAGAGGGATTTATAGCCTATTTCAATACCAAGTCAGTGTCCCGACTGGTGCTGCCGTGTTATTGCTAAAAACAAAAGAAGTTAGCAGTAGTTACTACTACTTAACTAGATTGATCTCTGAAGAGATTGGCTAGTTAGAGGTGACATCTTCGTGTCAATCTAAACTGCGTTGTCTGATCTTTTTTTTTTTAGAATTAATGGAAGATGAAAAGTTATTGGGAAAACAAAAAAATTCATAAGTTGAAGCTATGAACCGTCTGGTTTGCGGCGGTTCGGCGAGGTTCCGTAGTACTCGTCGTTTCGTAATTACCACGTAAACGTCAAACGTCCCCCAAAAAAGCGTGAGATGCGCCGATTACAGATGCATTGATAGAACCGGGAAGATAAGGTAACTTTAATGTCGAGCGAATTCAAGGTGTACCATGGGCACCGATTCTGCGGGGATTCATTCACCGTGAATAAAATGGCCCGGAAACATGTGGCTGCAGCTTGTGGCGAGTAGTTCTTTGGAGTTAAATTCACAGATTAATGCCGACGAAGGTCTCGATCGAGTGGAAACCGGTGAAGCAGAAACATGCCACACCCTCAATGCTGTTGCCGTACAGCATGGGCTGAGCACACCGTTGCCGCAGTCATTTTCTCCTGTTTTTCTTTTTCTTTTTTGACAACTAACAACAGCACATTGCCGTGCGATTGATTCATTTATCGTAGACGACATCACCAGCAAACGTGAGCGTCAATATTAGCAGAACTGCTCGAGAAATAGCCAGAATACGCAACAGCGGGGGCTTCGGTACTGCCATGGGATCCTTCATGTGCACATCGAGTATATATACTTCCCACTCCCAACTTGCTCCCATGAGAACGGATTCGACAAATTGGCCGTCGACGAGATGGCCTTCGAGGAATTGGCCTAGACCCTCCATTCCTTTACACTGCCTACTTTGAGACATGCATTTTTTAACTCCATCGCTATATTTAGGGTTCAACGTTTTCGGCTTAAACCGATAAAACAGGTAAAAGTACGACGAAATCTTTTTTACTAATGCGGTTTAAACTGAGAAAGGTCAGCATTTTTGAAGGCATTTGGAGGGTGGGTGGGAGAATGTACCTCATTCCTGACCGTATGACCACTTCCTTCTGCAGTTTTTAGCTTGTCTCCGAGATCGGTTCAACTTTCAACAAAAGTTGAACCGTCGCAATGGTCTTCAGGACAAAATCTGGGTTTTTCACCTGATAGGGATTTGTGTGCCGAATTCTTTGTTCCAAGAAGAGAGTTCAATCGCGAACTGAACAATTAAATTAAAGGGCATCTGTAAATGCCGCACATGTTTTACACCCCTAGCTCCCGTCTACTCGAGGAGGGCATAAACATGATTGCTTTATTGTCGTTTCTTGGGCTGCGCAAATTAACCATTTAATGCAGTCGTAAAAATGGGGGAAAGACTCACTGAGTACAATGCTTGCAAATTTTTGAATTTTGATATTTGCCTCTCCGACCGAAGTGGTAGTAAACCTCATGTTCGTCCTGTGTACAAATACGAGCCCGTGACGATAATGCCAGACCTCGATAAGGCCCCAGTGCGTCTTGCAGAACAAGTCGCGTCGGCTGCCACAGACAGCAACAAATAAGAAATCTAGTACCTGGTTTACTCACTTTTCATTTTAAACAAAAGCCCTTAAATATTGCATTTTCGTCATTATACAGGTTTTCGTCTGTAAATTGAAAATAACTGAAAAGTTTATGAGTCTACAAACATATTCAGCAATAAACCGAAAACTTCTGCTTGAAATAAAAACCGAAAAGTGTACGCCGAATTTCAAAATAACTAAAATTGAAAACGCCAAACCCTAGCTCTACTGTCAGTATCCAGTTTTGACGCTGTGCCATTCTGACGCTGTGCTGTTTTGACGCCGTGCTGTTTTGGCAAGTGCTCTTCTGTCGCTGTGCCGTTTTAACGCTGTGCTGCTTTGTCGCGTGCTATTTGACGCGTGCTGTTTTGTCGTCGTGCTGTTTTGACGCTGTGCTTTTTGACGCGTGCTCTTTTTACCGTGCTGTTTGGTCGCGTGCTGTTTTGTCGTGTGCTGTTCTGTCTTGGTGCCACGTTTCCCACTACGACTAACAAGAAACCAAGGTGGTCAGGTCATCTCCTTCAGATGTGATCGCCCGGGTCACATACACCGCCAGTGTCCTGAAATTGTGCTCCGAACACCCGAGATAAGCAGAGATAATTTTGACCGCGTCTCTGCTGCCTCCCGACTCAACAGGGAAACCTCACCCCGACGCCACCAAGTGGCTCCGTAGGTGCCGCATAATCTGCAACGCAGCTCATCACACTACCGGCAACGATTGGCGGCCGAGACGTTGAACTATTCATGGGCGCGGGTGCCACTACAAACATTAGGGAGTTTTAGAATAGCACACGCTAAAGCTTTGCGTACGCAAAGAATAGCGTCGTCGCCACTGCGCATCCGCCGAACGCTAACCATGTTTCGCGCTTTGCGTGCGCTACTTTAGCGTACGCTATTTGGAAATTGCGTGCGTTCGCAAAGAGTCCTTGCACTCCGCCAAGAGGGATTCGTAACGAGAAATCGGTTAAAGCCAAGACGAGCACAGTTAAATACATGGCGCTCCAGGACCATGGCGGCGTCGTGAGCGCGACGTCGGCGGCATCCCCTCGAGTGCGACCTTCAATACTGGACGACATTGCACTCGGCTTCGAAATTCCAATAAGAGGCAACGATCACCGCCAATATGATGCTTGCGAAGCACTGAACATTTCTCGACGAAGGTACGGTGTGCGAAGGTCAGTACACGAGGCCTCCCTTGCCGAGGCAACGCAGGCGGACACGACCATTCGACCGCTCTGCTTGACATTCTCATGTTTAAACAAATCTAAAATATTACTCTGGGCCGAAAAACAAAACTTCTTTTTCCCCAAGTTACAGCTTTTCGTGTGTGACAAAAAAAAGTGACAATCTTGGTGGCGTTGCAAGCGCGATACGCTTGGGCTTTTGCGTTGCGGCGGAGAAACGCTATTCTAAAACACTCTTGCGTAGCGTGTGCTAACGCAAGAGCTAAATTTAGCGCTAGCGTGCGCTAAAAATGCGTACGTTATTCTAAAACTCCCTATGGTGTCCAGTGTATTAGCGGCTTGCTTAACAGTCGCCACCTAAATGCAGCAGAAGTAAATTACAGCAAGAACAGAAAAACGGTATCTCGCAGTTGTCAACGCTACCAGACTGTTCAGTCCGTATCTGTTTGGTGTCCTATTCATGCTGGTGACAGGTCAACTTAGTCACCCATGGTTGATGACGGTTAAAAACCCAAACGGCCACCTTTCAGAGGGAGCCTGCTTCTACAGAAGTGTACATAACTCGTAAACACCACCTGGGCAGAATAACTGCAACGCTGACACCTTGTCCCGACTCCCACATGATCCAGCCTTCAAAGAGGAAGAAGAGCTGCCGTTTTTATTGGTAGAGCAGGGAATAAATATGGTCCAAAGTCAACGTCATGACCCGTTCCTTGGACCCATCATAGCACATGTACAGAGACGCAAAGCACTGTGGCAAGAAAAACGAAACGTGCTGCGCTAGCAGCACGTTTCGTTTGTGAACGAAGTTGAAGAACTTGTGAACGAAGTTCTCTTCAGACCGTCCAAGGCGGGCGAGGAAGTGAAGCTGGTGTTGGCTGTACCGAGAAAGCTCCGACGGGATATCATGGTGTCCTGTCACGACGACATTACGGCAGGTAACCTAGGAGTCAAGAGAATATTGGACGAAATTCGGCAACGATACTTTTGGTCGAAGATGTTCTCTGACATTACGAAGTATGTACATTCATGCTCAAATTGCCAAACGCTAGAAACTCCGCCATTGAAGAGAGCTGGATTTCTGCAACTTTTGCGGCAAGTGGGCATGGATTTCCTGGGGCTCCTAACTCCTCCTCAAGACGGAAAAAAGTATGTCGTGATAATGATTGATTACCATACCAAGTGGGTCGAGACAGTGGCCACCCCTGACGCCACGGCAGCATCCGCCACCAAAGCCTTTATGAAGTCTTTCGTCCTTCGCCACGGAGCACCGGAGACTGTTTTAACTGACCGGGGTCGTCACTTTATCGCCGACATGAGGGAGTGATTGTTTCCCCTCATATACACCAACCACGCTAAAACTACGGCCTACCATCCCCAGACAAATGGGCTCTGAGAAAGATTCAATAGAACCATGGCGGAGATTATCAACAAGTACGTCTCCTCGAAACGTCAAGACTGGGACTGATTTCTGCCGTATGCAACATTTGCGTAAAACTCCTCAGTGCATGGCACTACTGGTTATACGCGCCGTTCTTCCTCCTCTATGAGCACGAACCAACGCTTCCCGTTGATGCAATGCTTCATCTGCAGCTGGGCCACCTCAAAACCCCGTCAAATGAATAGGTAGTAATGTCGTTAGTTGGGCGAGTTGGTAATGATTGAACATGGTTAAAATTGCGCACAAACAGAAAGGAATCAGTGTAGAGGAAGAGAGAAGAGACAAGCGCAACTCACAACTCGTGTATCGAAGAAGAAGAAGAACAGCTCCGCGTTGTCAGCTCGAGACGAGGCACATCGCACGAGGCCCCTGAGCACGCGGATTATATATACACACCATCAACCGCACTCAAACGAATGCTGAAAGGCCATTTCCTTGTCAAGTTAGAGCCACAGAAGGATGGCTGACGCAACGCTCGCCTAGGCGGAGTATAGTAAACGCTTCAAGAATTTCCCTGGTATGATGTTCGTAGAATCTGCCAATTATCGTGGTTTTTGTAAGGACGGTGTACACTCACACGCTTGGCAATGCAGGAGTAGGTGACCCCCGCCGTAGAATTTGAGAGAAAGATTGTACTCCCTTAACCGGTCATTAATACACCGGTTAAGACAGGACAGTGATATTAATGACCGGTTAAGGGAGCACAATCTTTCTCTAAATTACTACGGCGGGGGTCACCTACCGATTGCCATAAGCGTGTAGTGTACACCGTCCTTCAAAGCCACGATAATTGGCAGATTCTACGAAAAACATACCGGGAAATTTTTGAAGCGTTTACTATACTCCGCCTAGGCGAGCGTTGGCGTCAGCCATCTTCTGTGGCTTCTAATTGACAAGGAAATGGCTTTTCTACATTCGTTTGAGTGTGGTTGATATGTCCGATACCGCGTGCTCGGAGGCCCCGTGCAGTGTGGCCTCGGCTCGACCTGACAACGCGGGATGCTCATTATTCTTCAATACATCGAGTTGTGCAGTCTCTTCTCTCTTCTCTGTCTTCACTGTTCCTCTGTTTGTGCGCATAACCATGTTCAAATGAATAGGTCCTGAGGAAGTGGGAGAACGCAAGGGAGATCGTCGCCCTGCTTGAACGACGGGCACAGAAGCGTAATAAGAAAAGGTACGACCAACAACGGCGCGCCATTCAGTATAAGTCAGGAGATCTTGTATACATACGAATGCCTACTTCGAAATGAGGAAAGACGACGAAGTTTATGCATCCCTTCTACGACTCGAAGAAGAAACTTCGACGTGGTGAACGTAAGCCGTGTGAAACCATTTATGGTGCGTGTCGAGAGCAACCAGCAAACTAATATAGGCGCAGGTCATGAACCAGAACTACGCAGTGAACAGACACAGGGAACCCTCCAAGTGCCAGACACTTCGGACAACGAGGAATTTTGTGACGCTGAGGATACCCTCGTCATGAAGGCTCACTACCGCAAGCAAGTAGTGAGCTTTCCAACCTTCTCAATTTGGTGACATTAATGATTGTATGCCAGCGTCTGTGTCAGTGCCGGTGTCGACGTCAACACGTGAGCGAAAGGGATTGAACTCAGAGGACAAGCGAGCGGAACTCACGAGTGTCCACCCATGTGCAATGCAACGATTTTGTATATTTCTGACTTTTCCTACAGAATGGTGGAATCTTTCGTTAGTATTATGACTAGTTCTATCGACTATTACCAAGTGACGACACTCAGCCTTTTATTGAGAGGTATCTGTGACGTTGAGACGAAACAAAGTGCCAAAATAAACGATTGACTGACAGGCCGACAGATGGCGTGACTAGTGAAATCTAGTCACGCCATTTGACGTGACTAGATTTCACGTCAGATGCAGACGTTAGTGCAGACGCTAAGGAGAAAGAAGACGCATCGTTCTTTTCGGGGGCTCTTTTAAACGTCGTGTCGCGCTTGACGACGTGGATTTTTTGCACGAACGTAGTGCACAACGTTCAGAGGAAGCTCGCCGGAACATTTGGTGGTAAGTGCGCCTCCAATACTAAACAGGCCTGCACTGGACAGTGTGAAAAACTCTAAGCCTAACAAGAACGGTTGAAAGCCTGACATTTTTTGCACCTAACATCGTAAGTGCCAAGCAAAGCGATGTCTATCAAGACTCGGAGTCAAGCGGCGAAAGAGGACGATCCACTTATCCAATGTGCCAAGTGTGGGCGGTGGGCGTATATCCTAACGGAAACTGAGTTCAAGACCGCCAAGGAGGCTGAGGGCAACAAATTCGTCTGCAGACTGTGTCAGACCATCGAAGAGCTGGCCAAGTCCCACCACGAAGAAATTGAGAAACTGGAACAGAGCTTCAACGAGAGGATCGAACACCTGGAAGACGCCATCAAAACAAGCGCACCAGCCCCCAATGACGAGGGTCACACTCTCAAAGCTTGTGTAGCGGAGCTTCTGCATCGACTTCAGGTACTCGAAAAATCAACAGAATGTCATGTGGGTCGAAATATTGAACAAAATACAGCCACCCTAGAACTGAAAGACATTCTTCCAGTTGAAGGTGTCATACACCATGACGACACTGCTGCCAAGGCATCAGAACTTCAACTTCAACAAAGTCAGTTGATCGGTTCGCAAAATGGCTCAATGCCCCTCCAGATTCAGTGTAGCGGTGACCTCTTTCCTACACAGAAGCAGATCGCCTTAACAAGAATGGTGTCATCTGAAGCTCATTTAAACGAGGAGAACGTAGATGAGAAAGTTGCCGGGACGAACCAAATACACAAGACAACTGCATGCTCAACCAGTTGTATGACACAGACTTCGAATAGCTTTCCAGAGCAGGCTGACCCAGATGAACTGATCCGGCCCCCATCGAGGGTACATCGAGAAGTTATTGTAGCCGGAGATAGCAATGTGGCTCTTTTTGCGCGAGCTCTCTCGGAGGAAGTCGGCGACCCCCACAGTTTGGAAATCATATTGAGCAGAGGAGCCACTTTAGAACAGATTCACGAACTGATTGACACCTACGAAGAGCGGGCAAGGCAAGTACCCCGTATGTACATCCTACATGTCGGAGTGAACAATATTCTCCAGGGTGATCAACCAGATACCATAATAGAATGCTTGCGACAGAGGTGGGCGAAGCGAAAAGCTGCACTAGCCATCTGCTCAGTGCCGGAAATTCGAGCCAGAGGAAAGGAGCTTCAAGCTAGGACAATGATGCTTAATGCCAAACTAAAACACCTCTGCCAGAATATCAAAGCACGCTTTATAGACTTCACCCGGGACTTCGAAGACACGAACGCAGTCGAGAAGAATGGTCTTCACTATCGGCCATTGGGAGTTCAGATGGTGACAAACCGGATAGGGGCTATCGCATGCCGTTTTTTAGGGTTCCGTTCACGGGGGAACCAACGATCAGGACGGCCTATATACAACAGGAAAAACAAGAACCAAGCACCACTATGTCGTGTGCCAGATGTGCGACACGACTACCGAGCAGTGGATTCTTGTGCACCCAATGTCCATTGTCACACCACGAGACGACAGATGATGCCCGGAAGCTCCGGACACAAGCAAACACCATCAGTGATGGGCCCAGGGTTCTATCCGGAGTACCTCAAGGAATACCCACCACTAGTGAGAGCAGAGATGAGGTCTCCCCCTGTCTGCCCAACATGGCATGGACACCTTCAAAGAGAAGTTCACACGATACCACCGATGAAAGACACCGATCACAGGGACAGAACAGATGCGGTGTGGGAAAACTCGCCGAACAACTTGTTCCTCGGAGACAGGCCCCGAACCCCAGCTGCCGCCCCTTTCCTACACACGAGAACATCCAATCAGCTAGAAAGGCCTCCCCTATGCCGAACCTCCGACCAAACCCGTGGGTTGCCGGAGACTTCCTTCGACCCTCTCCTGCTCTCCCAGCACTGGAGTTGACACACTTTGTACACCAAGTAGTGCGACAGCAGATCGAAGCAATGCAGAATCAGAAGTGACAAAAATGTGGAGAGTGAGTGCGAAAGACGCAGGTGATCGCACTTCTATTCCTAATCGGAGAGCAAATAAGCGCAAGCGAAAACAGGAAAGTGTGCTAGTAGGTTTTTTGAATATGAATGGTGCGAGGCGTGAACGGAAGTGGCATGAGTTGTATAGTTCTCTCCACACAAGGTGTGTGTCTCTATTTGGCGTAGCGGAAACACACTTGCGAGACATGGAAGAACCGCCGATTGATCCAGCATGGTGTTGGGCTGGATGCAATAGATTTGAAGGGGAGAGGCGAGGTGGAGGTGTTGGACTTCTCTGGTCAAGTAATGGACCAACATGGCTTCGGAGATCTGAGGACTGCAGGGAACACCTATGGGTACACGGGAAAATAGGTAATGTTCCGACAGCGGTATGCATTATTTATGTTTCGGTGGGAAACGCCCGCAAAGAAGAGAACATTGACATCTTCGAATGTGTTCGTCGAGATATCCACAACATGGACCACGGTCTCTCTGTGCTTATAATGGGAGATTTTAACGGCCACCTGGTTGAATTGGACGGACGAGAAGATAACAACGGCAGAATGATGAGACAGCTGGCGGAGGACCTTGACTTGGAGATCTTGAATTTAAGAGAAGACTGTGAGGGACAACATACGTGGACTGTGCGAGACCGACGGACCTGCATAGACTATGCGCTCGCGTCGAATAGACTGGGGATTTATCTTCAAAAGATATTTGTTGATGAAGAGGGCACATGGAGTGTCAGCAGTGACCACAACAGCATTTTTCTACACTTTGGCACTGTTAAAAGAACTCGAGATAGTAAACAGCGCAAAACTATAACCCGACTTCACGAGGAAGACATAGATGCCGTCGTTCAGAACTTTGACGAAAGTACTCGGCGCGTGCAAGCACTCAGCTATGATGATTATGCAAAAGAGCTTAGAATAATCATCGCTGAATACTCCACCGTGACGAGTGCCAAAGGAAAACGAAAACTTGTGTCGTGGTGGGATTTTGAAATCAAGAAATCTATTCATATACGACAAGACGCTAACCGGCGACACAGACATGCGTTAAAGACTCTTGGAAAGGATCCTGTGACTCTACAACTATGGGAAGAGTATCGCAAGTGCAAAGCAGAGACGCAAGATATGGTAGAAGCGAAAAAACAAGCACATGATTGTAAAGTGATGGCGGACATAAGAAACGGCGGAAAGAAAGCAGTAGAAAAGTTCTGGAGATATGTAGGATCGCTAGACGGCAAGGACAAAGCTCCAGAACTGCTGGATTACGACAGTGGATGTCCAGTTCAGCATATTGGGGAATTGCTTGAGAAACAACTTGTAATCCTTTTTGGTGCTACGTATGTCGCAAGCTCGCCAGAAGAAAGGAACAATCAGAGTCTGCTCGCCGAAAGCCCCACACTATCGACATCTACTGATAATGTTACAACCCTAGTGGGGCGGGTGCAAGTCGATCGCGCACTCACGCGGTTGAGCGGGAATACTTCTCAGGGATTAGACGGAATATCAGCAAAGGTATTGAAGAACTTGAGACCAGACTCACGAGAACATTTAGCACACCTGTTTACCCGAATAATTCGCGGAGAAGAGCCAATACCAAGTGACTGGAGGCGCGGTCGAGTCACGTTCATTTTCAAGAAAGGTGGCAACAAACAACATCTGCGTGACTACCGCCCACTTACTGTCACGGCTGTGGCGTACAGGGTGTTTGCGACAATTATCAATTGGCGAATCTCATCTTGGGCCGAAGATGCTGGTGTTCTTACGGAACTACAAAACGGTTTTCGTAGGGATCGTCGGCTAGAGGACAACTTGTTCACTCTAACTCAATGCATAGAGATCGCTCGGGCGGAAAAGCGAAACCTCATATGTTGCTTTTTGGACATAGCCAAAGCTTACGACTGTGTACCACATACGTTGCTAATCAGGAGGCTACAGCAACTCGATATGCCGGAACCCTGGGTGAGACTTATCCAGCGTATCTATGATGGAAACCACGTAATGGCAACATTCAACGGGACCACATCTGGGGATGTTCCGGTGCACAGGGGACTACGTCAGGGCTGCCCGTTATCCCCCGTTTTGTATATGCTATATACGTCCGGCATAGAGAAGGCACTGGAAAAAACAGGAATCGGTTTCACTCTACAACACATGCAGCACGGGGACATGGTTAAATGGCGGCTCTCTGGTCTTGCTTTTGCCGACGATCTTGTGCTGATGGCCGACAATGTGGCAGACATGAAGGTACTGTTGACCACCTGCGAAACAGAAGCGGCTCAGCTTCGACTGCATTTCAATGCCAGTAAGTCAGCCGTGGTGCTGTTTTCCGGGCAGGACGAGGTTCTTGAATCCCTTACCATCCAAGATAAAGCACTTCCTCTTAGTACCCGATACAGATACCTTGGTGTTACACTGACCTGTTCCGAAGATTATCTAACAGAACACCATGAAAACCTCAAGGCATCGGCACTAAGAAAGCGGAACATGCTGCGTCGAAAAAGTCTTTGGAGCTGCGACCGGTATCTAATAACTCGAGAACTTTGGAAAGCGGTCGCTGTACCAGGATTGACTTTCGCCAATAGTGTCACGTGTACACCCAGCGAGATCCGGGAATACATTGAAAGACGACAAAGAGAGATTGGACGCCAGGCACTAGGATGCCACAGCAGGGTTGCCAATCAACTTGTTCAAGGAGATCTCGGATGGTCCTCTTTCGAGGCACGTGAAGCCAGCAGTAAACTTGAATATTATGCCCGACTTCGACATATGAATGGAGACTGCTGGGCGAGGAGAATTTTCGTATACATACATCTAAAAAACGTACACACAACGTGGAGGCGACGAGTCATTCGACTTGGGACAAAGTATGGTGCCTTCTCAATGACCGACGAGCCAGCTACAAAGAAAGACTGGGTAGCCAAGGTTAGAGGGCAGATAAAGACTGTCGAGGCAGACCGCTGGAGGGCAGACATGCAAGAACATTCAAGTATGCACCTCTACGCGTCGTACAAGACCGACATCGCTCCTATCCACTGGTGTGGAAATACGTTGGGAAGTCGACTCCTCGCCGAGGCCCGCGGTGGTGCCTTGCGTACCCGTCTGTACAGAAGAAGATATGACACCAACGTAACGGACGTGCTGTGCAGTGCATGTGGTGATGCGGACGAAACTTTACAACATTTGCTTCTCGAGTGTCCAGCACTGGAACCTGCAGCAGGCGTCGGTACTCGCATTGAGCAAGCTCTTGGATTTACAGAAGAAACCAAATTTGTGGCGTGCGCGAAGCGGAGACTCGAGGCTTGGTGGGCGATCCACCTATAACCCTCGCCGAGAAGGCATCGCTGGAGACGCCGCTACGAGACTCGTGCAACAGATCGATTACTCGGACAAGGAGCGGGAGGCTCTGCTTAGGGTGAACGAGGAAATGGCAGGCAAGATAACTTCAACGCACAACACCATTCATGGTTTAGAAGATGCTTCCCGAAGTAGCGCCATTGCTGCTTCCGAAGCAAACAAAGTGGCGGAGAAGAGGAAGGCGTTGGTAGAGGAGATGGGGGCATACCTGCTAGAGGAAGAGGAGAAACACAGGCAGGCCCCGGAGAAAATGTGGCAAGAGTTTGAGGAGAAGCTACACTTGTCGAACGAAGCACTTCTTGTTGAGCAGGAGCGTGCGGCGAAGGTGATAGAGAACGAAGCGGCGCTGACACTGTACAAGCGTCTGCTGCCCTCTCTGAAGGAGGAGGTGCTTCAGCTCAAGGCTGAGGCGCAAGCAAGCGTGGACATGCTACAGAAAGCAGTCGAGGAGTCCAAAGATGATCTAGAACAGTGCAAAGCAAGGGAAGGTTCGGACGACTGCACCAAGCTCAAATCGCAGCTGGACGATGCCGTAAAGGATCTCACCATTCATCTGGAGATGCCAAACAACCAGAAATGCGATTTCGAGGAGAAAGCAAAGAAGCTGAAGCAAGAGCTAAAGGACAACATTGAGGAGCGCAAGATGCAGGACAAGGGAGGATTGTCTACGGTGAAGGAATTGAAGAGGCAGTTCCAGGCGGAAAGAAGACGGGCAGACAAGCTTCAGGAAAGACTTCAGGAAGTTCTCAACGGCACGAGTTTCGGGAGATCTGACAAGCTGTTTCAGCCCATTAGCTACGAGGAGCGCCAGCGCGGCGACTCCAACAGCAACAATACTCCAATTTATTTTTCTTTTTCTTTCCTTTTTTTTTGGGGGGAGGGGCGTGTCTGTTTTGCAGACGCTCGTTGCAAAGAGCAAGCGCCGCATAAATACATACATACATACATACATACATACGGGTATAGATCGAAGGACCGCTTAGTGGAGCTCGAAGGAGTTCGAGCGCTGGATTCTTTACTAGCAACAGCCGGGCATATTTGTGTCTTGAACCCAACCTGACCAGCCCCAGTTGAAGCAGTTTTAGTGGGGGTAGAGGAACCATAGTTGCGTACGGCGAGCTCTGTCGGCCTGGTACAAGCACAACCTATAAAATATTATTTTATGTTCCGCTTTCATTAATTGTAGGGGTGACACAGATATCTAAACGAACGTATAAATGTGTTTCTTACACTTTCGCGGATATGGCATTGGGTCTCAAATAAGTAACATCACTCTTTGAAACGCAACTGCGCGGCTTTACACACAAAACACACACACAAAACAAAATACTATGCACATTGGAACTTGAGATGTGTGGAAGAAAAGACAAAAACGTTTAAAAGTCAATCCAGGTTTTTTTTTTTTTGTTGTTGGAATACCCTTCTCATTTACAGCAGCGAAGCCTAGGAGTGAATGCGTCGTCTTCAACCTGTATCGCTTTATCTTATAAACCAAGGTGAGGTTGCCGCTATGCTTGCTGTGCAGAACTGTACAAGTCAGCTGGCCCCTCCAATTTACGTTCCGGCTCTTTTATGTCTTTTTTAACTTTCTCTTGCTTCGTCTTTAATTTACTGCACCGAAATGTATTTGTGTTGAGCTTGAGGGACGACTCCTTATCACTTGCTTGATCTTCGCAGAGGAGTGAGAAATCTATACTAATTTTAACTTGCTCCAAACATTGAAGTTTCAAAATTATTACAAGAGAATGATTTTGGCACGAATTAGTAGGTTTCTGGCCATATATAGTCATTTAAAACGTATTTAAAGTACATGTAAACAACTATTTAATCAACTTTTAGAGAAAATCGATGAGCCAGTTGGCAAGACTGAGACTTCAGCGATTTTTTACGGGACGCCTTGTTTTTACGTCGTCAGGGCGCAGTGACGACGTGACCAGACACGTTTCTGCCTGCCAGCCACTCCCCCCTCCCCTCCCCTCAGTCCAAAGTTCCTGGTTTTATAATGATCGTGTTCGTCCTCCTTTCCGGCGTTTCTTTATACCTGCTTGTGAGTCACGCAGCCGTCGCAGTGGTAGTAGTGGTAGCCGTTTTGTGGTTTCGTTCTGTTTAGTCTCTCGAGGTGTTATCGGTGTTATGTTAACGTGTTGACAAAGTCATGCGATGTGTGCCAAAGAACTTTTGCTCCTACTTCAGAGTAGAAATGTATTATTCAGCGTGTATATGTGGGACCGGCTCGACAGTTGATCCTTTTGAAAGTGACACGCCCGGCGGCGATATTCTGAGCTCGCACATCATATCGGCACGCGTCATACTTAATATATTGAATCTCGTACAAGAAAGGCAAGCTGGATATCCCTCTGTCCTTTCTACCGAAAAAACACACAAAAACAGCATAACTTTTCGCTAACTGGATTATAGAACTGTTTGCAAAGTGGATTTCAGGTTTCCAGCAAGAAATCCAGTTAGCAAAATGTTATACTTTTTTTTCGGTAGGGTTGCTTGCACGTAACAAATATCATTGCGTACACTACGTAACATTGAGAGTTTAGTGCGCTTTTTGTTCCTGCACTACCATGCGAGCGCGTCGTTGTATGCCTCCAAAGCCTCACTTTGAGCTTGGCTAACGTCCTATTTTAACCGTATTTCGTAAGTTCGTCGTTTAGTGTCGAGTCTCTTGTTGGTTCGTGTATAGCAAGAGTGCTAACTACAAAAAGATAGGAATGTGAAATAAAATTTTGCAAATGCAGACATTGCCTTCTCGATGTTTCTTGACCAGTGCCAACCAAGAAAGGACACGCATTTTCCTATCAACTGCAAATTGAACTACACTACATTCAGCTCCCTTGTCTATATAAAACACGTGAAAAAATCCCAAAAGTGGTTGTGCCGTATTTTGTAATGTTGATCCTAACCAAGCAGACGTTAGGTGCGGTCTGATAGCTAATGCACTTTTAGAAGTAGTTGTGCATTCCACATCCCTTAAAAGGGCATAAAAGATGAAGTCCACTGAACATTTGTTTCGGGAAATGCGTGTTGAAGAGCGTCGCCGCCACCAAGCATAACATTTGTTTGACCGCCACTTTCGATCACTTTAAATGCGTTGCCGACAACTTGAGGTTAGCGCGTACATCACAAATCCATTTCAGCGCGCTGTTCAAATAACAGCTTGTAACGAAAAAAAAAGCAAACAAACAAAACGCAGAGGGAAATGAGACGGCGTAGAGGAGAACGCGGTGAGGATAAGGACAGGAAGATGGGAAATGGGCGGGGGGAGGGGACACGTAGTGTGTCAGTTGATCCCTGCAGTCACGTGACTCCGCCCTGAAGACGTACAAAAACGGTGACCCCTTTTTTTACAGAAGCTCCATGGCTATCGACCTCACCTTTATGGTCAAAATGGCCGCCTACCAATTTGGTGTCATGAGGACACTTGTATGAGCATAAAAAATAAGTATTTGCGGTAAGAATTCTAATTACTTTAAGTACTATCCGGGACTCTGATAGCTGTAACACGCCAGCGGCGGCCGTCGCGCACCCCCAGCGCCGCATAGCAGGTGCCATCCAAAATTCCGCGCATGCGCCGTGTGGCGGACCCGCTCTTCTCACTTGCGAGCACACCCTCGCTTTGTCGTCTGCTAGGCGCAGAGCGAGACGAAGTCCAATGTTCGCTGAACACGGTTTTGTGGGCGCCTATTTAGGCACAGATAGACTATCAGCCGTCTCTGCTCGTTTGATATTCTCGCCATAACGAACGGGTGTTGACCTCATTCTAGGCAGGCAATGTTTATTGGGGCAGATTGCGGAGTCATTGGGTCGTAAATGCTGTCTACGTTTCTTTTTTCTTCTTTCTTTAGAGCAGTCGTGCGCAATGCATGTTTCAACAATACGTGTTCGCCAACCATCGAATCAGCATGGACGCAGCAGGTGCGATTCGGAAATATGCAGTCAACTGCAAGTTTGACCGAGATAAATAAAGTAATCTATAGGGACATATAAAATTAGTTGCGATGATATCCTCAGTCAAGCGGTCGCATATCCGTGAGTCAGGGAATCAACCACCGCGTAAAGAGGCGCCCACAAACCATGGGCGCCTCTTACGCACCTCTTACACGGTGGTCCGCTGAACACGAAACCGTGTTAAACGAACATTGGCAAGCGCTGTGACGTTGTCTGCTCTGCGCCTAGCAGACGACAAAGCGGAGGTGCTCGATGGCGGGAAGAGCGAGTCCGCCACACGGCGCATGCGCGGGGTTTCCGAAGGCGCCTTCTATGCGGCGCTGGTGGCATGGGATGATGGCTAAAGCCCGGTTCACAGTTGCGTTTGACTGTGCGTTTGACTGCAGTTGCAGGCAGCGAGACACCAGGACATCCCTGCTTCTAATATCGCGTGCCAAGAAGATTCCTTGAATTGGATTCCACGCTTCATACGAAGCACAGATGTGCCGGTGACTCGCTTTCGGTTCTCGCCGCAACGCAGTCAAACGCAGTCAAACGCAAGTGTGGAACCGATGCCTAAAGCCACTTCATGTTCTTTTTCAAAAGTAGCGCAACGTGCGTCGATGCACGAGGCACGTGCAACGTGCGGCCCTTGGGAAGATCATGGCGGCACAGCGCAGCACTGAGCTAGATTTCAGACGCCATGTTCTTCACAGAAGTGGCGAGCGGCACGTGTCTCCAGCATTTGCACATGATTGAATTGCGCCACTTTTCCCAGGGTACAGGGGCTTTAGGGATGGCTAGAGTTCCTGTATAGGCTCCCTACGGGAGCCAGAGTTGCGCGTTCATCCCCGTAGCGCCGTCTTTCCCGCATGGTATGTTGATCCAGCTGCACACGTGACTGAATTCGGCAAATAGCAGCGCCGCACGTTCGAGGCGCGCGGCGCGCTCAAAAGCAGGGGAACGTTCGGCGGGGCGCGCGCAACGTCTACTTTACTGCACGGCACTTGATCCGGCTCATCGCGTGATCGGATCTCGGCGAATGGCGGCGCGGCGGCAAGTGGAAAACAGACGCGCTACTCTGGCTCCCGTAGGGAGCCTATACAGGAACTCTAGGGATGGCCGCTGCTCGCGTGTTACAGCTAACAGAGTCCGCGATAGTACATACGGAGCTCGAGCTCGATACGTCGTCGCGTTCCTCCTCTTCTAGAAGCGTTTTGTTTATTTGAATTTTATCTCTTTGTTTGAAAGCATCGTTTGAATCCAGTACTTTGCCTCCACGTCATACTTAACCGTCAATTTCATTGGTCCTTTGTTTCTCGTGTTCAATAACGCTACTCTTTTGAGTAACCCACCACCTGGTTTCAATAACTTGACCCGTCCCGAGCTTTGGAAGCCTTTACGACCACTTTAAAGCTCACCACGGCAAACAGTCACATATGTTTTCTAAAACAGAGTCCATGTAACCGTGTAACCGCGAGTCATTTTAACAATCCAGCTTTCCACAAGAGTCACAATCAGACGCTAGGCAGTGCCGCAATTCGACTAATGAAGGCATATTTTTGGGTGCCACAGTCAGCAATGCGCTCAACTATACATCTTGCAAGCGTCGCCATCTCAGATGGTTAATTCTTGCGAATTGACACTCTGAGATGCCTTCCATACAGCACCTATCTTGTCATCGAACCAGCCGACAATGGCAGAACCGCAGTGTTCTGGAGCCGGACTGTTTACTCATGTGGGGCTTCGCGATTGCTCTCTGTCCCTGAATTTTGTGAGCCACCTCTCTCTAACCGCTACAAAAAAAAAAAGAACTTGAATTGAAACTAGCTATATTCCTCGGGTGGGAATAACATAATCGATCGACAACCCCGCATCGGTTCCCTCTACCTCCTTCCGAAAATTTATAGGGCAGGGTTCCATGGATTTTTTTATCGTGTCCGTTGTATCCGGCTCAATTTATTTCGTGTTTGCCTTTGTAGATTTGCTACGTTATCGACAGAAGAGACGCTGTCCTCTTCACAGCGGCCATCTCATCTTTCTACATGGTAATTACTCCTGCCAAAGGTTTACTGCCTATTTCACAATTCCTTGGCCAGCACCCTTATCAGAGGCCCCCCCCCTCTCCCCCGCCCTTCCTCCGTGCGTCTCACATTAAAAATGAGGTATGGCACCAAGGCTGGCCCGTTGTTCGCCAATACATTTTTTCAGCAAAGTCGAGAGTATGTTTTTTTTTAATACCTTTCCTCAGCCTTACTCATAATATGCTACATTGACAGCATTTTTGGATTTGGTGTTCCTCCGTAGTTGTCCGGATAACAAATGTGCTATGTAACACCCACGTGCCCTTTTCAGTTTACTTCAGCTATCTTGAAATACATTGCAAACTTTCTATACCTAAAGATTATCAGCGACGGCCAGAAGTTTCACACGTCCTTATACTATAAACCTACCGACAGCCACAACTGCTTTGTCTACTCGTAACAGATATTTGTTAACGTCTTTCATTTTTTAACGTCAAATACCATGAAGTAAGTTGCTCACGGTTTTGGTTTTCTTATTATATTGTACAAAACGCTCAACCGAATCAATTTAGCTTTAAAGACAAACACTGCGGCAAACTCCTGTTGCGAAGACATCAAGTTTGAAGCGCACGAAACTCCACTTCAATGGAATCCAATTCGAGACAGCGGCCATTGGCTACTGCCGCGGCCAAGCGCTGAAATTCATCGTTTGCGCAGCTTGATGGTTTTCGAAATACTGAAAGCATCATAATTAGTTCACATTACTGCGATGTTCACGTAATTCAAGAGGTTCATGCCAGTCCAACGAAACCCTCACGGAAAGGTAACAGGAACTTCCTTTGCAGCCACAAAAACTGCAAAGACACATCCCGGTCTCGGCGACGCTCGACGCCAAGCACACCTTCGTTTCCCCAAACAGCTCAGCTGCTAGGATTGTCTGCTTGTCGCGGTCCGTCGTCTGCGCATCACCTTCATTTCCCTCTAGTGAAACCTATCAAGGGGAGCCAGTGCAACATTTCGAGCCAATCGTGCAGCCAACAACTCAACTAGCATATGATGTGACATGTAGCATAGTCACATTGTCCTTACGATCGTTTTTGTTTTCCTGACAAGGCTTTAAACAAGCTGCAACATGTCCCCTCCTGCATTTGTAATCTTCTTGCAGAGAAGAGCCTAACTTGGCCCAAGTGTGGAAATCCTAAGTGCTTAACTCGAATTTTTCTCGAAGTTGTTATTTAGGGCCAAATTAATATTTCTTCCGCCTTAACTAGAAAGAAAAAATACGAATGTCTGACTTTTCAGTGGTTATTCGCATAATTTGCATAGTAAAAGACATGAGCCAGGATGCCTATCGCCTATAAAGCTAGCAGATCATGCATGTGGCGTTTGAAGACGATCGACTAAATCAACGTTACGGCATAGCGGCTGCCAGATTAGAGGCATTCAGAAGCAGCGTGTCCTTTTCTCTTGTAGCCCGTCTATGTTGAACGATACATGGTGTCAGAAGTGGCAATGCAGTTCCTCCTCAGTGAAGAGAACCGCCATCATGGTAGAAATACCATTTCCTAAAGGACTACGGTTCTCAGAGGACGAAGTGGAGAGTTGGCAATCGCTTTAAGCAGCGGATCGAACTCTACTCCCGAGCATCACAGACCAAGGAGGTGTGATCGAAACCGCAAACGGCAGCTATATTTTTACATGTGTCTGACGAAAAAGCTATTGAAGTCTTTAAACACGTTCAACTTGACCGAGTCTGAGAAGGATGACTGTGGTCAAATTGTTAGAGGCTTCGATGACTTCTGCTTTCCAAGGTGAAACGAAACGTTCGAGTGTTACGTGTTTCGAACACGACAACCGGACGGAAAGTGGGAACTTTGAATTGTTGTTTGGAGATATTCAACTGCATATTCTGGAACTTCAAAGTGTGTTCCAGAATTCTGGGAAAAAATTCTAGGAACTTCGAGATCACATTGCCCATAGCATACTGGGCACACATCATAGGAGAGAAGATGCTGAGAGAAAAAGACCCAATTCTTGTCACAGCCGTAGCCTTTTGCAAGTTTGTGGAAACTGCTGTTCATCGGAACAAGTCCTGGGTAACCTCAGGTATGTTCATGAGCCACAGGCTCCGCATAGAAAACATTTATTTCGGAAGAAACGTGTCAATAGCGTATCAAGACACATAAACCGGAAAAAAAGTCAAGCTCTCTGGCGGATATGAAGCAACAACTGTGCAAGAAAAAAACACTTTGCGGTAGCTTGTAAAAACAAGACGAACGTCGACAACGTTCTTGAAAGAGATCTTAGCCAAGCTCAGGAAGGAGACACTTCTGGGATTTTCTCATTTGATGGTCACAAAGCTTTCCACGAGCCTGAAGGACCTTGACGGTGATAGTGGCATGCTTCTACGTTTGTCTGAAAATTGACAAAGGGGCTCAAAGGAACCATCTACCTTCCAGCGTCTAAAAGAAATCCCACGTTTCAACACAAGACGATCATGCAGACCTTGCCCACCTGCTGCAGTTTTCTCTTCCGTTGTTCCACGTTATTCCCCCCCCCCCCTCCAAAAAAAAAAAAATACTACCGCGGTTGGGCACAGTCTGCATGCTTGTAGAGCTCCGAAAATGCCGCGGAAACTACGGAGGGGAAAAGTACAGCAGATGGGCAAAGTCTGCATGCTCGTTGCCCTAGATTCCTTTGTTGTAAAGAGCAAGCAACAAGTAGTGCTGCGACATCATGTTTGCGAAACCTTCGGTTTGGTCCACCGCGTGGACAGCCTTCAGGAAAGAAGTAGAGTGCACCATCAAGTGATCTCCGTGTTTCAATAAGTCTGTTGTAGCAATGTACACACAAAAATCGCGTATCACAGAGTTCTCGAGGAAGAACCTATTTTTTGGTTCAACCAGCTCGTCGAGTTCCGCAACGTTATACGCGATCCTCTGGAAGAAGAACTGGCCAGATAACTAGCGGTGGCATCATCGCAAAGGTTCAAGAATTAACAGGCTGTATAATCCCACTCGTGACAGTGGCAAAGAAAGAAATGGAAACATTTGTGTGTGGATAAATATAAAGTACACAAACCAGAGCTCGAAACGCTACCTTTTTCATTATCCTGAGTTAGGAAATGCGAAGTATTTTACTACGATCGATGCTAACAACGGATTCCACCAGTTTCCGCTTGAAGAGTGTAAGTCTCGAATTTATAATTTTGCAACGCCATCTAGCCCCTACCGGCCCCAGAGATTTCCGTTTGAAGGTTTATTTACACCTGAAATGATTCAAAGAGAAATATCTCAACTTTTCAATTAAATATTACAATATTACAAGACAAAAAAGCCGATATGGGCTGAAGAATTGCTCTACTAGGGGTTCGTACTCCCATCAAAGCACCGCAGACAGCAGTTGATGTCAAAGGGGGCTGTTCATGACACGTGTACAGCTGTTCTGTGGCCGGCTGAGCTTTAGGCGTATGTGACTCCCGAGTTGAGACACCAAGATATGACGCTTCACTCGGCAAGTGTTACAGCGAGTAATAGAAGCTCCGCACTTCGCTCGTTTCTTTTGTTTAATTGAACACTGCTCTTCAAGCGTCAAAGTAAATACGTTTTACAATATTAAGTCGATTTTTAGTTACTATTTTCAGAATTTGAGTGGTTTACTCTTTATTTATTTATATATATATATATATATATATATATATATATATATATATATATATATATATATATATATATATATATGGTGGTTTCATCCCGAATCGTGCAGGCAAAAAGGGTCGAATTTTTAATTTCTTCGAAAAAAATATTTGTTATGGCGTCGTCTCTAAAAAACGCAGTAGCCACAAACCGCAAGTCCGTCGGATTTTTCGTTCTCGACTTACGAATTTTAAAAGAGGCCGCGGCGGAAAGCAGTGTTTTTCACATCCGTCGTGGGTCGGATGTTTCGCTCGATCTCCGGTCGTGGATTTGCAGTCCACATTATATTAACTTTTTGCAAGCACTCTGTGGGCACAGTTAAAAGGCTCTAATACCATGAAATAATTTTAGGCGTTTTGCTTTTTTTCTGTAAAAATGTCAAAAACGCCCCCTCGGTCAATTGTTGACGAAATTTGACAAATAAATACTGGCGATCTACTTGGGTTACATCAATATTTTTTATGTCTATGGAGAGCCCAAAACACGCTCTTTATAGATATTATAAAATGATTTAGCTGTAATAAATAACCTTTGCGGGACGTTTACGTTAATGTTATGCGAAAACCAAAAAGTACCAATTTTAAAATCGATTTTCTCAAAAAACCCATTTTTTATTTTTTATTATTTGTTAAAATGTAGATATGATAGTTGTCTACTCGAAAAGCAAGTCGAGAAAGTGTATATTTTGTTTGTATGTTCTATATTTAAGCCTCAATATCGGAAAAAGACGTCTTCGTTTTGCAAGACCTAAGTCAGACAAAAAAAAACCGTGCGCTTCTATGAATTGTAAAAAAGTTTTCTTGAATTTTGTCTGCGTTTTTTAATCAATTATAAACGCATTTTGTGGTATTGAATAGTTATTTATGTTTTTAAAAGAGCGGGAAACCACGAGAAACATATCTAATCAAATCAGCAGGCCTAGTAGACCTTCAATATCGAAGAGGCACAGACGTTGTATTTTTTAGATTGATAAAACTTTCACTGTAAACTAGCATGACTAGCTATTAGCTGTCATATTACTAAGACATGAAAAGTTACCACGTAATTGATCTATTATATACAATTATTTCCGAAACCAAACGCTAGGGTTTGTTCACCGCACATCGCACAGATCACCAGGGAATATCCTTTCACTTCCGTAATACACAAAAGTGATGACACAGAAGCGATCCGAAACACACGGAGAGATTGTCACGGAGAAGGGTAGGGAATAAAAATAAATAAATAAGAATAAAATTACCCAACTCCGATCTTAACGAAAATTGCGGTAAAAAAATAAAAGACTTAGGTTCGAGCCGTTGCAGGGCGATAGGTCCACGCCTGGTCAGACAAAGAAGTCAACGACACGTAAAGGAAAAAAAAAATCAATTAAGACAGAAAAACTCAGCCGCACACGGCAAGAACAAAAACCAACTCCTCCGGGCATTCCCTAAACGGGACACAACCAAATGCGTGCGAACACGCTCTCTACAGCACCGTCAGGCCGCTACGCCATGAAGAAATAAACCCAACAAGTAAACAATGCTAACAAACAGTTAGTAACGAAACATAAAAAAAGTTCAGCAGAACCGCACCCGAGAAACAAAGTTAAGCGGGGCAAAGAAACACACATAAAATAAAATTAAAAAAAAAAAGTCTTAACTGACCGACGCCGAGTCCAGTCCCATGACACTGAAGCCTGGCAGGATGATGGCGTCAGATGATGCTCGAATCTATTCTTCACTCTGTTCCGCACATCCGTCGTGGCTGTGCGGAACAAAGTGAAGAATAGTTTCGAGCAGCGGTGCGCGAGAAGGTAACCAAGACGTAACATGCCTCGAGCTTCGTATCGGGGTGGAGCTTTCGAGGTAGTTACGGCATGCAGTTACTCAAACTTTTTCTTTCCCTTCCCTTTAAAAATTAAAAAAAAAACACGTCAGCCGGCGTTAATTTTTTATTTCGGGAGAAGACCACTCTTCACAAACGGTTATAGTTGCCAAGGAGGCTCACTTCGACCCAACTAGTCTCCGGGCAGAGTAGACACAAGTATATTTACCAACACGGTCGTTTTTGATGCTAGTCTCCGGGCTTTGCTGTTTCCAAAAGAGATAACCCTTCGGTGCTATCGGATTTCCGCGGAGGAAAATAGAGTGCATAAAATTGAAAGAATAAAACACGGAGGACAAGCACAGGACAACCACTTTGCAGAGCACGGCCATTTCTAGGATAGGGCGTTCGAAGCTTGGGCAAATACGCGGTATCCTTTCACGCGTGCACGGATGGCTGGTTTCAAAATTTTCTCCGCATCCCTAACGAAACCGGCCAATCTTCGTGTGCGTGCGCGATTTTCGTCCCGCGCCGCCGGTTTTAGCTCGCACGCGGCGTTGTTTCGGCAGGCAGAACTGTTGTTGACTGTCGATATTGTAAGGTCATGGTGTTCTCATCCTCCCGGGCAATAGTTACTTTGCTTTCCCTTCTGCAATACTCTGACTGACTGACTACTCCTGGGTGGCCGTCACTGTTCGCCGCGTCAACGACACATTCGTACCAGTTCACCCTCGTGACACAGAGTGCGCTGCTCGCTTTACTGTCACGGGCCGTCCTATCTAACACAACGAGCGCGAAAGGTCGTGGTCATCTGCTGGTTACGAAAGGTCAAGACGTTCGTATAGGCCAATGAAGGCCTCGAATCAATAGGACGTCTGCCGATTTCTATACATTAAAAATTTACGACGCCTACTGGTCTGTTAAGAAGTGTTGCTTTCTCTTGAACTGCTCCAATGCAGCTTGCCACCTGTAATAAAATTTAAATGATCAATAAATATAACAGGGTCGAACTACTGTAATTCATTTTTATGTGGGTGCGTTAGAAAAAGTCAAAAATATTTCC
Source organism: Ixodes ricinus (assembly GCA_037355805.1). Taxonomy (NCBI): domain Eukaryota; kingdom Metazoa; phylum Arthropoda; class Arachnida; order Ixodida; family Ixodidae; genus Ixodes; species Ixodes ricinus. Next base: position 36,004 of record JAZHYW010024859.1, on the reverse strand, counting down.
CAGTTTGTGAAGACGCGCAATTCGCAAGTCCATTTCAAGCCGTAAAAACACGTTTTTGTACGATATTGATGCTTAAATATAAAACATACAAACAAAATATACACTTTCTCGACTTGCTTTTCGAGTACAACTATCAAATCTGAATTTTAAACAAAAAAATAAAATAATAAAAAATTGATTTTTTGAGAAAATCGATCTTAAAATTGGTACTTTTTGGTTTTCGCATAACATTAACGTAAACGTGCCGCAAAGGATATTTGATACAGCTAAATAATTTTATAATATCGATAAAGAGCGTGTTTTGGGCTCTCCATAGACATAAAAAATATTGATGTAACCCAAGTAGATCACCAGTATATATTTGTCAAATTTCGTCAATAATTGACCAGGAAGGCGTTTTTGACATTTTTACAGAAAAAAGCAAAACGCCTAAAATATTTCATGGTATTAGAGCCCTTTACCTGTACCCACAGAGTGTTTGAAAAAAGTTAATATAATGTGGACTGAAAATCCACGACGGGAGATCGAGCGAAACATCCGACCCATGACGGATGTGAAAAACACTGCTTTCCGCCGCGGCCTCTTTTAAAATTCGTAAGTCGAGAACAAAAACTCCGACGGACTTGCGGTTTGTGGCTACTGCGTTTCTAGAGACGACGCCATAACATATATTTTTTCAGCGAAATTAAAAATTCGACCCTTTTTGCCTGCACGATTTGAGATGAAACCACCCATATATATATATATATATATATATATATATATATATATATATATATATATATATATATATATATATATATATATATATATGTATATATATATATATATATATAACGGGAATTCGTCTAAACTACTGAAACAATCATTAACACACATCGTAGGGGTGTTACCGGCCGTCCAATGCGTTCAACAAGTCAGAAAGTCGTGTGTGTCCAGTAATCATCTTATAACGTAAAACACATAAAAAACCAAAAACCAGAAACAAGGCCATCGTCATTTCCAATATTGAAGCGCAGACTGCCCTTAAAAAGATTGAACGCTTATTTCCTCGGCAAAGTGGAGCTCTGAATCTGACACAGGAAAACCAATTATATTGAGATCTCGGCCTACTGTATACCTTGTGAAGATGGGTGTTAGTATGAATCAAATACTCTAAACGCATCGACGTACAAGTCTGCAGTGTAAACATTAGCATGAATGAAAAGGTATATTTCTCCTTTGAAGTCATTCAGACACAGACACCGTTTATTTGGCTGTCGTCAAAATAGATATGAACAGAGCATACTACCTGGTGTCTTTCTGAACTTATGCACTGTAAATTACCTAATCCACTCGTATTTTTCATAATTTGATGCCGGAGCCAAGTGACAGAAAGAGCAGCACTTCACTCTTGAAAATGGTGGTGTATAGGCCTACATCCATTGTTCCATATGTAACACGCCAAAAAACCATTCGACGTTCAGTCCACCGACGTCAAACCGACGATATCAACTTTCTCAAGCGGCTTGATAGTCGACCGATGCAACTTATTAAAATAGCTAATGTACGTATTAAAGGCTGCAGTAAGGTAATCAATCGTTTATTTAGCCCTGCTGCAAAACCTCTAAGTTTTTTTTGTAGTTTTTGACAGGCACATTTGTTTTTTAGTATGTTATATCCAACAGCTATCAAGGTCCCGTAAAAGTTGGTATCGCCAGCTCGACGTCAGTGGACTGAACGTCCAAACGTTGTTTTGGGGTGTTACATATGGGACAACGGGTGTACCTGTATAGACACACTATTTCTAAGAGTGCTGGCATGACCCTCATTAGATATATTTAAAACTACCCCATCAGGTTCGCGTTTGACTAGTATATTCTATATAATATTTAGTATTACTTCCCTGTGTGCGACTTCTGTACAACACACTGTGCACTCCTGTGTACAGCCTAAATACTTCTGAGTACTACTGTGAGAACCAGGAAAAAGAACATGGTTTTGTTGTATTTTAACGCTCTAAATCAATGGGAATGTCAGTCCAGCACACAATAACAGATATGAGGTTTAGTGACAGATTGATGTCACTATGTTTGCAAGCAGGTACTGATATATCCACATTTGTTTGTGTGCTGTGTACAAACACAGTATAAAGATTGCATTACGAAGGATAAAGTGCATCATATGATGCCTCCACTAACGTTATATTTGGTGTCAAATTTCAAACTTCAGCTGTGGGCCCAAGAGCCATTTGCGAGCCTGCATTCGCACATGCATCTGGTTTGAAAAAGACAAATAGCGATTTCAATGATTTCTGGAAAATTCGGTTTATGAGAATTTCACGAATGCGATTGTAAAATATGAAGCTCAATGGTATATCAAATATTGTTTCCAAAATAGCTAAGTTGATGTTGAAATGAGACAGCATTTTGCACCGTCTTGTACTGCGTAGACATGCCTTTATTTAACTGCTTAGGATCTACTGTGAAACTTATAAAAATATTTTCGGTGGACATGTTAATTTTGTTTTTACATTTAAAACATTTACACATAAGCTATGAAATCTGGCTGACGGATGGACTATCAAGAAAAGTGAGGACTGCTACAGGAACGCCCTGCAGGACAAAATAAAAAAATACTTTTAAAGGTATGTGATATCTTTTGGATATTAACACTTGGGAAATGTGTTCGGTGTTCAGTTTAATATGCTCATGGTTGCGGTTAATTTAGATAAAAGAGGAAGCTGTTGGAGTAAAAAATATGAAGGAAGGTTTTGACAATTGTGTTACGGCAAGATGTACAATCGGTTGTAAAACGCCAAGCCGGAAAACCTGTGGATTTGCCTGATGTGGCGCTTAATTAAAGAAAGATATGAGGCTTGTTTTCTAAAGGTTAAAACTTAGTGTTGAGTGGCAAGCCTTCTAGAGTCGACATTATCTTATGTTCTCGCGATTTAAAAAAAAATGTATGACCAATAAAGAAGAAAATTGTTTATTGATGCTTTGTTTCAAAACATGTCAATTTTGGATGACTCTTCCTTCAGAACGGCAAAAGTAAACTATAGGTGGTCAATGACATGAAAAAAAGCTTCATAGAAAGAGGTTGCCGCTGCTCCAGACTGACAAATTGGGAAGTTGTGCTATCCTACCGGATGTGATGTTCGAAGAGAAAGAAGACAATGCGATGACTAAGCTGTTTAAGCCTTTCATTATGACTTAAGGAAGGCCAACAAAAATGCAAGAACACTGTCGAGGGAATGTGAACTTCCTGCTATTAGAACATTGAGTTAAGTACCAATGTCGACGTTGAGAGTCAAGCATTTGGTGGATGACCATAGGAAATGTGGTAAAAGAAAAGGGCACCTGGCAAAAGGTTTTCACGTTTTTTTTAATGTTTTGCTGAAGTAGAAATAGTTAGCCCTTTATCACGATAAAATCGGAGCCACTGATTGAGCTACTAGAGTCATATTAACGGAAGTGTTGCAACGTACTGACGTTCGAAATCAAATATTTATATCAATAATTGTAACAAGGTTACTTGCAAGTGGGAGTGAAAAAATGGCGTGAAGAAAAATTGACAAGGTTTCAATCTACCGCTGGTATTGCTGTAGAAAATATTTAAGAATTTTCAATTTACCGAAGGTCCATTGGAAGGATTTCATTTTGTTAATAAAGGAGTTTATATTCGATTTTCGAGTGCTTCAATTTTGTCGCAAATATGCTAGAGAAAATTATGTAGGAGTAACAACAAGCTTGCGGGCTCTGTGTCAAATGCGAGTTTTCTTCATGCCGGTACGTTGATTACATTTCGATTTGTACTTCTGAAAGTGGTTCAGTACAAGCAATAAAGTAGTGGGGTTAAAATATTGCACTGATTTGTCTTTTACGGTGGCCAAATTCAGTATTTGGTTTTGGAACTGCGCACGGAGAATGGCCTTTTGTAGATATGCTAAGGCAGTGGTCGGCAAACTTTTGGTGCAGCGGGCCGCGTCGCCGCGAAGCCAAGGCGGAACAGGCCGGACGGCAAGCAGCGGGGGGGGGGGGGGGGGGGGGCGGTTGAAAATTAAAAAAAAAAAAACACTTGCACGAACTCACATTGACGTGCATAAATTGAAAAGGAACAGTTTCTTTATTTCACAATACACGTCATGAGATACAACAATTCCACGAAAACCTAGAGACTCCTCTCAGTGACGCCTCTGGTATTGAACTGCGTTACTAGGATTTTGAAATAAAGAAATGTCGCTCGAATGCTTCGTAAAGTCCACAAACGGAACTTCAAACTCACTTTTCAATTCGCGCAAGATTTCGCAGAGTCTCTCCGTGGGAAGTGGCGTTGCTTTCTCGCCTGCAAAAATCTTGCAGCAAGGAAAATGATAAAAATTAGTCTCTCTAGCTTGGTTTTGGAAGAGACTGAGTTTCATCTCGAAAACTCTCACGTCTGCGAGCATCCCGGGCACGAGTGTCCCCTTCCCTTGTAATTTTACATTCAAGTCATTCAGGTGCTGAGAAACGTCAGCCAGGAGTGCCGACTCCCACACCCAATCGTGATCAGTAAGCTCTTTGAGAGGTGTCCCTTTCCCACGAAGAGACACTCCGATCTCTTCACGAAGCTCAAAAAAACGTCGCAAAACTCTTCCTCTGCTGAACCATCGAACTTCTTTGTGGTACAGGACATCCCCTTACTCAGCCTCTGTTTCCGAGAAAGAAATAGAAATCAAATCAAGATTCTGGGACACGATCTACTTGCGCCCTCTCTTGGTAGGTGTGCAATATCGCTGAAAAACAGTCGAATCTAGCGATCCGAATAAAATCACGCAAAGTTCCCCCGGAATTATTGAGATCATTGTGATTGATAACTTCAGGAAAATTTTCACCACTTCGTCACTCTTTCTCTAGGTTCCCAGGAAATAAGAGTGATTTCCCCCATAGACTGCCATTGAAATCTCGCTTTATTTTTCACGTTCATTGAGTTAATAAAGCAACCCCTCAATATTTCAATAAGTTCCCGCAGGTATATATTCTAGAAGATTTATGCTATCGAAATATTCAAGCAGTTTTCATGTATATTAATTATCCCAGGTTCCCAGCGAGATAATTAATTACACCTGTAGCTTCCGCCGCGTAAAGGCATCTTTCCAACAAGAAGAGGAGTGCTACGGGAAAGACTACTTTACACTCGTCAGCAAAGGCGCACTTTTTGGCGATGTGCGCCTTTGCTGGGAACCTACAGAAAATACCTCAGACGTTTGAAAGTTCTTAAAACATGTACCCTGGTAACTGTTCAATATGATTCCCGGGGAACTTTGCGAGATACGTCTTGGTTGCCGAGATACGCAGCGCTGAAGTAGGCTCCTTTGACAAGATCTCTCCCCGAAGCAGTGAACCGCGCATTTTTTGGCGAAGTGCGCCTCCGCTGGGAACCTACAGAGAACGCCTCAGACGTCTGAAAATTCTTAAAACATGTACCCTGGTAACTGTTCAATATGATTCCCGGGGAACTTTGCGAGATACGTCTTGGTTGCCGAGATACGTAGCGCTGAAGTAGGCTCCTTTGACAAGATCTCTCCCCGAAGCAGTGAACCGCGCATTTTTTGGCGAAGTGCGCCTCCGCTGGGAACCTACAGAGAACGCCTCAGACGTCTGAAAATTCTTAAAACATGTACCCTGGTAACTGTTCAATATGATTCCCTGGGAACTTTGGGAGATACGTCTTGGTTGCCGAGATACGTAGCGCTGAAGTAGGCTCCTTTGACAAGATCTCTCCCCGAAGCAGTGAACCGCGTATTTTTGGCGAAGTGCGCCTCCGCTGGGAACCTACAGAGAACGCCTCAGACGCCTGAAAATTCTTAAAACATGTACCCTGGTAACTGTTCAATATGATTCCCGGGGAACTTTGCGAGATACGTCTTGGTTGCTGAGGTACGTGGCACTGAAGTTGCCTACGTTTATGGAAATGATCAAACCGCTGAGTGTTTTGCCAAGGTACGGCTCAGCTGGGAACCTGTGGAAAAAATTGCAAAGTCTTGGTCATGGTGACAAAGCTGAAGGGCACAGAATGTTCGTGCGCAAAGATTGGCGAAGATTGACATATGATGTGTCAATGGACGTTTTGCAGAAATACGGGTTCGAGAGTAAATGGATCTGTCGCCCTTTCTCTCTTCGTGCTGGCCGAGAGGAGAGGGACGAAGGCTTCTTTGTATTTACCTCAGGGCGAAAGATAATCGTAAAGATAAACAAAAGTGGTTTAGAGGGAGCTTGATCTAGGTCACCTCGACACAATAGTCTATTCACTTGCTGAGTCAGCGCCCACAAACATGGCCGCCACACGATAAAGCAACGCTTTTATTCGAGAGCTCTGTAAAAAATAAAAGAAGGCAAAGCAAACTCGCCAATCGGATAACCGCTTTTGCCTTCAGCGGTCATGCTTGTGTGTAGTGACTCGACATTAAAAGACGCAGTGGACATGCCTGCGGCCAGGGGACGCTCGTCTTCTAGCCATGTACTCTCGAACCAATATTTCTGCAAAACGTCCATTGTTGTGTAAGCTTTGCGTGGTAGGACGTCATGCTTTGCGTTGTTGGCGTTAAGTATTGCGTGGTGGGATGTTATGCTTTATTTGGTACTTTATGCTTTTAAAGTGTAGTATTATTATCTAGTGTGGGAGGTCCGATGTTTCTCTGCAACTGCATACACAAATAAAATGTCAATCTTTGCCAATCTTTGCGCGCGCACATTTTATGCCGTTCAGCTCTGTCAGCATGACCAAGACTTTGCAATTTTTTTCTTTCGCTCTCGGCATGTTCGTACACGTTCCGCGTTGGTTTGAGGTGCTGGAACTGGCGGAGGCCCGCCTTCCTGCTGTTCCCTCTCAAGCTTCTTCCGTCTGCTCTACTTCCACATACATTCGGCATTCGTCTGCCTCGTAGGAGCCCCAGCAGTGCAACGTATTGGACTCCAGCTGCTCTTTATATAGGCTGAAAGGTCGGAGCACTGCAGTCGATTTTGCCTTATATTGCCGCGCGCTCGGTTACTCGGTTCTAGAAGATTCGCGTCTATAGGGTCTATTCACTTGCTGAGTCATCACCCACAAACATGGCCGCCGAGCGATAAAGCGGAACTTTTATTCGTGAGCTTGGTGAAAAATAAAAGAAGGCAAAGCAAACTCGCCTATCGGCAAACCGCTATGGCCTTCGGCGGCCATGCTTGTGTGTAGTGACTCGACATTAAAAGGCGGTCTGACGTCATGTAAATAGACTCTATTCTTTCTCCGGGCGTAGCGTCTATCATTTCGTTCCCTTTCCTGGTTCTGGAAAGTTCCAACTTATTCTCACCCCGCACGCCCGACGCTCCAAGCTTCCGCGCCGAATGTTCGAGATGGCGTTGTCACGCTTGATAAGGAGCCGCGCGTGACCTCGTCGAGCCAGTCTTGCTCTCGCTCGCTCTGACGCCGCAACTCGCCGCCGCGTAACCGCGTACTGCTGTTCCGACGCCCGTTATTTCTTTCGTTTTGGTTGGCACAAGTTCGCCCCATTAAACTTTCAGTTTAAACGTGACCTTCGCCGCCTCATCGTTTGTCCTTCGCGACAATATGGTGATAACGTGATATCAGGCGACATGTGGCTTGATTCAACGCTTTAACGTATAGAGTGTATTCATATGACGTCAGACTGTCTTTTAATGTCCAGTCACTACACATAAGCATGGCTGCCGAAGGCAAAAGCGGTTACCCGATTGGCAGGTTTGCTTTGCCGTTTTTATTTTTCTCAAAGCTCACTGCTAGCTTTATCGTTTGGTGGCCATGTTTGTGGGCGATGACTCAGCACGTGAATAGACCCTATACACTGACGTCCTACATCGTCCATCTATTGAAACGTTTGGCGCAGTGACCGCCGATGGCTGTGCCAATAGCTCAGTTAGTAAAGTGCTTGGCTAGCGATATCTTGATCCTGGGTTCGAATCCCGTTGGGGTGGGACTCCAATAACCAGTATTTATTTTCAATTTATTATTATTCATTTATATTATTACCTAACGTTAATATTAGAGGAGGAAACTTTGAACTCCGTAGCAATAATTTGTCGCTAATTATCTAATTAAATAATCTAGCTATGACTATTACATTGCTTCCTCAAATGCCCAAGAACAGTGGAAAGATGTTTGCGTAGCAACTTTTGATTCATTGTTTATACGTTGCTTTTAATAAATTAAAAACTGTTCTCTTGCCTTTCAAGATGGCCGCGGTGGGACCGCAGCCTTAATGGATGCTACGCGCATGGAAACACCAGGGCTTGCACATTTGAATTTTGACACCATCATACTACAACCGGGCTAACGCACAGATTGAACAGGAGTGCTCAGCGTTGTGCATGGCTAGGTTGGGACTCGTGCTCAGTCACTGCGCGGACGTCAGGGTCGGGCTCAGTCGCTAAGTTGATAACGTCGGAGTGTGGTGACTTCCATTAACAAAGAGGGGACAGTTAACAGGCTTTGATTAGAGCCTAGGTGGTGTTTGCTCGACGCGCTATCTATAGACCTTTCCAATAAACGCCGTCTGCGAGCTGCCATTTTTCTTTGCTGGGCTGTGGAACGCCTTCTGAGCACGCGCAATAGCTCCCTTTGCGAAATATCGTACGCTGCGCCTGCGTCCACAGCCCAGTGACTCGGCATTTTTCGCCCGGGTGATAAGCGATGGAAAGGTGTATACTCTGTATCACTAAAACCGTGCAGTGACGCCAAAGCTACAGCCTCGTATGCCAACCAGAAAATCAAACGGCACTCTGCACTATCACTCTGCGGCGCATGAATCCGCGTTGGCGGTGTCCGCTCACATGAGCAAAAAGCAGACGATGTTCGATCTTCTGATTCGCTTACGACGGCTGTAACTTTGGCTGTATTGCGCGGGTTTAGTGAGACGGAGTACAGTTATATAACAGCTGAATTATGGAACTGATAGCGCATGCGCGATATTTTTGATGGCCGTTAATTTATTGTCGCTTCCCTCTTGACCAATCTTTGCTGAGTCGGCGTTGTTATCGACGATGAGTTTAGATTACGCTGGCAGCTTTCCGGCACAAAAGGCTGGAGCGATCGCGGCTAATACAATCGGGTCTTCAATGCTTGTGCGTTCGGAGACAAGGTCGCGGGACAGGATCCGGACTTCAGTGAATTTTTATGAAGCGGTATGATGGCATAACCAGTTTGTGCCCATGAGCTATGCTAAAAATATTACTTTCCTTAGAACGAAGAGTTCGAGCAGTTTGTATTCCCATTAACAGAAATTGACAATTCCGACGTTTTTTTTTTTTCTTTGTGTCATGTTTGAGAAAATGCCTAATCCATAAATTACGCTGGCGCATTCGCAGTCAATACACTCCACAATAGAGACAACCTCCATCGGTTTAACTATTTAACTAGCATTTTGATTAATGCCTCCCCAATTAGCGTCGAAATTGTCGTTGACTGAGTCATAGTAGGGAATCCGGGTGGAGAGCTGGCTGAAAAAAATAGATCAGCCGCTGGAATGCCGTTCGCATAGACATAATCTTATTGCGGCTGTGAGTTTTTTCTGTTTAGACACGATAGGCGCCTTTAAACCCACGTACTCGCTGTGTTTGTATCGTCCCTCATTTTTTCCCCAGTCTCGGGGTTTTGTCTAAAATGTTACTCGCTTAGTTTCATTATATTGCTCGCGATTACAGCGTAGTTACTTTACTACTGCTTTGATATTTATATAGTGAAATATCTTGAATTTTAATGAATAAAAGCCTAATTTACAACTCTGTATTGATCTTCTATTCCAAAAAAATAGCTACTTCCAGTAGTTACATGTCAAATGAAGATTGGTTAGGCATGCGCCCTTTTTTCGAGATATGTTTTTCGAGGTTATATATGTTTGCTCAACGTATTAACATAAATATGTATATTCTTTTACGTTGTGTTGTCGCACGCGGTTCCAGTATTTGTGGTACAATATTAAAATTTGCGGAGTAGCAACACCTAAAAAGACAGACATAGAATTTTTACATATACTTTCATGCTGGCAGTAATCCAGGCACAGATTAAGCAAGAATGAATACAGTCGTGCATGTAACATAGTACGCTGGATGGGATACATAAGATCTAATGGAAAGGAGAACGACCTAGATGGGGCGCTTTCTCGAGTTTGTTGTCCATCTGTGTTTGTTTTGAGATAAGTCGTAGTACAAAATGCATTTACTGTTTCCCTGTAGTAGTAGTAGTACAATATGTATGTATCGCTTCTCAGAAAACGATTCATGTCATCTTTTCTTGGTTAACGCCATCTGGGGTGAAAGGGAAGGAAGGGGGAGGGAAAAAGGTAGCCACATATGCTTCGCCAGCCCTCATAGACGGAGAAACTCTAATAGATTCCACTATGTGTTTTCTATGAGAGTTTCCCATATTCGGGAGGGCCCATCCTTCGTATGATGTGGGCCTCGTTTCCTCTTCGGGAGAGCTTATGCCACGCTTCGCGATATCGCGAGACCCCGGCCCAGTCCCTTACGAAGTGCGAACATATCGCCAGGGCCCTACAGTGTTCAATGTTGGGGGCGATTCATAGGTCGTCTGGGTCCGTAGGTCTGCAAAACCTTGTCTGCCAGAAAGGAGTGATTATGGGTGATAGCCGTCTTGGTCTGATGCCGCCTGAGAATCACCTGTTCCCACCGGCTCTAGCCCGGTGAAATTGGGTGAGAATCTGGTGGGAGGAGGGAGATTAGCCTGAGTTTGCAGGCTAACAGATCATCTCTCTATGCCTCGTCTGAGACCGCGCTATGCCGGGCCTATCTTCTCGCGGTTCGAGGAACCGCGAGTGAGTGGGTACATCCGTACTGCTGCGCAATCGCGGTGTTGTTCAACCTTTTGTTTCCCGGATTGCCTTCGTCACCCGAGATCCAGTCTATGACGACTCGGTTATTTCACGAAGCTTCGAATTTGAAGTGTGACGCCGCCCTGCCAATAGAAAAGTGTGCATTTTCTGAAGGCTTCTGGCGAATCGGTGCACATGAGTGATTTGGGTCGCTGGTGACTGTTTGTGGCTTCCCTGGCCACCTGTAATATGGCCAGCCGCTTTGCCGTCTTCGGGATGCTCGCCTTGTGTGTTTCTCCTCTCCCCGTTTGACCGCGGGTAGGATGGTCCCGACTCTCAAGGGATGCACGTTCAGGCTCGTTTGTGTCCGCGTCGGTTTAAGGGACGTCAGTGTCATCTTTGACTTGATGAAGCTTCTTTATGTGATCCTCGCTACTGTATTGGCGCTCCTTTCTCTGGTCTTTGCCTTGGTTCGTGGAGATCGGCTTGCTTGTAGAGACGTCCCTCGTTTTCCATGGCGACTGTTGCGTCACCACGATTGTCCTTTTCAATTTTACGCAGGATAAGAACAATGGTTGCGGTACACACAACAAAAAAATTAAAACCACATTCCACTGTGTGGGCTCGAGCTCGTCGCTCCAACCCCTATTTTGGTCACGCAAGAACTTGGACACAAATTTATTTCCTACGCTTCGCGCATCGTGAATAATCGCCTTCGGCTTCTCGGACCAATAATAAACAAGCAATTTTTGTTTGTTGCCCCCACGCATGAAGCAGCGTGGCTGTTCGATCTTGTCTCCACGACATTTTGGTTGCACGTCAAAATACCCCTAGGTTTTCTGAATAAATCATCAATCCTTCGCTGGGGTGTGCTATACTTAGTTTCACCTTCAGTCCGAGCGCAGTGGATGCTACGCGCCGTCCCAGCCAATCCAGCGCCGGGGGAGTATCGCGTGATCTCGAGCTCCGCGTGTCGCTCCGCCCAACCACAAGGTCACGTGATACTCTCCCGGCGCTGGATTGGCTGGGATGGCTCGTAGCGTCCGCTGCGCTCGGACTGAAGGTGAAACGAAGTATAGATGCTCTGCGTTGGTTTGGCATGTAAACACAAAAGAATAAGGTTCCTTAAAACAGGGCCGGCTTGCTCGAACTAAGGCACCCTAGCTCGAACCATTGTCTGAGATGAGACTGTCTGAAAGAAAGCACTGCCAAAGCTAGCGCATGAGCGGAGTGGCGCGTGAAGTCGCGTCTCAAATGCTCACGCGCCCCATGTTTGGCAGGCTTTCTTTCCTTCAAACGGTCTCATCTCAGACGCTGGTTCGAGCAAGCCGGCCCTGATGTTTCAAGGCACGTTTATTGGTTTTTCCTCGCCAACACTCCTAAGCTGACAGTGTGGTGGAAGCTACGTACTTGCTGGACCAGTCACCTGTCGTTCTTGCCACACGTGATCACACTCTGGGTGAAGCGATAACAGGCAGTCGATTGATTCGTCCGATGAACATGTAGTTTACATCGCATTGTCAGCTTAGGGGTGAACCCGAGTGTAGGTAAAATGTCATAGACATTTATGCGCGCTCACAATCAACTGACGACTGGGTGTTGTTTTCCTATCACGCAACCAGCGGAGTGAACAAACTGATACCCGGCACCACCGTGCGGGGATATGATAAATGTATGCCCTTACTCAGTTTGTTTTGCTTTATTGCAAAAGGGCTGCGACGGCTTAAAAGAACACTTCCTTGCCGCGGAATAATGCCTTGTCGTCTTTCGGCGCGTCTTCACGTGAATAGAATCAGCTCCCAGTGTGTTTTAACGCGATAGCGTTAATGAGCTCGTGTCGCAGAAAAGCTGACCTCGGTGGCGTGACGCGAAAGCCCGGGATTGGTCGACAGGGTGATGACGTCACAGCCACATGACCTCGCGCGGAAATTTCAAACAACCCACAACGCTCACGTGAAAAGTGACGTCACGCGTGGAATGAAAGTGATAAAAAGATTACATGTAATGCGAATTAAAGATCGCCGCATGTCTCAAATGATTTCACTTTATGAAGTAATTCATTTTCTACGAAGAAAAATTTGAAGAATTTTAGGCGGGATTTGAACCCACGTCCTTTCGGTTGCGCGCCAGCACGCTACTCACTACGCCACGTAAGGCAGCTTGCACGGCTTGGGAACGAAGAGTGTTGTGTCATGAGAACTAGGTCGTTGTGTGACTCAAGAGCATGAGAAGCGAATGAGAAGGCGATGCGAACGGGGCCCGATAACGCAATCGCGTTCCACTCTTAAAGGCGAAGCTTAAGCGTCCTCCAAGTTTCTCTTTTTGCGTCATTGCCGTGCAACCTTAAGCAGAACGCGACATTCTACATGCTTTAAAAAGAAAAAGATAAAGATTAGTTTTGTGTTTTGGTGGAATGAGTTATCTGCAAACTAGCAAGGTCCCAGGCCCCAACGGGGCGTGTGTTTGTGAACTAGTCTTCTTACGCTGTGCTGGGCTTTCTAGAGCGGCGTGTCAGTCTTGTACCTGGTCTGAGGTGCGAATAACGATTCGTAGCCTTGTTCGCATGATAGACCCTCATTACAAATCGGACCGCCAGGCGTTCAGTTTTTCCACTGAACTATTCAAATTTTACACTGTGCATCGACATGCTTATACATCATATAAAGGGCAGTTTGACACTCTCGACATCCATTCCACGATGTTCTGTGCGTCTTGACAACCCTCTTCGTCCAATTTCCCAATATATTCAAAATGGTGTTTTAAATCATGTGCGTGGAAGTTCCACTAGTAAAACAAATAGAATTGGCGAATTTTCTTAAAAACCATTTTGAATAGTGTTACTTACAGCCAGCGCCAACACAGATTAAAGGGGCACTAAAGTGAATTCTTAGTTTGCAGTTGACGATGGATATCTTTTGTGAGCATCTTGCCAGAAGCACTGATTTCAATCATGCGTCTAGGACGGACTTCTATTCTCAAGTTCGTCGTCACAGCGGGAGAACATATCAAATGGGTTCAGCAATATAACATCAACCGTGATGCTGAAAACAAGTAAGCTACTTTTCTAATATTGATTGAAAGGTCAAGGAGTTAACAGACATTTCGAAAAATTACCCAATCATCAAGAAGCATGTTGTGTTTGTAGGTACACGCGCTCTGCATGCTGCCGTCTGGAGCGGTAATTTTGAAACCAAAAGTTTTAAGCAAATGGCACGTTGCCCGCGCGTCCATCAGTGTGTGCACGTCAGAACGCACTGGTGCACGTCGCGTCAAATTACACTGTAGCATGCTCCTTGGGCTTGGATAATTTCGAAAAACATCTATACTTCGTTTCACGTTATCTGCGAGCGAAGCCAAAGGTACAAGTACAAGCAGGCTGCCTTGAATAATCCTTGCAATCCACAGGCACACGTGCGAAACAGGAACACTCAGAGCGCTGGGCTCGCACTTCTAGCTTTGACTTCGCTCGCGCATAAGGCGATACGAAATATATTTGCAACTTGTGGACGGCCTTGAGACACACGACTGAGGTGTTTGAAGCATGGTAGGCTTAGGGTTCCTAGGTAGGCTTTGCTTGCTTATTTTTTTCCGGCCTAAAAAGAACACACGCGAAATATAAAAGTACCACGAGACAACGCGCCCTCGTGCCGCGATTGGTGGGCGCGTTGTCACGTGGTCGAGCGTCCGACACTTCTTCGCTAGAATAATGTAGTGTGGGTTCGCGTATAGTACCAGCTGAGGTGAATACAGCACTGACTCTACAATAGTAGGTAACACTTCCCCCAAACCTCGCTTTTCTCCGACCGATAGGCTTCTACGCCTGTGACGCGTGATGAAGCGTTTTCTTCCAAAATGCGGTCGCTGGGTAAAAAGATGAAAGGGTGTGAAGGGGAACGAGCTATAAGAGAGGAGGTTAAGATAGCGGTGGACCGACGCACCGGCGTTTCAGAGTCCGTTCAAGGTTGATACGCCACGTGGCGTGAAAGTCAGGAACTAGGCCGGCATGTCCCAGAAAGCTGGCCACGTGACGATGGTTCAGGCCGTGACTGCGAACAAAATTGATGGTAGGTACGACTACTTTCATCACGGACTCCAAGCGCATCACTTTGGAACACAGTGATTGCTGGTGGATAATTCAATAAAAATAAATAGGAGCAACAACGCCCAGGCGTGTCATTTCTGAGTGGATGCGTCCGACGGCTCCCGCTTTAGAGCCAATCATATTTCTTGCGCCATCAGTCGTTACGCTTTTGAGGTTTTCCCATTTTAGCTGCAGCATATGCAGACACTCGCATAGCTTCTTAAAAATATATTCTCCTGTTGTTGTGCCCTTCAGGATTTTTAGAGGAGCTAGATCCTCCGTCACTTCAAACCTGGTGTCAATTCCCCGCACAAAGATAAGCAACTGAGCAGTATCAGAGACGCCATTGCTTTCGTCAAGCTCCAAAGAGAAGCTCTGCAAAAGCTCGGGCTCTATCCTTCAAAGTACTCAATGACTGTTCACCCATGTCGTCGATTCTCCTGTGACTGTGCGGGCCGACAGACTAAGCTCCTTGTATACATTCTCCTTATCCGAGCAATGATCGCAAGCCACTGTCAACAAACACCTCTTACCAAGCTTTCCGTCTGTGAAAGGCCGCCCACTCCCGGCGATCAACTTGGAGATTTAGTAGCTGGCCTCGAACCAGAGCCAACTTCTCCTGGACGTTCTTCTTGAAGACGTCTTGCTGCTAGTCCAGTCTCATCAAGCTTTCGATCCTCGAGGCCCTGGCTCCTGACAGCAGAGAGTCGTACTTGTCGCGTGGTTGAGACTGGTAGTGTCGACGCAAGTTGTATTCTTCAAATACTGAAAGCACCTCTTTACAGTCGAAGCATAACGCTTTATCCTTATGTTGAACATATAAATAATCAATTGTCCACAGATCATTGATTGTCCGGCATTCCAAATCTATTTTTCGCTTCTTGCCGCGTTTAGACATTAACATGTTTCAGAAGAACAGTCTGAAAAAAAGAAGATACACCTGTTATAAAGGCGAATTCTAGAAAACAAATTTATGTGAGTAACGCGTAATGTTGAAACTTACCTTTCAAGTTGTCGATACCGCCCCTGAGACGACCGACTTCCCGACCAGACGCAGAGGAGTGACTAGTTATATTGAGTTCAAGCAAAGTGCGCACCATTTCGCCGTCAGTAGCTTTGTTCTGATTGGTCGTGTAGCAAGTATCGAATCAGAAACGAGTTTCGCAAGTGACGGTCACAAAGAGCATTCTAATGCCAGCAGCTTCACTTCTGGACCAGTCAAGTTCGTATTGTATGTCACCTTTGTGCTAGGATACCGGTGAAGATTTTATCTACACAAGTGTAAAGACAGCGGACTATGGCCAACGGGCAGTGCTCGTTGTCCTTGTTTAACCTGAGTGAAGGTCAAAAGAGGAGCACAAAGAGAGAAAAAAAGCGCAGGGGGGGGGGGGGGGGTGGAGAAGAGCAGGCAACGGGCAGCGAATTAAACAACTTAACATTTTTTTTTCTCTTTTTAGCTGCCCGTGTTTGGAGGGAGGGGGCACTGCGGCTGGGGGCCGCATGGATACTGCCACTGCGGCCGGATCCGGCCCGAGGGCCGCTGTTCGCCGACCACTGTGGTAAGGAGTCAGTCAAACCTCTGTTGGCATCAGGAGCTTGGCATTCCTAGTGTTGTAAAAAAGGTGTAGCGCCCGTGCTAAGAAATCCGTGTAAAAACGCGTGTGTCCTATGGGTGGAAAGAGCTATTGAATCGCAAGGCTCCGTCTCTTGGAGGCACAGTATAGTCAAGCATTGTTTTCTAGTACTAAGTTAAAATGGTAAGGCTTTAGCATTGGTTCCCTCAAATAAAAAAAAATGAGAGAGCTGTTGGTTCGGAACCTTATTATTAGATTTTGCACAATGTATGTGCAGTATCGACTAAATTCGGCGTATCTCTTGCATTCAAAGCACAGCAAAAGCTCAAAATTGTAGCAGATTGCTCTAGAGTTCGTTGAGAGTGTCGCACAAGGCATAGGGAATCCCAAAGCCCTTCTATCCTGGGAAAAGTGGCGCCATTCATTGCTGTAGAAATGCTCGAGGCATGCGCCGCGCGCCACTTCTGGGAAATTCATGGCGTCCGAAATCTACCCCAGTGCTGCGCTGTGCCGTCTTGATATCTCCTAAGGGCTGCACGTTGCACGTGCCTCCTGCATCGACGAACCTTGCGCTACTTTTGAAACATGAAGGAACTTTAAGGGGGATTCAACTATTTATTTGTACCCTTTTCCTCATAGATGGCGCAGAATTTTTTCCGGAACAAACGAGTTGCATGTCTGCAGTTGCGCATGCAGGTCGGGCGCTTGAGGTAGGCTCGGTTTACGGGTTGTTCGCCGCCGATCTCGAGCTAGATCTTCTTCGCTCTGCGTCCGCCGCTGCAGGAAGATGCCAACAGGCGGCGCGAGATGCGAGCCAGTAATAAGGTAGATATCAGTGGCTTACAAAACGTAGAATAAGCTCTGATTTCCGGAATAAATTCGAAGTTCCATCCACGTTCGAAATTATCGAAAGCACAAGGTGCGGCGTTGCGGCCGTATGGACCACCACATCTAACACGCAAACGTTGTTTTGCAAAAAAAACAAAAAAAAAATATATATATATATATATTTATATATATTTTTAGACCGTAATTTAAAGCTAGAAAAATAAAAAGAAAGCGGCGGTTTTGCACTTCCTATGTCCTATATCGGCCTGTCTCTTCGTCTGAATACCGGTTTGCAAACCCGCTCCCAGGTTATACTTCGTTTCAGCTTCGGTCCAGACGCAGCCAAAGCTACAAGCGCGAGCTCTGGCTTTCAGCATCCCCTGCCAAGCAGCGCGCTCGTGCAGTGCAAGCACTGTTCTGGGCCACATGCTCGCGCTTGCAGCATCGGCTGCGTCTGGACCGAAGCGAAACGAAGTATAGTAGAGCCCATCTATCCCAGGAAAAGTGGCGCCAATCATGTTTCTGGAAATACTCGAGACACGTGCCGCGCGCTACTTCTGGGAAGAACTAGAGCCACTAAATGAGCTGCGCTTATGGTATCGGCACTCTGTTTCCCAACATCGTTGTGGGCGCCGACATTTCTGGTGCTTGTGCAGAGGACGCTGCTACCGATCGTCATGATTGAAAAGTGCGACTTCCTCAGCACTAGATTCGGTGTTAGGAAGCTCATATAATATTGCTTTTCTCTGTCGCGAACTGTTTAAACATTTGTGGAGGACGGAAAAGCGTTTCCTGTGATTTCAGATAAATCTTCAGATAACTGGCAACCATGATTTTAACCCACAATATGAACAAATGTCGTTACACTGAAGCGTAGCTTATTTAGTGGCCCTACATGTAGAAGAACATGGCGTCTGAAATCGAGCTCAGTGCTGCGCTGTTCCGCCATATCTTCCCTAGTGCCACTAAATAAGCTACGCTTCAGGGTAACGACACTTGTCCATATTGTGGCTTAAAATCATGACTGGCAGTTATTTGAAAATTATCTGAAATCACAGGAAACGCTTTTACGTCCTCCACAAATGTCAAACGCTTCGCGACGGAGCAAAGTCATATTACATGAGCTTCCTAACACCGAATCAAATGCCGAGGAAGTCACACTTTTGAATCATGGCGATCGGCAGTTGCGTCTGCTCTGTACAAGCATCAAATTGGCGGTGCCCACAGCAATATTGGGAAACAGAGTGTTGACCCTAAGTATAGCTCATTTAGTGGCTAGGTCCACACTTCTGCACGTCCAGAGGTGTGGACCTCGTCAAAGAGGTCCACACTTCTGTGCGTCGAGTCAAAAGCAACAAGAAGCGACCGTTGCCCACCCGTGAACTGTACCAAGGAGTTCTCTGTCCAAGCAAATGGAGCGGCTCTACTACTCGTCCACAATCGAGCGCCAAGTGCACAGCAGCTGACAAGATTGGCAACGGGTAGAGCCACTAAATAAGCTGCGCTTAGAGTATCGGCACTCAGTTCCCCGACATTGCTGTGGGCGCCGCCATATTGGGGCTTGTGCAGAGCAGACGCAACTGCAGATCGTCATGATTCAAAAGTGCGACTTCCTCAGCATTTGATTCGGTGTTAGGAAGCTCATGTAATATTGCTTTTCTCTGTCACGGACTGTTTAAAGCTTTGTGGAAGACGGAAAAGCATTTCCTGTGATTCCAGATAAAGCTTCGGATGACTGGCAACCATGATTTTAAGCCACAATATGGTCAAGTGTCGTTACTCTGAAGCGTAGCTTATTTAGTGCGGCTCTAGCAACGGGTATGGCAAGAAAGTGCACTTTCCGTCTGTCTGCCTGTCAGAAAAAGAAAACTCAAATGCACAAAGGTATGTTGCACTCGAGTTATCCTCGTAAATTCCATAAGTTGAAGGCACTGCCGGCAAGTGCAGATTAAATTAATTTGATAAAATTTCACGCTTACAAGTACCGCCAACCATTGTTATGGAAACGCGCAAAACACGTGCGAGTAGCGGGTGCTCCGCTGCCATTCGGTTCCAAGTGCAAATTTTTGTTGTGTGTATGTTTATACAGCCGGAAGTTAGTCTGCCTCGGTGGGCGTGTGGTGTCTCAGCTGTAGATGAGCAATTTAGCCAGTGCGGTACAACCGCTAGCCTGGGTCTTTAACGTGCACCACGCAGTAGTGATACACGACCGCACGCCGGAACGATACTTATCCAGATTGAAACGGGCAGGTGGGGATTGAACCCAGGATCCCTGGGTTCTGCAGCGCGAGCGTTCGCTCCACGTGCTCCGAGCTGGTGTGCGCGAGCCTACTCGGCCACCAATCCCCCAAGGGCCGCTTCTTTCAGTATTGCACCGACAACTGCTTCCAGGGCCGCTCGAAACACGGGCGTCGTGCACTGGCGCATTTGACGCCACTTGCAAGACAAACGCAAGCACATCGAAGGACCTTAGTCCAGACAGATAAAGAGGGATCGGTGGCCAAGTGCAATAAAGAAAAAAAATCGGTGGCCGAGTGGGCTACACTCTAAGAAAAAGTGAGCACCCCCACTCGTCATCATGCGTTTTGACGGCTGTAACGACCCCACAGGCTTACTTAACGACCCATTCGGCTCGAGCCATTGAGCGTTACCACCCTGTTGGCAGGTGACAAGCATGGGGTAGTCACGTTTTATAAACTCTTGAATTGAACATTCAAGTGCATGCCGTTGTTCAATAGTAAAAGCCACTTCAAAAATCTCAAAAAGTACTTGAAACTTCTTTTCTTTGTGCGTCGGTTACCATTTATTCAAATTTGAACCGGTCGAAACAGGCGTGTGGCTCAGTTCGCCTAAACTGGCAGAAAACAAACATTGCCAAAGAGTACAGGCAACCTTGGTAGGCACCTTCTAAAACCCGAGGCAGATAAAAAGTATCGCGGTTGTCCTTTTTGCTTCCGTCGCGGGTTTTACCATGTACAGCAGTAAACAGCTGGCAGCTAGCGTCGTGCTCGAGAAATTTAACCAAATCTATAGAAATGCACAGGAAGCTACGCACAGGCGTGAGTTGACTTGATTGTTCTCCGGACGAGATACTCTTGTCGTCTTTTATTGTGCGGTTCAGTAAAGAGCGTGCTCTCATTAAAGGTGTGATCGGTCAGTTCTGCGTGCAGATCAGTTGCAAATGGCCTCCTCGGTTCCGCCGAACTTGCACGCCTGTCATACCCAATTTTTTTGCTTTCAAGTGCAGTGAAGTATGAAGTATTGAACACCACGACTGAGGCTGGACAGGACGAACGTACACAGATATATGGGATCATGTCCGTGTATTTCAGTATTTCTCTGTCTCGGGATATATGACTCGCCTTCACTGGCTCATTTTGCACATTTCATCGAGCATACTCGACAAAAAAAATGCTTCAAACAAAAAGCGAGGGCGAAGGCTCTCATCGACCTGCATGCCAACGACGAGCACGCGCGGTACGTGGACGCGGCCGAATGTCAACGGAACGCCTTCGCAGCGGTTGTCATCGAGGCGTCGACCGGCACCACGAGGACGGCAGCGAGCGTGAGAAGCGCTGGAGCGGAACAAGCGGAGGAGATGGCCATCGCCGGCCATGACGCGCAGACTGCCACACGGTGCTGAGTGACTCGAGACAGGCGGTGCGAAAGTTCACCAAAGGCCAAATCTGCCGGGAGACCGAACGAGTATTGCGAGCGGTCAAACTGCAAGACAGAAAAGTGAGAATCAAGTGGCTCCCGGCGCACGCGGGCGACGCGTCGGAACGCAATGACAACCACAACGAGACGGCACACACAGCGGCGCGAGCGCTAACCAACCGCGCCCCGGCGACAGACCGTCCGACGTGGCTGGAAGCTTGAGCAGAAACAATTGAAGCGAAAAAAGAAAACTGAAACAACGCTTCGGGGAGGACCGGCGGACGGGCTTCGCTGGAATCACGTGCGCGTGCTCAGTGTGCTCAACTTTTACTCAACCGCCGCTGAAGTCATTCGGATATGTAAAAAGAGAAAAGAAAATGCATCAGCGTGTTCAGAAAGCTGTGATTGCAGAAATTGGTTTCGATAATTAATACAATTAATTAAACAGGCTTCTGTATACTTGAAGTGTAGGCTAGCGAGAAAACGAAACTGATCAAAACGTGACCTGTAGCGACTATTCAAATTTATTTATAACCTGCAGTTAACTTTTGCAATGGATTACATTAGAGATACGAGCCCTTTCGTGAGGGCAGTAGAGGAAAATATTATATACGGGTAAATCTTGCACAGTCTTTTCGTATTTATGCGAAATATGACAGTGGTCACCATCCTAATCGGTCACAGAAAATACAGCAGTATATAAGCTGGTGGTGTCGACTAGTAGTGTGTATAGAAATGTAGAGTGTCCATATCTCATGTTGTACCCTGTGCTGTTTGTGAACGCGTCCATGTATAAAATGCTATGGTGTCTGTATGTCGCGCATGTGTGAAGCGTGGTGTGGTTTGTGTATATACGTGGATATCTGGCCAGGCGCTCTAAAAAAAAACAGTTGGTTTCTTTTTTTTAGTTTAAGCGCTGTCCGTTAGGTGGCGCGTGTCGCCGCCCAATTCAAGGAGTCGCGCGTTTATTTGTCTACTTATTTGAGTGGAAAACATGGAGGCGTTCCATGGCTCCACGGAGCAGCCTACGGAGGGTTCGGTTCTCGGCCTCTCGTCCCAGTGGGATCAGTCCCATAGCCAGTTGAATGGGTGTTCCGTGCGGTGAATAGCGCCAAGTGCGTGCACAGACGCGGTGAGGATTACCAGAGACTTGAAAGTGGATAACGAATGCTAACCGGTGAGCAGGAGCGTTGAACGATCGGAACCTACGCCGCTTGAATCGGTGATGCTTCGCCTCGCCGTTGTCAGCCGAAAACGCCGGATCACTTGCGGCAAGCACAGCAAGCAGATGCTTTGTTCAATAAAGACATCATTCCATTTGTCGCTATACGATTCCTTCTTTGAATGTTTTCTGGCCGCGAAGTAAATGCAGCCGGTCGCGCGAAAGCAGTCGCAGACAAACCCCCTCGAATGCCCCCCCCCCCCACCCACTCACACACCGTCGCCCCTACCCGTAATAGGTGCGGTGCCGGTGCTTCGAGGCGCGTTTTGGAGTGATTTAGCACGCACGGAAGGCAGCGAACGGGCGTACGCACTTGAGAATCGTATTTTAGCAAAAAGCAGTCCAGCTCGCTAGGCCTTACTCGTATTGCTCCACTGTCGCTTGCCAGCCCGCCATGTTTCTTTTGGGGGTGCTCGCCGTGAGCACCTGTTGATTGCGTGCCGTGTAACTACCCATGGGGTCGTTAGTATAACTAAGTGGGGGTAGCGATATCTGTGACGGCTTCTTACTACCCCAAAGGTCGTACCCTACGACTATCCTTTTGTTGAGAGTGTAGAGAACACGAACACCAGCTCGGAGCACGTGGAGCGAAAGCTCGAGCTGTATAACCCATGGATCCTGGGTTCAATCCCCACCCCTGCTGCCCCTGCCCGTTTAGATCTGTATAAGCATCGAACCGGCGTGCGGTCGTGTATCACTATTGTGTGATGCACGTTAAAGACCCCCGGCTACCAGGTTGTACTGCACTGGCTAAATTGCTCACCTACATCTGGAGACAAGTCGCCCGTTGAGGCAGACTATGTTCTAGGCTGTATAAACAAACACACACCCCAATTTGTTTCGAGACAGGTAAGGTAGCACCGCTACATTCCACCGTGACATAATAAGATCACTGTTGAAAGACGTGTTCATAACGGTCAATAGCACAGTGAACTCCCGAGGTTACTTATGAATACACTAAAGTTATTTAGAAGTTCATTTGATTTTGCCTAAAATTAAAAAGGCGAAGAGAAAAAAATGTCGTACGCCTCACCTTAAGTGAAAACGTATTTTCTACCTATTGAGGGCCCGTTTAGTTTTCGTAGTAATCCGCAAAACGGAAAGTGTTAAATATACAAAAAAAAATTGTTTCGGGCGCCAAAACGCTAATGACAAAATTTAATTTGCATCTCAGAGGCACCTGTTTGTTGGTTAAGAAAATATATTGTAATTGTACAAAAATATTAGAAATCACGCTTCCTTTTTTCTTTTCTTTCATATCCGACCCACCAAACAAGGTCGACAGGGAATGAAAATATCTGAAATAATGTTTCATAAAATAAATGTTGTTCGGAATAAGTATTTTAGCCTTCTTTGCAACTCATTCGACTAGTTTTTTTTTATAATTTACAAATACATATTAGTAGGTTTCCTTCATGTGCGCTTTGCTTAGGGTGGAGACATCTGACCATTTTGTCCCACACTTCTTATTTTTTTTTTTTCAGAAGCGCGTGAAAGAGCGTGTCCCGGCACGCGTTTGTGGCGCTAACTTTGCTATGGCGACTTTTAGTTTTTGTCGATTTATTTGTATTTTACCCGTGAGCGCGTGCTGTCGGCACCGGGCACTACAAAGGGTAGCATCATCCGAGGCAGAAGGACATTAAGGCACCCTACATATTAGGATATCTCTGTTCAACCCTGCACGATCTTAGGGAGCTTACGAGCCACGCTTGTAGCGTATGCAAGCGTTTGACCACGCGCGCTAACATAGCACACACAAAAAAATAGAATGAACAAAAGTATCGCCTTCAGAGCCTTATCAGGCCTTTCGCTAGGAGTCTGCTGATGACTAGTTACACTTTTTTGCAACATTCAAAAAGTGCCAACCAACGGAGCCATCAACTGTAATTCCGTTGTGTCTACGTTTATACAGCGGGAAGTTAGTCAGCTCTGAGGGCATCTGGTGTCTTCGTTGGAGATGAAAGCCAGTGCAGTATACCGCTATTTGTCTGTCGACTTTAACGTGCATCACTCAATAATGATACATGACAGCACGCCGGTACGATGCTCATCCAGATTGAAACGGGCAGAGGTGGTGGATTGAATCCCGATCAGTGAGCTTTACAGCGTGAGCTTTCGCTACACATGCTACCGATCCACGAGCTACAAGACATCTCGGTCGAATTCGAGCTCGAGAGAAAAACAGCAACAGCAAGAAAATCTCCGGTTTGAGGCATCTAGTACTAGTGTCGCCATCTCGTTTAAGAAGTTGGAAATAAAATTAACAGGGTGATTTTATTTACACAAATACGCAAATACAACATTATATTGCTTTCTCGTCATGATCTTAAAATTAAGATTAGAGGCACCCCTAGTACGTACGGCCAAGCGTTTTGTCATGTTTGTCTTCTAAATAATTGTATTTTCAAAAATGCCTCAAAACGCGCTGAAAATGGTCAAAACGGTCATATTTCTGGATCTTATTGAAAATCTCCAGCGCTCTAAAAGAAAAATCCAAGGGCCGTACAACCTTCGTTGCGTTATCATAAGTAACCCCCAAAAGAATGAATACTATCGTGCATTCCTGAAACTCAGGTTTGTGTAGCGAAATTTGCCCATTGAGTGACGAGCGGCTGAATCCCCTTAACGAATCCAGTGGTTTCCTTTGAAGGAGGGGGTTGTGTACAAATATCCTTTGAGTTGTGAATTTTCTAACATCGGGCAAACTGGTCGCTGTTGAAATGATAAAAGTTTGGAGCATAAATGAGCGGTTAAAAACAAGGCACAAGCCTCGGAGCTACCAAAGCATGTTGAAAAATGTAATTGGTGCTAACCGGTTTGAGAAGAAACAAGCGTATTTATAAAAAAAAATTGCGGTGGCTTAGCTCGGCTATGCCAGGATATACGTAGCGTGAGCCTATGTGCACAAAATGAGAGGCGCTATCAAACAGCTCCGGTTCAGCGTCAGACTTGGCTACTGCGCAACGGAGACACACGGCTGGGCACGCGGCGGTGCCAGCGCGTCTGCCGCGGCTATGACGTCACTCCTCTGGAATGCGAAGACCGCCGAGGCGCGCGTGCGGTGGCGGCGGAGCCCGCGGCGGCGGCGGCTCCGGCACGCCAGCTGTGCGCCGAGTGACGTCACTACTCATCGCGCTTGCGCAGCACGGAGCACGGCTCATTATGCGAGCCACGCGAAACTGCTCAACCTCGCCCAGTGTAGCTGATACTACAAAAACATAAAATAAGCGAATTAAGCACAAAAAAAAAACAGGATGCAAGTTGTTTATTTTGTGATCATTATGTAAGCCGCTCATATCGTTGAATAGAGAAAGGAAAAGGTTTTTATTTATTTACAGAAACTATTTACAGAACCAGCTGCAGCGCCGAACATTACAGCAGGGAAACACAAAATGAAACAAATACCAGTACTCACGAACACAAAATACAATGGCAAAAATACAATAAATACTGGTAAATAAAAGAACACACACAAACTCTTGAATGTTGAAAAAATTAGTATACTGAAAACAAATATCCTACGTCATCTGTAGTAAATGCTGATGCAAGCAATCCAGTCAATTTTTTTTTTGCGTATGACTTACGTGGTTCTTTAAAAGGTCAGTCAAGTGAGGTTAGTAATGCTTGTGGTTTAGGGTAACCTTGTGTCAGTGGTTTTTCTTTCCTGTTTTCCTTCGTGTCTTGTTGAGATGAAGTTGGTATCGTACGGGGAGGGTAGACATTGGTATAAACGTGACATTGTGAAATACAAGAAATAGCTATCTTATGAAATGGTGAGGGTGCTTGTCCGTAGTTTTTTAAAATCTGTTCTTTGTCTCGAGTTTTTCTATTATCATAGATTTAAGAACCAGCTCATAAAATTACCTGATTTAACTGGCTACTTCCTGCGGACGCGCCGCCACCAACCAACCAACGAATATTGTTGTAGTAGTACTGAATTTCAATTACTTACTTTATTTGATATAAACATACTTTATTGATATAAATATAGTTTGCTCATAAACACAATAAGAAGCTTTTATAACCATATTTGCATTTAGGAACTCATACGTCATCTCACGTGTTGTAGGACGATTTCCCAAATGGCAGTTCTCCCGTCTCGAAAGCCACGCGTTTTTTTCCTTGGAGTGTCAGAAATCCCGTCGACACAATCCCTGTCTTGCTTCCCCCGAGTATCTATAATCCTCTGTTAAATTCTCCCGCTATGTCGGTGCTGCGATCCCCCTGATCACCTCTGCTTTTTATTTTATTTATTCAAATCGCATTGCTTTGCCTAGTGGTTCTGCCTCCGCTTAATGCTGATCAATAAAACAAAGCTTTTCGACGTTTATTTATATACAAGTTTACAGTATTTTTTACGCGCAATATCTACGCTACATAAATAATGCAAAATCGCTGGATCAACTTCAAGAACTTCTGAATATTCAGATCGCCGTTGGACACCCATTTTGTCTTCTGGATAACTTATCCATATTCAGTGATCAACACCGCATTGCAGTTAAGAACCGAGTATCTCGCGCATCGACACGCAGTTCTGCTATTTTATTTTTTATTTTTTATTTTTGCGTTCTTAAGAATTTCGTTTACATCTGCGCGGTTGACCTTGTTCTGGGAAGTGTTTGCGGTTGAAACTGCTTTAAGCTGAAGTGCGGTTTACAGTGGAATATGTGTGCTCGCCATTCTTCGAAGAGCTTATAATTTTAAACATGATAGTGAGAAAAATGTATGAGTTCTTTTTTTTGCCAGTTATGAAAAGGGCATGTGTGTTGTGACAGCGTATGTGTCGTTGGCCTTAGCTGGTGCCGAGGCGGTTTTTATCAAGACTTGCGGTAAGTCTGTGTAGGCGCATGTCGGCATGCTAGGTGTGTTTTATCGGGTTCATTGCTCTGTTTCAATCTTTCCCGTCTCTTGTCTACCTTTTTGTGTCGTGCAGAAGTAAAATGTTTTAGTTGTCAGTCAGCGCTGTGTTTGTGAGGAACACAAAAACACAGCGCTCACTGGCAGCGAGTTCTATTGCTTGTCCTTTGTTTTTTTCCCGCTGATTCTTTAAAATATGTTGAAACAATTAACTAGCCAAAGTCCAGTCCCTGTTGTAAAATGTAAAGTCATAACAAGCACTTTCTGATTTCAATATTCGAACAAATCGCAGAGCCGCAGTATATTGGGCTTGGCCGGACAAGGAAAGGGGGGAAACCATTAAGGGGGTTACGTGTGCGTTGTTTTTGAAATCTGGGGATTTGGGAGACCTGGTAAATAACGAGGAAGGTTGATTTGCAACGTTGGTTCTGGGATTAGGTTATTTTCCATGTCACATTAAATGGTCGCATAGCTGCCTGTATGCATAATCGAAGTAAGTACGCATATAACAGATGCGTGCCACCTGCTTCTTAAGGTACAAACCATACACACTAAACGAAAATATACCCAGATGGGAGTATATCGCTTGTCCTCTAGCGCATTCCCATCTGGGAGGTTTTTTCTACTCTGCGGGTTGGGAGTTCGGAGTTGACTCCCATGCAGGCCAGAGTTTTGGGGGGTGCAAGGGGGTAAGTACAGAGCTCCCATCAGTACGGGAGTCTGTTCGTGGATCAATGGGAGTATTTATTTACTTCCATCAAAGTGTTCCTAGGTGGACCCATGAGAGTATTCTTTCACATCCTTATGGGAGTTTTTACGTGGACTCACGGGAAGATTCCTTTACATCCACCTGGGAGTCCTTACGTGGACCCACGGTAGTATACTTTCACATCCATATGGGAGTTTTTACGTGCATTTATTGGACTATTTTTTTCACATCCATTTGGGAGTTTTTACGTGCATTTATGGGACTATTTTCTCACATCCATATGGGAGCTTTTATGTGCACTTGTGGTACTATTCTTTCACATCCATATGGGAGTTTTTACGTGCATTTATGGGAGTATTCTTTCACGTCCATTTGGGAGTTTTTACGTGCATTTATGAGACTATTTTTTCACATCCATATGGGAGTTTTTACGTGCATTTATGAGACTATTCTTTCACATCCATTTGGGAGTTACTACGTGGGCCCACGGGAGTCTTCTTTCACATCCTCCTGGGAGTTGTGTGTACCTACAGGAGTATTTCTTCGCATCCACCTAGAAGTTTAAATGGTGATTTCTCAGAGTATTTTCTTGCTACCCTTAAGGGGTTTCTTCAAAGTCAGGAAGTGTGAAGGGAAAGGCATAAGCAGGTAGCATCATGCACGAAATAAATTTATTGCACACATTATGTACATTTCTTGCACACGTCCTGTGGCAAGAGCACATGTTGCTTTGGGCACAAACTGGCTTATACCCTGTCAGACAGTCATTTAAATGGCCTTCAGAGCAAACTCCTTAAAATATCTGCGAACATGCCAACACTGAAGGGCACAGGCAGAGCCAAGATCGTGAGCTGATTCGTCGATTTTTTTGAAGGAGTTCATTCTGAAGGCCATTTAAATGCCCGTCTGACAGGGGTATTTATTACAGTGTAGGGTACGCTAAGCTAACTGTGGTACACAAGCCTCGATCACTCTGTAAAAATTTACCGATTCCAGTACCTTCACCAGCGGCTTCATGTAGCAGTCCCCAAAACCATGCTCAATGAAAGTCAGCATCTTATGTGCCCTCTTCGCATATTGGATGTAGAAAATCCAGTAGGCGGCAATGAGATACGCTGCACCCTGATAGAGCCACACCATAAGTTCACTGGTTTTCCTTAATCAGTCCTAAAATATTGAAATAAATTATATGAAGCTTTTACAGAATTTGATAAGACATAATATGAGAGTAAGATTTTTCACCTCAACTTATTTATGTTAAACATTCTTAGACGTCTCAGCTTGCTCGTAACACCCTGACTGCTCCTTCTGAGATGTCGCAGCTTGCTCGTTATCTGTGGTAACGGCAGATGCAATTACTCTTCCTGCAATCAGTCCTCTGTTGGCCATTCTCTTCCCTGCATAGTGCTGGAAGGGACCTGTAACCAAAAAAGCACAAGCGTTTAAGTTAAAATGTACTGACCATCAACAGACCAGATGTTTCCGACGTCATCATATGAACCTTGCAAACCAGGTGGGGAGTGGACGTTTCTCAAAAAGTGAATTGAAGACAGTTTCTTCAAAGCAATAGCAATACTACCTATATTGAAAATATGGTAAAAGGGCAAAATGTTTTTAAAGCGATACTGCAACGAAATTGTAGTGCCTATTTAATTGTCTAAATGTCAACCACGTTCTGGCCATACCATGCCATGGAGACACCAATTTTTTTGCTAAAAAAAAAACACGAAAACTTTATTTAAAACGAATGTCTCAGGAGATCTCCCGATATGCATCGTGTTTGTGTCGTCTGGGTCGTCTTCAGTCAAGGCTACAGGGGGGCTGGCTTGGCTGTGAGCTCCGCCACCCTATGGCATCAATGCACCACAAGCTGGCCATTCGAGTTGTCCCTCCCCGCTCTCCGCAGGAGTTGAATAGGCACAGGAGAAAAAATAAATCTGGTTCAGCCAAGTTAGACAAGGCTGGGATGCACACAGCCTGCTCCCATGTTTCCCTGTAGCAATGCTGCTTTTATGCGGTGTGATGCGACAGTTTTTGGACTATGTAAATAATGTTTTGCCGTCTTTTTGAGCAAAAAAATTCGTGCCTCCGTGGTGTGGGCAGAACATGGTTGACATTTAGACAATAAAATTAGTGCTAAAAGTTTGTTGCAGTGATACTTACTCTTATAATCGAGCGCAGGGGGAAAATTCACTCGCTTTTCCCATAGAAATGCATATTGGCTTCACAATGCATCGCGCTACGATTTACCACAGAGGCGCCTGAAGGTAATGAAAGAATCGCAGAAAAAATTTCAAAGAACAAACTTACCCAAGTAAAAAGTAAAAAAAAAAAAAAAGATGACGAATTGTTAGGCTAGGTGGCGCAAGCTGCCGCCCGCTGCCAGAGCCATAGATAGGGGAAGAGTTTGGCCATCTATTGTCCTCGGTGAACCCAGGCGGACCCTTGGCTCCTCCCACCGGCGTTGACGTTCGCCCTAGCAACCGCGTGGCAACGACGAACGCGCTGGACACGACGCGCTCCTGTCCACCATTTTTGTTCTCGTTCCCCGTACGCGCGCGTAGGCTAAGCTGGAGTTTACCGGCTCCTTGATTTGCTGAGCTTTTATTTTGATTTCCAACACGAAAATGGTTTGCTGCTGTGCCGTTGGGTGCTCTAACAGCAGCCGTGACGGCTTTCGCTTGTTTACTATTCCGAAAGAAAAAAAACGACGGAAAGTCTGGCTAACAAAAATAAAGCGCGACAAGTGGACGCCGACGGCAGGTTCCCGACTTTGTGAGGTAAGAATGTTTTCATTTATTCCAAAACTTTTCCACTATGGAAATGATCGTCCGTGCCGTGCGTGATCGCATCTACAGGTATGATCACGCACGGTACGAATTTATAAATAATTGTCAATAGCATTGATCTGGTCATACATGCAGTTCAAACTTTGGCTCAACTCAAGAAAAGTGAAACATAATTATAGTTCGTTGCAATCAATTGATAAGCATGTGGGATCACTAAAGCTACGACCCTTGTTTGTTGCATCAAGATATACGAGCACATGGAATTTAAACCAAACAAAACGGCAAAGTTAATTCTAATTATGTGCGTTTCTGATGCTCACTATCTGCAACTTCTAAGGGGCCGGTTATGACTAGGGGTGTCGCGAACCGGCTGAGGTTCGAGTTCGACCAGGTTCGACTTTTTCGAACTTTTAGTGGAATGTTCGACGAACCTTGTAATGAGGTTCGACTCGTATGCGCATGCGCGACAGGCTGGCCAGTTGGCTTCGGATTGGATGGTGATGGCTAAGGGATGAATAAGGGGCAGCACCGATTGGTTATTTCAGTTAATATAGTACAAAAACATTCAGTTATTAACTTTTTCAGTGATTAGAATTAGTCTCTTTTAATTGCAACTGTCCATTAAATTAAAATAACCCTTTGCTTAAAAAAATTCTCCAAAGCTAGACATGCTTGTATCAAGGTTTTGACGGTTTAGAATAAATGGTATTTGATGTATAAACAAGCCTGGTTTTTGTCTCCAGATCGAGCTAAATTAGACTAGCGTTCTCTAACACCCAGGCACGACAAGTTTGTATTGTAGTCTGCCACTCAAAAAGTTGCATACAGCAATATCTGTCATTACTGAAAGCCCCCGTTTGAAGCAAGAAAAACGCATGCATGACGAGATCATCTCATTTAAAAATATGCTACACATGCCATTTGGCACATATCGCGAAGAAATCCTGCTCATAAGCAAGGTTGCAAATAACCATCTCGGGCGAATAGCTTTAGCTCTCTTTCAAATTTTAATTTACAATCGCTCATAGTTTCGGTGGAAGGGCGTTTCGTAGATTTCGTAGCAAACGCGGGCGCACCTCACATATCTCATGTCGCCGACGCGCGATCGCGCGTCGGCGCTCGCTCACGCGAGTATTCCGCCAAGAACTTGTCAACTGCGTCGGAAATTTAAATCGTCGTACCCCGACATCAAAACCAACAGATATGAACGGTCTCAACTAGAGCTGTAAACAACGAGCGTTTTATTCCAGTGGAAATTTCGCGGCACACCGAGCGCGGAGTCTGACCGAGCGTAAGCAATTTTTATGAACCGGGCAGCGTCACGGCACGTACGGGCGGAGAATAAACAAGGTTGCCGTGGAACTGATTAAACATGGCTCTCGTATAAACACCACAGAGATTAAATGCCGTAAAACACTGACGAAAGCAGAAATCAAAACGACCATACATTGGCAGTCGCCGAGAGCAGCGTATACGGGCGTAGTCGTCCGGCGTGGGTAAGAACAAAAATGGCGGAGTGGGGCGTGCCCGCGACGCTAGCGTGACGTGGCTGACGAGCTGTCAAGCGGGCCACGCCTCTTGGCCAAACTCTTCCCCTATCTATGGCTCTGCCCGCTGCAAAGGGTATAGCCGTTACCATCCATCCATCCATCTGGTTATCTATGGCACCCGTGTGCTATATGCGCACCCTTCGACTGACACAAAAACCGACAGATGGCAGCAACGGCACAGACGCCTTATGGCAGCTCAGTAGCTCCACGGTGACCGTGGAGCTACTGAGCTGCCATAAGACGTCTGTGCCGCTGCTTGCCGAATAATTTCAGCTACAAGTGGTGTGCTTTTGCCGTGACGGCAAAAGCACACCACTTGTAGCTGAAATTATTCGACGAACCATCGGCTTGATTAGTTTTGTGTCCATTTAATGTGTATTATTGGGAGTGAAAAGAAAATAAGTTTCTGACAATTATAGCACCGAAAAAGTGTGCACCGTTTATGACTCAAAGAGGTTGTCTGGTTTTGGTGCGATTGGGCGGCTGCTGAGCAGCGACGAGCCGCAGGGGCCGATGTTGCCATACGTCGGTTATTGAGCAGGTCAGACGGTGCAGTTAGCAGACGGGCGCTATAGGCAAAAAAAAAAAAAGTTATTTTTTTACCTTTTACTTGGGCAAGCTTGTTCTTTGAACTTTTTATGCAATAATTCCACTACCTTCAAACACCTCCGTCGTAAATCGTAGCATGATGCATCCCCAAACCGACTTATGCGGTCACTTTAAAGGCTTCACCCAGATTCAGAACCTTAAAGGGATGCTGAATCGAAATTTGGATTTCACAATATAAGGTTGCCAAAGTGTTTAATGGGGCGCCACAAACCCCGAAACACCACTCATAAAGCAATGTTTCAAACGGATGGCTGTATTTTTGTAAAATAAGGATTCAGCTGAGTGAGAATCACGACGTCGCGTTTCCTGCAGGATAGTTTTCGCGTCCTCGCGGAGTCAAAGCGAGAAGAGGAGGAAACTAGAATCGCGACGCCACGGGCCTTTTTGGCCATTGTTCAAGCGCGCTCTTCTTCCACAAATATACGACCATCTGTTCGAGATACCGCTTTATGGGTCATGCTTTCAGGTTTATAGCGTCCCGCCTAGTGCTTCTGCATTGCTTTCTGAAATCAAAATTTTGCTTCATGATGTACACCTAACAATTATATTTGGCAGATATTGAACAAGGAATTACCTAACTTAACAAATAATTTCCATTTTTTTAGTTGTAATAGACCGATTTCACAGGCCAGTTTGGCAAAGCCACTGCTGCCACAATGCATCGAGGGAACTTGCGTCTTTCTGCACGTGCCCCAACCTCGCTGGAGCTCTGTGCACGCAAGGCACGAGGTGTCTGAAGCACTGCCGCCTGCCTCGTGAACTAAAGTTATGGCAGCTACACACATGCACCGAACGCTAGGTGAGATCGGTCTATTCCACTAAAAATTAAAAATAAACATACCAACAGGGCCTTAGCAATCTTTCATGAGTCTTGATTGTTTCAAAAAGCAACATGTCCTCTATACTCTGTTTCATTATGGTAAGTTACAGCTCAAGAAGATAGGGCAAGGGGAAGGAAGGCCGGGGAGGAGGAAGCAGACAAAGTGCTGGAGAGGAGGAGGAACTTCCCCCTCTCCTCTTTAGCATTCCATCTGCTTCCTCCTCTCCTCTCCAGCATTGCATCTGCTTCCTCTTCCCCGGCCTTCTTTTCCCTCGCCTTACCTTCTTGAGTTGTAACAGACTATAGTTATGTGGAGTACAGACGAAGGCAACACCAGACGAGGGGAGAAAGCCCAAGCAATAGGAAGGTTGGGGAGGAGAGAAACCTACACTCCTCTCTAACGTTCCTAGCGCTCTCCTTTCCCCCTCGCCCTCTTCTTCTGTCCCGCCTTCCTAGTACTTGCCCTTTTTTTGCCTGGCGTTGCTTCGCCTACACTGCACACAATTAGTGACGCGGACTATTAGCAACGTCCGCGACCAAAGGCGACACTGTGGTTGAGGTT
Organism: Ixodes ricinus; assembly: GCA_037355805.1. Taxonomy (NCBI): domain Eukaryota; kingdom Metazoa; phylum Arthropoda; class Arachnida; order Ixodida; family Ixodidae; genus Ixodes; species Ixodes ricinus. The sequence continues at coordinate 1,942 of JAZHYW010024859.1, read as the reverse complement.
TGCGATTCGCCGAACAATAGCTTCCTGTATACTGATAATGCTTACCCAATCGCCGGCTAACAGGGAGGGAAATCCTGTCAATTACAGGGAGGTAGAGGCAAATATTGACAATCAGGACAAGGCAAATTTTGTTTGTGACGTCACGGACGGAAACCAAGAAAGGGCGCCACCGAAACATCTCGGAGCTAATAGAAGTGAAGCAGAAATAGCTCTGATGACTGCCCAGTCCGGTTCTCTAGCTGTGAAAGGGCCACTAGTCCTCTCACTCAAACCGTGCTTTCAGCTCTTCATTCTGGTACTTGGGCCACAAGTTGTGTTAGCAGGCTTGCAGCACCAGCTGAAGGAGTTGAAGACTCGCTTCTGAAAATACAAAGCATAAGGGAAGCCATCACTTAGAACAACAAAAAAGAATACATTCATACAAATAATTAGAGTAGAGCTTTGAAGATTCATCTCAACCACCCAGGTATTGTGAAGATAGATGGACCTTGCAGCACAGTAAGCCTCAGTCAAATTGCAGGCACCTCGGTCTGGTTTACAACCTGATAACTCAGGATCAGTGGACAAAACCTTGCAACAAAGCCAAGTTACAATTAGTGGCCGATAAGACAATCACCTATAAATATTTAGAATGCATTGACAAAGAAGATGAGCACGGCCATGACAACCTGCTTGAATCACAATATTAAGTTAAGTGTCTGTCAACCAAACAATGCTCTTATGCCCTTAAAAACTAGGGCTCGGACAAAGACTACCACCAAAAAGATACCCCGTCACCATGCTAAACCCTCTAAACCCTGATCTACAAACGGAAGTGAGAAGAGCAACCTACAAGGGCCACAAGCAAGCACTTGCCCCTCAAACTTTAGCTCCCCCACAGAAGATGGTCTACTTTGATAGAAAGGACGTAGCCTTGCAGCTATTATTTCAACTATCCGCTCACGGATAGTATACCAAACATCTATATCAGAACAAAGATATAGTTTGACGGTCAGGTTGCTCGACTGATTACGGAGCAAATTGCACGGAACGGAGGAGCCTGCTTTAATCGGTTGGTCAGCAGTTGTATAAAACTTCAACTTGAAACTCTAACCAAGCTTTATTAAAAGCGAAAATCCCGACGTTTCGGAACCAACTCGGTCTCTTGGTCACAGGTGACTGTTTTTGTCTCGCGGAATAGCCTGCCCACGAACCCGAACACCCCCGGGTGCTCTCCGGATTATCCCTCTTAACCCCGAAACATAGCTGCTGGGACGGGTCCCCGTCGACCGGTTTACATTGCCACGTGTGCATTGAATATGTCACGACTCTAACAGAAGGCGCCTTCACCAGTTTCTCTCAGTTCCGAGGATGGAGCTGTTGTCGAAGTCGATTGAGTGGTTTGTCTTCTCGACGTGTTCAGCCAGCGCGCTTCCCTCCACATTCTTCTTCACAATTTCGTAACGGTGGCGCCGCAGGCACTCTGGATAGTTTTTCGTTTCCCCAACGTACGACGCGGGGCAGTCACCGCAGGGAATTTTGTAAACCTGTCTCTGTGCCCTCTCCCTCGGGGGATGATCCTTTGGTAGGGGGAGAAGGTCGCCGATGGTCGAGACTGGCTTGTGTGATACCGCTATGCCGTACGGTCGTAGTACTCGGGCGAGAACCTCGCTTGTGCCCTTGATGTAGGGTACACACACGCGGGTGGGGGGAGGTGGGGCGGCGTCTTGGGTTGAAGGGGTGCGTCGAAGTTTCTTGATCGTGCTTTTTACAAATCTAGCTGGGTAGCCATACTTCCGCAGGTCTTGTTTGACTGTTTCGATCTCTTTTCGAATGTTCTCCTCTGAAGTGCAGACCATGATCGCCCGTCTGACGAGTGCCGAAGCCACGGAAGACTTTTGTGTCCTAGGGTGGCTCGATGAAAAATTCAGGTATCGGCCTGTGTGTATCGACTTCCTATACA